>OZ005660.1:134566030-135058530 GCA_963930645.1 Salticus scenicus | reverse complement strand
CAAGGTAAGGCTATATCTCAAGTTCTATTGCGTATCATCAAACAAAACTCGGATAGTTAGTGTTAGTTTTCTGTAAGATGAAAATCATTTGCATTCATCATGTAAGATAATTATAATAAATAACAGTTTTCATAAATTGTTTGCACTTAGTGAATTTCTATAGAAACATATAGAAGAAAGTCTTGTGGTGGTCACAACATACTAGTTTTTCATGCAAACTGCTTAAACTATGACATACCTGCCAACACTGCTAATTTATTCCATTACATTTTAGTACTCACTTTTTCCTTCACACCACTTTTTCGAAAAAACAGTTTCTTCTTATTTGATCACAATTATACATTGTATAAAAAATGTTCTACAAAAAAGTCGTGTGAAGAGAAGGGAGTAATAATAATGGTACTGAATAAGATAGACATTTTGGCAGGTATGAATTTAAAGTATGAAGCTTTTGTAACCACAAGATAAATTTTACTATCTTATAAACATAAAATTATTTATCTACGAGTGTATTTAAAATTTTACAGAGAAAAAGCTCACTCCATCACAAAACACTCTAATGATGAACTCTTTATGACACTTTAATTCATTTCAACATCGCAACCTTGAAGGAATGCTATAATAGGAATTGACCAGCATGCCAGTCAAATGCAGCTAACTGTTGTCTACTCATGATGTCTGCCACAGTAGCATCCAAGTCTACCGCAGGAGCCATGTTGAGTCTACCAAAACAATGGCTAATACTGCATTATTTTATGCATTTGGCATTTATTTGACAGCTTTGGGATACTATAGATACAATGACTTTTGTCTCGAATTATCCCTATTACATAATTTCACAATAACAATGCAAAATTTCCTATATAAGTGTGTTACTTAAGCCTTCTGTTGTTACGATTTTGGCTTTTTGTTTCTTCGAACATGTCATTTCTTCATACATCATTTTTAAAAGATTGCAGCTGTGTTACTTTTGGTATTGTGCAAATAAAATATAATTTGGCTGACTCTTTCCCAATAGTATTTCAGAAAGAGATCAAACATTCATTATAGAAATATTATTTTGGAAGCTATCAGAATTCCTTTTTAAATTAATAATCCAGACCAATTCTATAATCCTCTATCAGCCAGATCAAAATTGAAAGAGATTATTTTCCTATAATAGTAATGATAGATTTTCAGATTGGTTAGAATTTTAAAGATATAGATTGTTTAAAATTAGAATTAAATCCATGGTAGTCAGAATAAGAAATACCTCCAATTCTAGTGATCAGTTATACTTCCAGTCAGTTATACTGATCAGTTATACTTGTTTGAATGCTATACGAGAAGTTGGCATACGACGAATCAGTATGCCGTGTAAATGAAGTTAAATGTTGTCTACTGATGATAGCAGGCAAGGCTACAGTAGGAGTCATATCGAGTCTGACTAATCATTAGCTAGTACTGTTTTGTTTTATACAATTCACATTTATTTGAAAACTTTGACACCTACAGTTACAATGACTTTCCTCACAAATGGTCCATGTTACATAATTTCACAATAATAATTGTGATTTTGGCATGTAACTATGTTACTTAACTCCTTGCCTGCTGAGAAAAACTTACTCCACGTTAAACACAATGGGCATCTGGAAAAAATGACTTGTTTTAACATGATCAATCGCTTTTACAGCTAAATTACAGCGCCTAGAATGTACAGTGTGGCAAGAGCTTATGACTGAATGCTTAAAATGCTTTTGAAAAAATTTTAATTTCCCAGATCGAATTTTTTGCTCAAACCAAAGAACTGACTGACTTTTCCCAGTTTCGTCTGCTCAATCACGTGATGTAAGTACATAATTAACCAATAGGGAGTTTTTCAAGGAATAAACTCGATCGCACCGAACTCTGGGAAGAGGATTAATTTTTAAGGCACTGATTCGCTGGTCGCTTTCCACACTGTATATTCTAGGTGTTAGTTTGAAGAGTAAATCCGATTGACTGTTCTAGGGTCCTAGGCCTGAGGGGGAGTGCTCTCAGTGGGGGGGGGGCCTTTCTAAGAGAACCTAGCCCGTATTTATGCAAATTTCGGAGAAAAACACGGAAATATCGGAACAGCTAGGCCCGGCACTTATCCAACCCAGCACTTAATGTCTACCAACTTTGAGTGCAGAAATCCTCGGCAATGAATTATTCTTTAAACCTTGTGACAAATTAAAGTAACATGCTGGAATTATATTTTTACAGTTATACAAAACTGAAAATAATAATAATACGCTACCAATGAGAGCAAAATGATCTCCTCGAATTTCTTTTTCTTTTCTTCCTAGAATTTTTTATCTAAAATATTTTTAGAAACACTCCAGTAATAATTTATACAGAATTGTATTATCAAGCGGGAGAAAGAAAAGATGTGGAAAACAAAAAATACGATAAGCTTTTTTTTTTTCCCAGATTTAATATATGTATAGATGAACATGAATTCGATCAGGAAAAATAAGCTGTTTTTTTTTTTTTTTTTCATCCCATACTTTTAGTGGTATCAGCAAATATGAATATACCTTTTCTCATTTATGATATCTTCAAAAATATATCTTTATTTCCATTGCTAAAAAAGCTTTAATATTTATATTCTGTATAAATTTTTTGGTGTTTATATAATTGTTTTCTATTATTAGATATCTTATTATTATTATTATTAAACAATACATTAGTTTTTAGAAATTCAATGTACGTTTTAAATCGCAATGTATTAAACTTTTCAAAATAGTTTCCCAAGAAAATTTTTATCGAAAAATTTATTTATAAATGGGAAAAAAAAAAAAAAAAAAAAAAAAAAAAACTTATTTTTTTCAATAAAAGTTTGAATACATTATTTAGGTTATTGTAACAATGATATTTATTACATAATTATGTTTGGGGAGTGAATTATGTTATTTGTTAATATTTGAATTAAGTATTAAAATATACCTGTCATTAATAACAACAAGAATAGTAAAATTTTAAACGAAGTTTTTTAAATATTACTTCCATTACCCTACTACCGTAGGTAATGGAAGTATTGTATTCGGTCTGAAAATTCGATATCGGGTTTTCACCTGATTTACTCGTTTTAAGGTCCCCTGAGTTCAAAAAAGTGGTGTTTGGCAATTGGTCAGTGTGTATGTATGTGTGTGTGTGTATGTATGTATGTATGTATGTATGTATGTATGTATGTGGAGAATCTTCTGGCTATTATAGCTCAGAAACTAATAAAGATAGATCTACGAAACTTTAGAATTGAAATACGTCTGGTGTACAGATGAAATTTCCAAATTTTGGTGAAAATTGAAAAACCGGAAGTGGGACCATAAGTCCGTATCTCAAAAACGGCTCTAACGATTTTCTTCAAACTTGCTATATAAACACTCTATTAGATGTCCTTTCGAATGATATAGTTGGTTAGTTCAGGAAAATTGATAGGCGGCCTGTATAAATAGCTCAATTTCAGGCCTCGCACAGGCGTTCCTTTAAAAACGGTTGAACGGATTTTTTTTCATACTCGCCATTTTAACTCACTTTTAAATATGCTTTTGTATGTAATTATTGTTTTCCTGTCAATAATTGAGTTTAACAGGAAGTGGGACATCGGAAACCGGAAGTGGGACCGTAAGTCCGTATCTCAAAAACGGCTTTAACGATTTTCTTCAAACTTGCTATATAAACACTCTATTAGATGTCCTTTCGAATGATATAGTTGGTTAGTTCAGGAAAACTGATAGGCGTCCTGTATAAATAGCTCAAGTTCATAGTTTTAAAAACGGTTGTACGGATTTTTTTCAAACTCGCCATTTTAACTCACTTTTAAATATGTTTTGTATGTAATTATATTTTTCTGGTCAATAATTAATTTTTTGTAAAAGTTGGTATCTCAAAAACGGCTCTAACGATTTTCTCTTTAGGTCAGTTTTATGTTTTCTGATCACATTATCTCTCAAAAATGCATATAATACATGTAATAGCGGGTAATGGAAGTCGTGTGGTTGTTTCACACCAGATTTTTTTTTTTTTTTTTTTTTTTTTTTTTATAAAATGTAGTACTTTTTTTTTAACCGCTTTTCAACGAAGTTCAGATTGTTGAAGTTTTGTTATTTTTGATAGTCCATTTTTAGTTGAAACAGCAAATCTTCTATTTTTTAAATTTTAAAATCTCAATAAATACATATTTTGCTTGTTTTCATTGCATTTTTTTTTTATTAGTAGTAAATAAAAAAAAAGGAATTCTACTCTTTCTTTCTTTATATTACAGAATTTGTATGTTTAAAGACGATAATATGTTATGATTATAAATACATTAAAAAATTTTAATCAGAATTCAGTAAATTTGTTTTTTTCTGGAAAATGTTTACTGATAAAATTGTTCATCAATATTTAAAAAAAAAAAATCCTTATTTTAACTTTCCGATCGTATACTTTTTAAAAAAAAGTATTGTAATCAGGAGAAAATTCGACTTTGAGATTTATATGTACTATTCTTTTTGAGGTTTTCTAAATTCAATTTTGCAAATTTTTACCGGTACATGTAATGTGTGTGTGTACACGATAACGCAGTGGCGGATTTAAGGGGGGGGGGGGGGGGCTAGGGGGCTGAAGCCCCCCCCCAAAACACTGACATTCACAATTGAATATTGCAATTGTAAATTTTTTATTGGTCTAGAATAACACTTTGAAAAATCTTAGCCCCCCCCCCCCCCCAAAAAAAAAAAAAAAAAAAAGTCAAGTTCTGGATCCGCCACTGCGATAACGCCTAAACGCTTTGTTCGAATGAGCTGAACGTGTGCAGATATCTTAAACGTCAACACCGAAGTAACTGTAAATATATTTACTAGCGTACGAATTATCGTTCTTTTCCAGGGGAACAAAGAAAAATTCTTTATCACTATGGCTAATGAACTCATATTATTTAGAGTGTTCTGGCGTCTAAGAGTCGTATTGGACTGAGCTGAAAGTTTATACGTATATAATGGTTCGCCATTGCTCAATCTGAAATAATTTCGATGAGTATACAAGTTATAGATTTTAAACCTTACGCAAAGAACTTTTCTTTTTGTCATTATAGCATAGGTACTCAAATTATTTAAAGTGCTGTGGGACCAGCGTTCCCATCTTTTATAATTTATTCACAAGCATTTTTAGCCCCGCCTCTTTTTCATACCGGAAATTTTGAAATATGTTTTTCTTCTTATTTAATCGTTCTCACATATTAATGAGAAATAATCTACAAAAATTTCTGGTGCGAAAAGAAGGCGGGGCTAAAAATGCTCGTGAATAAATTATAAAAGTTGGGAACGCTATGTGGGACAAACAGTTCTATTACAGAGAAACCAAGAAAAAAGGCTTTATCGTTACAAACTACAGACTAAAGTTAGTCGGAGTGTGCAGGCATCTAAATATACATTTGGTTAAAATATACATTTGTAGGTATCTTACAGATTATTCTACCTGTATACAGGGCCTGATTAAGGGGGAAGCTCGCTCATACCGGAATATTTTTACAATTATTTTTTTACTTCATGTCATAAAAATTCCACGCTTTGACGAGGAAATATTTTTTATAAAAAATGAACGGTGTAAAACAATCCAATTTACTCACCGTTATTAGACACCAGAATTCTTTTAAAATAATTTTTAATGAAAATTTTCTGTTTATTATAGGTGGAAAGTATTTGTTAAAAAATAACGGTGTAAGTATAAATAATGTGTGAAGAGCGAGCTTCCCCCTTAATCAGGCCCTGCCTGTATACGAAGAAGAATTTTTATACATTGTGGTTTATGGACACAAACTGTTTAAAATTTGCTTTAGCGATTTTAAATTGTTCTAAACATCAAAAAATATATATATATATAGATAAATATTTGGTATTTTGAGTTTACAAATTACAGTTCATTTTAAGGGACGCAATAAATAAGCAATTCAACTACTTTATTCTCTAAAATTATTTTTAAAATTTTGTGATTTGTATGACATTTATGGAATGCCCCAGTACTTACAATACAAGTGAAAATTTACTTCGAGAAATTTATGTTTATATCTAAAACTGAATATGAATATTAATGTGTGGTCCTGTGAACTAAACGCGAATACTATTCATACCCTATTCTGCAGAAAATATCTTTTTCATACTTTATTCTAGAATTATAAAATCCTCGACAGATATTTCTAAAGTGGGAAGAATGGAATGTGTTTAAATAGATGGAAATGTACAAACCAATAACGTCAATTGTACAAATGTCAATAGTGTGTATTACAAAAATAATATAGCTCCTGAAATTATTTAAAATTTATTCTACATACTAAAAATTGTCATTCCTGAATACAAAGAAATGATCCTACGACTTTAAAATATATTTTAAGCAATATAAAAACTTTACAAAATATCCAGAAAATACCTTTATAGCGTGAAAGGAAAATCGCAAAGTTCTTTTTTACTTTAAGCCTGAGAAAAATGTCTGACTACGGATTATTCTTTGAACCTTGTGTTAAATTAAAACGACATGTTGAATTTATACTTTACAGATATACAAAAGCGAAAACAATAATAAGACAGTACCAGTGACGAAAAAAAGTCTATGTTATTTCCTAGATTTTTTCTTAAAAAAAAAAAAAAAAAAAAAAAAAACTCTAGATATATTTCAGAAATAATTCATAGGGAATTGTGAATTGTACCGTCATGCGGGAGAGAGGAATGATTTAGAAAGCAAAAAATACGATAACATTTTTTTGTCCAGATTTAATGTAAGTGTAAAATGACTTGAAATCTGTATGAAGAAAAAAGAGTTTCTTTTTTTTTTCTTTTTTTTTTTCATTGCCCATATTTACTAGGATCTGCAAGTATGAACATTATTTTTTCACATATGACATCTCAAAAAATACATCTTTAATTTCACTATTTCTTTTTAATTTTTCTGTTCCTATTTATTTATGAATATCAGGGCTGGATTATTTACCAATATATCCCCAAGTATCGATATTTTTTAAATATCCCGATAACAATATTTAAGATTTTGCTCAGCCAATATATCCCTTTAACGATATTACCAAATGCGCACCTACCTCGCGATCAACGATATACCGATAAGTACCGTTAAACGCAAACCACGGATTAATAGAATAATGCTTCCGCGCTAGCGCGCATCACGAATGGAACCCGAATGAAACCCGAGCGAAGGAACCACGATCAGCAAAACAAAACCCGAACAAAAAGAGCGCGCAATCTTATATCTTATACTAATACCCATTCTCTTATTTTTCTCCCATCCCTCACTGATAAAAATATATATATATATAACTCCACCCCAAACGATCACTCCCCTCCCACAATGCATATACTTCCTCTTCCTTCCTGCGTGCGAAACCTCAAATCTAAAATATCACTGCTTTAATAAGTCCACCGCATAAAAAAAAATAATAATAAATAAACAGTATTTATTGAAAGCCATCTGCTTTTACCAGAGTATATTCCATACCTTGAGTATATTGACTTACCACAGTATATTGATACATTCATGCATTTACTGACGCTAAACGATAATATGAAATAATTTATACTACCGTTAGTATTTGATAATATTGCACATTGCTTTTCGTGGATCATAGGTGTAATACCACAGTAACCAAACCACAGACAAGGCAATATAAAAACAAACGCTTATTATGACGAATGAAAACAATATCTTTTGTTTTAGCTCATTTCCTGCTATTGGTTCATTGATATTGGTTTATTTCAAAGTATCGATAACTTCTGGCTAATAAGATGCGACCTTCAACATGTGTTCAAGGTCAGTGATGCCAGATTGGGGATTTTGTCCCCATTTTGGGGGATTTTTTAGGCTTCTGGGGACTTTTTGGGGGAATTCTAAAAATTTTGAGGACAAATCTGGGGAGTTCTTCAACTTTCTGTCAATGTTGGCAACGTAATGATTTATCCCTACGACCAGGGATTTTCAATAGCTTTATTGTTATTTAGGGATTTTTTTCAAAAATTACCTTCATTTGGGGAAAAATCTGAGCTAGGGGGAAATAATTTTCGACCATCTGGCATCACTGCTTTGGACTGTACTTCAGTCAGATAGCTCTCCCTTTCTCCTTTCCCATGTTATCCAATGGGATTTTCGTTGCTTCGTTTTATAAAAATATCTCATTCAAAAATGAAGTTTTTCGAATTCTGTTTTTTGAAAATTACTCTTTGAATGGGTCGCCTTTTAGCTTGATGAAAAATTTTTCGAAAAAATTAATTTAAATATTTTATTTCAATAAGTAAATTATGGACTCTCAGTGTGGACCTCTAAGTAAAATATTTAAATTAATTTTTTCGAAAAATTGCTCACTAAGCTAAAAGACGACCTGTTCAAAGAGTAATATTAAAAAAACAGAATTTAAGCTAAAAGACGACCTGTTCAAAGAGTAATATTCAAAAAACAGAATTCGAAAAAGTTCATTTTTTAATAAAATATTTTTATAGAACGACGCGACAAAAATCCCATTGGATAACATGGGAAGGGAGAAAGGGTGCTATCTGACTGATGTAAAATAAAGTTTTATCTTCAGTAATTTTACAGTGACAGTTTCTTTATAGAATTATATAATATTGGATAGTTTATTACTTTTTTTTATGTAGCATTTATTTTTTCTCTTTCCCTTTCCTTCTTTCTTTCTTTCTTTTTTTTTTTTTTAAGCCGTACATGTTAAATAAAATTGGTTTAAATGCAAAATGAGTTACTTTAAGTAACAAAATGAAACTTCAACATAATTTTGTTTAAATAATATAATGTATACATATATATATATATATATATACATGTATACATACATGACAATGTATACATATATATATATATATATATATATATATATATATATAATATATATAATTCAATTTTCAATTGTTGTGAAACTATTACGAATGTGAATTGAACACATATACATTTTTAAAATATTGCAATGATTTGGTATGCAGATACAAAAATAAAAATGACAAGTAACTGACATTTAGGATGCATATAAGAGTTTTAAGTAAAAAATATTACTCTCTACGCCCAAAAAAGGTGTATCCAATGGCATTTCTTAACTATTTAAAATGATTTTCCTTTTTATTTAATACCTACATCTTAAGACAATTTTTCTTAAGCTTTGTTTTTAGTAGAATTATGAATTTTGATATACTTGGTACAAATAAAACACAGAACACATATTAGCTGTGTTAAAATATGATTTTAAAATAATTAAAGCTTAAAACGGGAAGAATAGAGGATAAACTATACAGAGGTATACTAAAAAGCAATAGTATAAGTTATAAGAAACACAAAATATTGATTCACTTTTTATGCATTTTTTTTTTTTTTTTTTTTTTTTATGATAAAGTTATGGTAGTAATATACCAGAAAATACATGGAAAACACTCTATACTTGTATACCTTAAAATTCGTGTGCATATGTCTTTAAAAAATAACAAATGTCTATTTTTTCCTATCTTGAAAGAAATATCGCAATATATCACTAATATCGATATTAACTTGGTGATATATCGCGATATTTAATTTTTGATATCGTCCAGCACTAATGAAAAAAAAAAAAAAAAAGTTATTTATTAAAAAAAAAAAAAAAAACTACTATCAGAATTTTAAAGCATTTTCATATATTATCGTGGCCAAACTTGTCTAAATCGCTGCAAATAAATGCGAACTTTAGAGACGAGGTTAAGTAACTGTAATCTTTGTTTAAGACCAATTTCTAAAAAATCTAGTCAGAACTTCTCGCAATACAAATGATTCATTAATATTCCTGATATTGTTTCCTATAGTTGTTTAATATTAATTATATTAAATATTAAAGTATGCTGTACTTTGTTTTTTAAAGAAACTTTGTAAACTTTTGGCACACGCATATACTACAACAGAAATTTACACTTTTTGAAAACAACATACAAACAGGTCATCTGACGTATTGTAATGTTGTATGCCTACATATTATAGGATTTTCAATAATTTTTCTTCGTTTTTAAATTGTTCCTGTCCACCGTGTGATCTTGTGTGTGTGTGCAAGTCTGAAAAGGTATTCATTATATACATTATATATATATATATATACAGGATGTCCCATAAGTCTGCAGACATTTTAAAAATTCATTGAACGAATCGATAGAATTCAAGGAGGTCTACGAAAAAGTAATTCTCGTGAAGGGAGATTTTTTTTTTTTTTTTAAGAAAAAAAAAATTAGGTTAATTTTTTGTCGACGATAGTTAGATAGACCTGCTAACTATGCTAGTTTATCCGTAATGGTATTAAACCCCGCCTTTTTTTTCACACCAGAATTATTGTAGAGCAATAGTTTTCTTATATAATCATGAGAACATATTGCTGAATATTACTCTACAACTATTCTGGTGTGAAAAAAAGGCGGGGCATAATACCATTACGGATAAACCAGCATAGTTAGCAGGTCTAGTTACACAAATAGTTAAATTTTTGAACGGATGTGAAAGAAAAATATGGAAATTGTAGAAATAAAAAAACATTTTAAAATGAACAAATATAATATACACTAAATGTTCTATCGCATAATAAATCAAAGCAACCGAATTCAAAATTCAATAGATTTTCACTTGATCCGTAACGAATGAAAAATTGAAGAAATTCAGATTTCAATAATTACATAAATTGCAAGAAATAATACGAAGCACTTTCTAAAAATTAAATTTTATATACGTTACTTATCTTAAAATGTAGGGAAAGAAAGTGAATTATGAATATTACAAAAAATCATAAATTTTTCCGTTGAGATTAAAAGTAAAAATTCGTTAAAGCTCCAGTTCTACTTTAATTTAAAATACGGCATATCGCACGTGTAATAAATTCTATTTGAGCAGGTGCAGATACAACCCGTGTTTCATCACTGCAAGCAACATATACCCTTATCGTTGATCAATTACACATAACATACCTGCGATGATTTTTTTTTCTTCAAGATGATGTGATTTTATGGGGGTTTTTAGGATGCTGGTCAAGGCTTCAAAAACTTTCATCATGTACAATTTTGATTTAAAAAAAAAAATGGTTTATTTGTGCTTAAATCTTCAATTTTACAACTCCCATGAAAGTTTTTCCCGGAATATCTAGGTGGTGTGAATGAAGAAAAAGGAGAGCTATTTGATCAAGACATCAAAGAAATGTAGATGACGTATCAGGGACAGTAGAGTGTAAGCAGGTTAGTAGATTATTGTTGAATGCTGCATAGAGAATCCCGATTCCTGAATGTTCCCAAACGGTGCGCAAGAAAAAAAGCTTTATATGAAGCTCCGACGTGATGAAACACATTTGAAAGGTTGTGTGTAAATAACCTATTTATGCGTTTTATACATAAATAGTTTCGAATTTGTTATATCGTCTGTGTGAAATATTTCGATCTTCATTCTTACTTTGTAAAAAACCCTTTCATAGAAAGGGGGGAAAAAAACAAGCATTTCTGAATTTATCGTATCAAAACACGGGAGAGAGACGCAAAGTAAGACGAGACAGAATTCAAAAGTACGATTTCACAGGACTGTGTTACGTAACTACGTTGCCTGTACCTTCATTGTGGTGAATGCGGGCAATAGTCCTCGCTTTAGCGTATTGTATATAGCATTTATTCGAATTTAAAAATAGATATGTTGCAACACCATATCCTCGGTTACGCCAGCTTTGACACAACCAATACTGTCCTTTTTAGTAACCTCAATCTGCCACGATATTGAAGCAGATTTTTTAAAATGAAGAAATGGAGAAACTTCGCACAAATCTTACACGTAAATAAAAACTTTAAAATCGTATTTCAATTTTATTTACGGTGTAAAGAGTATTATTTTTTTTTCTTTCTCCACTTTTTCCCCCTCACTAGTCTTTTTTCTTTTAGAGTATTTTTCTTCCTATTAAAGCAAAAAAGAAAAATACTCTAAAAACAAATATAACATTTGGAGAAAATTACTCTAAAAACAAGTCGGTGTAGGAAAAAGGCAGATACTAATAATGCTACAGAATAATAATTAGAATGTTTATAGGTATGCTCATAGTACCTTTAGCTAGCCCTAGTTTTATTATTTATTTATTTATTTATTTTTTTTTTTTAGCTCTTTACCTTTGACGAGTCATATCTTCTGAAGCTGTGACGTCTTCTTTAGAGTATTACTGTTTCATCAAGTGCTCTTTCAGTATTAATGCTTTATCACAACTGTTTAGGCACATGCAGAAACTGAAATTTTAGAGTATTGTAATACAATAAGGGAATACTATTAGAAATTCTGTTTCCAATGAATGTACTTTTTGCTAGTGTTCGGAGACTTTTGTTACCGACTGTACTTAATTTCAACTTGTATAAGTAATAGAGAGAAACCATTAAAAACCATAGAATCAAACGCACTATGATTCGTACGTAAACATTTTGGATTGTCAAGTCAAAGCTTCCTAAACGAGATGCCTTCCACGTGCCTCGGAAACTTGGCAACAGTTCAAGCGGTAAACAGCGTCATCTGGTACAGATTGTGCAACTTTTTTATTCAAGACACCAATAATTTAGAGAAGTGATAGATGATATATACAATCGACGTTTTTTCGACGTTAAAAATATTTGGCGGCTATTGAATGAAAAAGTACCCACAATCTGTACCGGGTGGCGTTGTCTACCGCTAGAACTGTTGTCAAGTTTCGAGTCACGCGGAAAGCATCTAGTTCAGGCACGCGGAAAGGAAGTTATGGTCAAGCTCATACACGCCAGTTTTGGTTTAAAATATCATTTACTGTATAGTGTCGTACATAATATGCTTAAGCCTGTGGTAAAATCCTTTTGTATGAGGGTTTGTTTTTTTAAACTCTTTAGATAAATGCTTAACCCAGAGCTGCCAATATTTTTATTTATTATGCAGCATTTTTAGCTCCGCCTTTATTTCACACTTTATTTATTTATTTATTTATTTATTTTATAGAATAATATTATTAGTCAATCTAAACATCGCCAAATCAAACTCATCCTCGCTGCTACAAATTTCGTTGATTGATTCCTTTTTTGTTACCCTATAAGTGAATTAAATTTGAAACAGTGCAGCATTATAAGTTCACAATGTACTTACGATCAGTTTTAATACCACAAAATTATTTCAAAAATATGTACTACACACAAATTATTAATTTTATTTATCAAGACTCTCGCGTAACAGAGCAACAAAAAACTTTTGCAACTATTTTGCTAGAAACACTCACAGATTATATACTAAGATATATGGGACGCTTCCCATGAAATCCAACCAATGAACACAGCAGAAACACTACTGGAAGAAAAACTATTAGTTTCAAATATTTGTATAATTCCATAGAAATAAAAGGTAGCCGTTATCTGATTGGTTATAAATATAAATAATGAGTAAAAATTCATTCGTACGATTTTTTTTTTTTTTTTTTTTTTTTTTATGTTTGCGGTATCCTAGGCCATTGGTACAGTCGGGGGAAAAAAAAAAAAACGCAACACTCGCTGTAATTTCATTATTAATTGACGCAGGAACATCTAATAGACATAATTCAACAGGAAATTAAAAGCACTTTCTGAATATGTCGTCAAATTTTGAATTAGGGGTCATCTACATATTGAAATGAGTGCCAACTTTGATTTCTTCAATAGCAACACCCAATTTTGACTTCATTTTCGAATTTCCGAGAGTCTGGCAGTGCGGAAAAGTATAGTGTTTGTACACTTTATCTTTAGTATTTATAGAGTTGTAATAAAAAATGTGTTAGGGGGTTATCTGTAAATGTAGAAAAATAAAATTAAGATCCTATAAGAAATAGAGAAAATTTTAAAGTTTCACACCGGACATTTTTCCGGAAAAAAAAAAAAAAAAAAAAAAATATATATAAAAATTAATAAAACCCTTCATCTTTTCCAGTGCTTTAATTATCCTGAATTCAATTTTTTAGATTTGTATATACTTCAGTACTTTTTTAGATAATTTTAGGTCTATTTAAATACATTATACTTGCGATTACTCCATACAGTACTCTTTGAAAAAAGTGCAATATTTTTGAAGTAAAAGTGTCTATTATAGCTGTACTGATCACCAATAAAGCTTAAATTTTCTTTCGTACGTAACGTAATAGACGAAATGAAATAATATATATATATATACAACAACGCATAAACTAAACCTTTTCGGATAAATTATTGTAAGGGTTCATGAAGTAAATATTAAACAATTTTAATCGCACTTACTAGTTTTTTGTCAGTTGAACTCTTTGGAACTGTACGATTCGTTTTATAATTTCTATGAAAATATATTTTCTTAATTAACCCTTTCGCGACTGCTGACGTAGATTCACGCCATTTGAAAATCTGTAAGTCTGTCAGTGGGCGTTTCTTTCGTAATTTGTGTGTTACATATTTCTTAAGTGTGTACGCAGTGTTCATATTTTTGCAATAAAATATACTACGGATAGAAATATATTCATTAGAAAGAAGATAATTATAATGTATACCCATTTGTAATATAATCGTGAATACAGAAAATTTGTTCTAAAATATTACAGGGATGGAACACGGGCGCAGAATTCATACCGGAATCTGTTTAAGAAATTTCCATAAATATAATATCGTTGCTCTAAGAGGTAGAAAATTTTCTTACATTCATAGTGGTATGAATTCTGCGCCCGTGTTCCATCCCTGTATTATATTTTGAGAGTATAATGCCCGTAGGCGGGTCTTACTGTCAAAAAGACAAAATTCTGCGGTCGCAAAAAGTGTTAAAATATATTTATAAAAGTTAAAGTATGTTTTTAAAAATGTATAAAGTTAAAATATATTAATAAAATTTTAAAGACTAAAGTTTCCTTAAAATAATTTTCCTCCCCTCTATAAAATAAATAAATAAGTAAATAAATAAAATAAAATAAAGCAATATATGAAGCAAATGATTAAGCTTTTTTTAACTATGACGGTAGTTAAGAAACGAGTTTACAAGTCTGTCTTGCATTCCAGTTCCATTCGTTATCTATATTTGACAATTTCACATTAAACCTATTTTTCTATTTAAAACAGTAAACCCCGCCTATTTAGTGTTTTTTTCTTCTAGTGCTCGTTTAAAAGATTCAAAATTTATCACCAATTAATCGATGAAGTAAATACCACTTGTGCGTATTTTTGTCAACATAAAATAAGGTCTTTAACACGAATACTCAATGTCACATTAACTTTTTTTTTTTTTCTGTATTGTTTTGTTTTGAAAAACGAGGAAGGCGGGGCTAGTCTTCTTTAGAAAACAGGAATTCTTGATGCTAACACTAATGTCTAAAAATCATCATTTTTGTTTCATTTTTTTTGCGTTTGACGTTGTTGTTATATAGTTTGACCCGTAAATAAAAAATAAAAATATTTTGTTTAATTTTCTTTGTTATTTTTAAAGATTTGATTCGTTATCTCATGCAAAACTTTATAAGAGACGGACCCTAAACCACTCCAAAAGAAATATTTATTTATATCTCGAAAACTAATAACTGGAATGAGCTGCAAATTTGCACACTCATATTTTTCAGCATTAGGATTCATTTTATGTAAAAATTAATATAGGTCATAATTCATAATTTTTATGAATATGAATTTATTAATATTTTTCAAAATCAAAAGTAATGACGGATTATGCTTGGGTTTCTTCACTGTATCTCGTAAAAAAAAATTACATCGATCAAGTTACTTTTTGTGAAGATATTAATAAAAGTCTGAAATATGAATTTAACATTAGCACCTTCAAACTTTGAACGCTTATAACTCTGTGAAAAAATAAGTAAAATATACAACTAATATCTGATAGAATGGAGTAGAAAAGCTGATTTTTACCAACTATGTGAAAAATACCAGAGCCGGGAATCGAACCCCGGGCCTTCCCGGCTCTGGTATTTTTCACATAGTTGGTAAAAATCAGCCTTTCTACTCCATTCCATAAGATATTAATTTCCAGGTTGATGAATTAAATTTCTGAAAGATACAACTAATATACTTTTTCGCGTTGTCGCGATCCCAGGAATTCAAATATAAAATAAAAATGGGGCATTACCATTGAAAACAATCAAAGTTGGTGCGCGTTTTAATATGTAGACGACCCCTAATTCAAAATTTTCTGAAACTACTCACAATTCCCCGTCGAATGATACCCATTACATTTTGCTACATCGATTAGCAACAAAGTTATGTTGAGTGTTGCGTTTTTTTTTTCCCCGTCTGTACAAAGCAAGCAACGCTCAAAGACACTAATTAATAAATGCAGGTGGAGTCTCTATCTTAACAAAGAATTACACCTACTATAGCATTTTTAGTTGTAGAACATTACTGGTGCATATAAGATATATAGACACTTAATTAGTCAGTAATTTAGTGGTGCATATTGAATAAAAAAGTGCCTAAATTTGGCATCGCTATTCACCGTTGTTAAGCGGGAAAAGCAGCCCCCACACACATACCACTCCTCCAGAAAATTAGTGATATATGCAGGTAAATGCAAGTTTTTAAGAGATTAAACATTATTTGCAATTGAATAACCTACAATACTGATATGAAAGTACACCACCTTATTAAATAAATTTATTTTTAGTAGGAAAATCAAAATTAGAATAAATAATTAATTTTCTATTAATAAAAATAATGCTTAGAATAGTCACATAACTAATTCCTCGAAGGAAATATATTACGATATAAAAGCGTAACAATTTAAAATTCCTATTAAAATATGCATCCCACCGATTAATAATTTGATAAATTATCTAATGGTAATTTATGACAACCATTTAGTGATAAATAGGAACGATGGTATCTCGGAATTTTGCCAGAGACATTTTTAAATTCTGACGTATGTGAATAACTAATAGCCATAACTTTTTTAATTAGTCATGTATCGCCACCTACGTTCATCATTAGCGGTGTTCTGCAAACAAAACTCCATGAAAATAAGCGAGATTTCACAATAAAAGTTGCTCTAAACTTCCTAATTTATATTCAAGATTGCTTCATCTGCATTAGCACATTAATCAATATGATTTCGCATAACGCCTAACGAGAGTGACTATAATTTATTACAGTAAACAGTTTCAAAATTTGTGCATAAATATGGAAGACTATGATTCTTCCAAATTATCATGCACTCTTCATTGTCTAATTATTTTTTTCGCAAAGTAAATTTTGGTAAACGAGATTAAAAAAAAAAAAAAAAAAGTTTTTTTTTTTTTTTTTTTTACTAAATTTAGTTGCAAGCAAGTGTTTTCATTCCTTCTTCTATTTTTTTTTTTTTTTTTTTCGTAATGAGAAAATTTATTTTGTACTTTATTTCGGAACAAGATTACAGGGATGGAACACGAGCGCAGTATTCATACCGGAATCTGTTTAAGAAATTTTACTACCTATAATATCGTTGATTTAAGAAGTAGAAAATTATCTTACATTGATAGTGGTATGAATACTGCGCCCGTGTTCCATCCCTGAGATTATAAAATGAAAAAGATGAATGTAAATTCTTTTTTACAAATAAATTTTTAGAAGAGGATAAATGCTATAAAATATTTTTTAAAAAATCATCATAGTAGAACTATAAAAATTTGCATTCATATGCACAATATACGTATGTATACCAGGTGTATAAGCTTAAATCCGCTGTTTTTTAGTCCTTTTAGTTTTTTGAACCTTTCCCATGGCATGTAGACGGATAGAAATGGCTGGTTGAGTGACACCTAACTTCTCGGCAAACATTTTTTTGCGATTGGGTATCATCTTCGTCCAAAAGAGCCTGTAAGTCATGGTCGTCAAACTTTCGGGGCCGATTTTCACGCTCTTTGTCATTTAAGTCAAAATAGCCATTTTTGAACCGACGAAACCAGTCTCTGCAAGTTGTTTCTGACAAAGCACTGTCACCATAAGCTTCCACAAGCATTCTCTGCGATTCGGCAGCTGATTTCTTCAAATTGAAGCAGAAAAGCAGAGTTTCCCGCATATGCTCTTTTTTTTTGTACAAAACGAGACATGTTTACACGAAGAAAAATTAATGTTTTTATATGAAATCACTAACGATTTGCACTGATTTATGTGAACAGACGTCAAACTGATACAAAAACAATAAGACATTTAAATGTCCGCTGTTAATACACTCACTAGCGCCATCTATACGCAAACAGCGGATTTAAGTTTATACACCTGGTATATATATATATATTAAAATTTCTCGAAAAATATTTAAAAAAATAAAATTAATTATTTCAAATTAAAAAAGTAAATAAATAAATATTCCCTGCTGATTTTTATTTCTTCCCCCTTTATTATTCATTATAATTTTTCAACAGTATATTCAAAATAGATTTCGCTTATACTTTGCGAATTCATAGGTAAGTTTTTTTTTTTTTTTTTTTTTTTTTTTTTCTTGAATGAGAAAAATCCTATTAAATTTCAGCAAACAAACAGAAAATTATTACTATTATTATTATTATTTAATGAGCTAATACAAAAAAGAAAAAAAAAATCCCAAGTACATTCCGATTATAATATTAAACAATAACAACGTAAAATTGGGGTACATTTTAAATTAATCAATCGAGAGCCTTTAAAAATTAAATAAATGTATAATTTAAATTATTGAAAATGTTTTAATGCAATTAAAATAATTTTTGAAGGAGTGAGTTTTGCACCGCAGTAGTCTTGTATTATAAGCACATGGCGACGAATTGGGACACACAATGATTTTTGAGAAATTTAATATGCTTAATACTTTTATATTTCAATTCTTATGCAGAAAAATTCCCGTAACTGCGAGGCAGTAATATATAAAATTCATTTATAACGTTCACCTTCCTAATATAATTTATTCTACAGTCGATATTTTAATTACATTAATAAGCTGTTACATTTGCAATGTTTACTAACGATAAAAAATGCCACTATAATGCATTGTTAATTAATTTTTTTTAATAGCTTCGAAAGAAGTTTAAGCGTGGAAGCGCCCGCATACTTTCCAACCACCTAATTATGAACCGTACGATTTTTAGTTCCCGCCTTTTTTTATGCACCAATAATTTTTGTAGAGTAATTTTAGTCTTATTTAATCGTAACAACATTTGGAGAGAATAGCTCTAAAAATATGGTGGTGTGAGAAAAGGGGCGTATTTTCAGGGGGGCGTTAACAACTGTACGGTTATTAGTTAGATGGTTGGCAAGTATGCGCCCACGAACAGTGCCAAGCCTTTTACTATGCATGGTGATATAATGAAACATACTTGCCAACATACTATTCGGTATATTTGTTCCGTATACTAGTTCCGTATTTTTGTTAGCCCCACCTTCTTTTTCACACCAGTATCTTCTTAGAGAATTTTTCTTCTTATTTAATCGTAATTGCATTTGGAGAATATTACTCTAAAAATTTACTGGTGAGGAAAAAAAAGGGCAGGACTACAAAGACTACGGAATTTTAACATTTCAGCGACCGAATATTTTTGTCTTTCCTGAGAAAGACCTCCTGTGGCGTGATTCTCCCAAGTTACAATATTTCAGAACAAAATATTCTATATTCAGATTCATATTACAAATGGATCAACATTACAATTCTACTCTTTCTAATCAAAGTATTTATATCCATAGTATATCGGTTGTGAATATACACAAATATGAATACTGTGCATAATTTTAAAGAAATAAATGCCATACAAATTGCAAAGGAAACGCCCACTGGCAGTGTTGCAGATTTTCAAAGGACGTGAATCTACGTCAGCGGTCGCGAAAGTATTAACTAGGATGTTGGCAAGTATGAAGAAGTAACGGATGCGGAAATTTAAATTGTATTTCATTTTAAGTAGTGCATAATTATATCACAATTGCCCACACATTAATTTTGTACAATTTAAACTACGATGTAATAAGAAAATTTACTCTTAAAATAAAAGAGGTAAGAAATAAAAGCGGGGCTAAAAATGCTCCGTAATAAATTAAGATGATAGCAACTCTGAAGAGCATAGAACTATAACGAAAAACTGTTGTTAAAGGCATTAAAAACGACAAAAAAACTTTTTATCCAAAGATTACAAATTGCAAAACTTTAAAGCAATTTTTTCGGATTTAAATAATAACACAATCCTTCATCAGGCGATTAAACATGCAACATCAACAGAGTGACGCACCAAACCACCAAACTAAACTTTACAATGAATTTAATTTTTTAAAACCTTTCATTCTTTCTTGAGAGATCTTTTTATCATGAATAAGCCTTCATATAAATTTAATAATAATTAACGCACGTTTCTCACAGAAGTGAATATTTTCTCAGCTTCTTTGCCTTACATTATTATTTTTTAAATTTCTTCTAATTTTGGATTTAAAGTCTCGGTCAAATCCGCCAGTAACTTTAAATTCTATTCCACAAATACTCACCTTGTACAAAACACCAGTATATTGTTTATCTCACCTGTTGTTTATCATGAAATATACGTTATATTCATCAAACAGGGAGGTATTTATTATAAAGAGTAAATTATTACATTGGAAATGTAAGCAATAAAGAAATTTTTAAACCCTCTATTGTTTTTCACTACTAGAATTATAGTCACTGTTTTGACTATACTAAGGCTAATATTATTTCTTTATTCCATTTATATTTCCATGAAGCGTTTTGCATTTTCAATCTCTAAAATATCTTACTAATAATAATTATTCAAAATTCAACATCTTTTTGTGATGTACGATGCGTAGAAATTACTCACATAACTTTTTCTCGATGATTTCTTTTTTCTTTTTTGTCTTTCACACAATAAACAAAATTCGAACAATTGTCTACTACAAAAATCATTTTCCAGTAGACCTAATATTAAACATGCCTATTTTAATCAAAATCCGATTGGCTCAACGGAGTTTAAAGCATAACTACTTTATTCATACTTTCACTGAAAATGTTAAATCAATCACTAAATATGACACTAAAGGGAAAAATAAATTAAGATTTACATTTGAATTATATATATGTTTGTTTAAATAATTTCAGACAAACTTTAATACACTTTTAATACAACCACTTGTTTTTGTCTTTTTGATAGTATGTCTCACCTGTGAACTACGTAATTTCAGAAAATGGTTTACTGTATACATATTTATATTCCATATGAATAAACGTAATAATTTTATTCTTCCTAAAGAAAATATCTGTATCCATAGTGTTGTTATACAAATATGAATACAAGGAATATTCTTAAGAAATATACCAAAATACAAACTGCAAAAGGAACGCCCACATGTGAAGTTAGAGATTTCCAAATGACGCGAATCTACGTCAGTGATCGCGAAAGTGTTAATATTCATACAGAGCTGCCAACCTAATCCGAAGGATTGTTAGAACCGTGTCTTTTTATATCCCAGTCTTTTTTTAGAGCAATTTTCTTCTTAATTCATCATGAAGACATTTGAAGGGAATTCCTCTAAATATAAGAAAATTAAGTTATGTGGAAAAAGGGGCCGTACTAACAATCCTCCGGATTAGGTTGACAGCTCTGTTCATACATTTGAAAGTATATGTATCCACAGTTTCATAAGATGAGACGATAATTCAAAAGGAAGTTTTTCATCATCCATTAGCCCCTTAATACTACTTGCAGCTATTCCAGCTACAAGTGTAGGTTAATCAACTGGATGGCCATTAAAATTGAAGGTCTGCATCTTAAATGATTATCTTCTGGGCAGCGCGAAAAATAGCCCTAAAAAGGGCTTCACCCACCCATAAAAAATCAAAATAAGAGCAGATCAATTTGAGAAATGGAAATAGCACGGACTTAGATAACTTTAGTGTACGTCCATGGGAAACAGATTGCAGGGGAAAACACCATATGGCGCTACACCACGAGACTGAAAACACATCTTCGTACGGAGTCTAGCAGAAGCAGTGTTGCCAGATGTAGGGATTTCTCCCTACAGTTGGGAATTTCAGCTCTGCTTTTGGCGTAGGGGGGATTATTTTTTTAAATTCTGTTTTGTAGGGATTTTTCTATTATTTAATGAAAGTTATAAAGTTCTCTTCAAAAACGCAAAATGTTTTAAACTTATCAGTAATAAATTTGCTTACAATACCTTTTTTCTGATACATTATTTTATTAGAGGTTGGTGCGATGTGAAACATCTCATAGCTCAGAGTTGCCAACATCTATAATTTATTCTAGTGTATTATTAGTACCACCCTCTTTTTGTACTTCTACTACTTTTTTATAAGAGTAGTTTTCTTCCTATTTAATCTTAGTTACATACTGGGGAAAATTACTCAAGAAAATAAGTAAGGGAGAAAAAATTGCATTACAATGATTGTTCCGGCATGAATTATAATAGTTGAAAAATTTGCATATTTTTAATATGCCCTCCCTTCTATTATTACTACTGTTATTATTCCGAAATGGTAAATTTATTATATAATTTTAATAAAAAATACAACCTTTATTTAATATTTGGATATCACTAAAATCAAAGTTTTAAAATAAATTGGACAATAAGTCATGTACATTTTAAAATTAAATTTCCTCGAAATTGCAATTCTTTTCATCAGCAATTGTCAAGTTATTTGCATACACCCACCTCTCAAATAAAATATATTGTGCAGTACAAAATCTTAATCGTAAATATATTATACTGATTTAAGTGTATTTTATTTTGTTTTACGCCAGAATGCGTTGTCTTTAGTTTTCCTTTCTGTAAATTAACCTTTTATTTTTCTTTGATATGCTCACACAGGAGTCAGAGTAGTACCTATCAAGTCGATATTTGCTGGTTTAACATTGATTATTTATTACAAATTAAATTTATCAGGCAAGTTTGATGTGAAAACATGTCAAAGGAGATTAGTTGTTTGATTTAATAATTTAATAGAATACAGAGCTAACAGTATTAAATTTAAACAAATTATAGAAACATAATCCATTTTATTTACTGTGTTTTCCCGAATATACATTTGTATACATAAATTAGGTACTTAATTTTTATTTGTTCGTTTGTTTCAACAATCTACTTATGTGCATATTAATAAGAACCGATTATTATTATTATTATTTATTTATTTTTTATGCTAGAAAATATTAAAATGAAAACAATAATATGATTTTATATAATTTCTATTAACCTTTAGAAAACGGGGTGTGAATTCCTAACAAACTTCTCTCTATACGAGAAAATCCAAGCGATTTTCACCCCCTTACTTAATGACCAGTCGCTGTGGGTGGCGCACGTGAAACTCATTTTCGAATAGTGATGTCCAAAAGAGGGAATTTATTTTCCCCGTGTAGAAAGGAAAGGAAAAGAATTTACATGTCAGTAGCAACACATTTCTTGTTTATAAATAATCTTTCACTTATAGTTGATGGAGATAAATACATTCTTGAACAAATTTACTCTCGTTAAAATTAAAGGATAACGTTTATCAGTAATCAAGTTGTCTTTTTTGAAAATAATTGGATATTTCTTTTCATTAGTATAGCAATTAATGGTTTATTTCACATAAAATACAGAATGACATAAATAAACTCATAATTACAAATAAATGTAGTGCTAATTACCTGAGCCAGATGAAGAAAAAATATTTATCATTGCTTTTGAATATCAAAGTTATGGTAAATTAAATAATTCAAAAATAATATTAAAAATGTATATTTTCTTTTAATGAGGGGATTCAAATTTTATATAAAAGAAATATTAGATGAAAAATCCGCATATTGAAATTTAAAGGAATGGAACTAGATAAAAGTTTTATTTATGAAATGTTTTATTCCTTCCTTAAATTATTGAATATAAATTGAATATATGTAGATATGTAACTAAACAATCTATAAAAATGACCAAAAATAGAAAGAAAGAAAAGGAAAAAAAGGAATTAAAACTAAAATTATTTATACGTTCATTTTGTACGCACTTTTTATACGTACGTTTTCAGATTTTTTTTTTTTTTTTCGTTTCAGATATGTTGAAAATTATTATTTTTATTATTCAATTTTCATTTATACATTTTTATATATTATATCATTTAAATATTGAAAAAAGATTCAATTTAATTTATTATTATTATTATTATGATTATTACTATTATTTACAAATACATCGCAGTTTTTAACAATTAGAAATGTCTTAAGCTACCAACAAGCGAAAAAAATAATAATAAATAATTTATTGTTATTATTATTTACAAATGCATCGCAGTTTTTAACAATTAGAAATTTCTTAAGCTATCAACAAGCGAAGAAAAAGAATTTATTTTATTATTTTATTTATTTATTTATTTATTTATTCTTAAGAAATATGTTTAATTGGTTTCAAAAATAATGCTTGATTCCGTCGAGACACATAACTTCTGAAAATAAGAGATGTAGACAAGATAATTATAATTATATTTAAAGTCCTTCGAATAAAAATTTCATAATTTTATCCAAGTAATAAAAGACACAAGAATGAAGCTTTGTAATATTTCTTGTTTGCTCAGTAGAGAGTTAAAAAAATTTAACATAAGGAGTGAAAAAACGAAAGTGTAACTTTCATTTTTTCAAAATTTTGTACACTATTATCATCATTAATGTCATTACTATTTTAACATAGTCGAACAACGAAAAATTTCATAAAGTTCATATTGCAGAAATAACATTTACACTTAACATTCAACAGTTTTTTTTTTTTTTTTTTTTTTTTTTAACACTACACATACAAAAAAGTACATTTTTTGAAAATACTATTTAAGGAAAGAATAATCTATAAGTAATGTTAAAATGTATATTTTATTTATTAATTATCCCTTTCATTGTGACTTGTTTGTTGCTTTTGTAAAGAAATATTTTTAATTACTATCAAGGTTTATATCTGATTTATTAATTCTCCCTTCTATGGTAATCGTTTTGCAGAGAAATATGTGTATTATTTTGACTCTTGCGTCATGTAATATCGTTGATAAACCCAAATGTAAATTTTGGTGGGCCTCTTTCAGTGCTTACAAAATAATTCATCAAATTACTATAATAATATAAAAATCATTTTTAAAATAATATTATAACTATTAAGAAAATATTCTTATGATAAACGCTGTCATATATCACGAATAAAATCTGTATCCTTGAAAACACGCAACACCATTAGCTTTACTTTTGTAATAAGATAATACTATACGTGTAATTAATATTGATATTTAATATATTACATCCATGTATTGTTGAATAGAAATACAGCGACTTTTAGTTATTAAACCGATCTTTCTTTTTTTTTTTTTTTTTTTCTTTTTTTTTTTTAAGTTTATTTGGGGGTTAATTATAGTCAGTTCTATAATAGTTCTTTAATAGTTCTATAATATTTTTTAATAGTTAATTCTATACGTATAAAATTAACTACATTTTTTAAACGCAAGAATCGACATGCATGATTAAATTTTCGCCAGTGTCCAAAATGTCCGACATTCAATTCTCCAGTACCTTTAGATGAGCGGAAGGTGTCGGGTATGAGACCAGGATGTATTTGTCAGCTCAGACACTCAGGGTTTTCTGTGGTTTTCTCCTTAACTCACACATTTTAATGTAGTTAATGTAAAATGTTATTTCTTTAGTGTTTTGAATTCTACTGAAAAATGGCTGTTTCAAATGAGCAAACAGTGTAAATTTTAAAGTGAATTTTCCTTCATTTTTCTTTTAAAGTAATTATGATAACTAAAAAAAAAAAAGGCCTTTTTTTTTTCTTTTAGTATCAAACATATAATTAAAAAACATAAATTTTAGTCCTTTTTTTTACATTTAATACAAATTTTATGAAAAAAAAAATGTTTTTTTATTATATAAGCACATAGCATAAATAAAAGTGGCCAAACTGCTTTGCATGGATTTTAAATCAGTATTTTATAGATTTATTGTCATAGTTACCAACTTTTATGCATTTTGAGTACCATAAAAAAAAAAAAAAAAAAAAAAAAGCTTTGCTTTATTTGCAGAATAAAATTCTTAAATTAGGCAATAAATAAATAAAAAAATAGAAAATGAAATAAATAAATAAAAAGTGAAATAAATGAATGAATAAATAGTGTTATTTAAAAAGGTTAAAATTTGGCGAAATTGATATATTATACAAATTTGACTTTTAAAGCAAAATATGTGAACTTAGATAAATAAAAACAAACGGAATTATTTTAAGCGTGATTAAATAATGCTATTTAGTTAAAAATATAAGTAAAGTACATGTCTAAAAATATATACAGAATATCAAAACTCAAAAGAAAAAAATTAAATGAGAAAATGTACAATATTTTCTTTTATTTATTTATTTAGCTAAATAAATTTTTAATTAATGCCAAACTGTTTTTACCCGGATAATAAATCACTATATATTTGACTTTGCAGCTTCCATAAATAATATTGGGGTATATTTAAGGATGTAAATTACTTTAAGAAAAAAAAATTTTTTTTGATTTAAATAGAAATTTTACATTTGTTTAATTCATATATAAAAATGTAGCTACCGATGCATAATGTAGCAAAATCAGCATGTTTACAACAGCGAAAAAATTACAGAAAATAACATATAATTAGTAAAATAAACTATCGCTTCATATACGAATTCTGATAATGTTCTTAAAATATAAATAAAAACTAGCATTACAAAATATACAAGATATTTGTTTTAATTTTTCAAATAAATTTTTATTACATACTAATGCGGCAAAATTGAATATTATTTCAGAAACATGTGAAAAATCACAGCAAAATAAATAATTGATTATCTTAAGTACAAATATATAGATAATTTCATATAATACTGAAACATGCGTTGGTCATGTTAGGCAACAATCATTAAACGAATTATTTATATTCATGCTGGTAAGAATTTAATTACAAAAAACTTTAATGATCTTATGATGTGCTGCTAATTAAACAAGATAGATTACCTTTTCCTTTTTTCTTTCCTTTTCTTTCTTTTTTTATGCAATAAAAAATAAAATAAAGTTTCTAACAAAATAATAATAATAAAATAAAGAACATTTAATAACGGACTCGGACAGTTTGTAAAATTTAAAAATTGCAAAACGGAGTTTATAACCAATAAATACTTTGTATTGTTGTATAAACGAAATACTTTTGTTGTATAAAATAAATAAAAAGAATCTGAGAATGTTTCAAATTGGCGTTTAACTATTAAAAAAATGTGTTACATAAATGAAAGAAGTATAAACATTACTTTACTGTATGTTAAAAAAAAAAAAAAAAAAAAAAAAAAAAAACTTCAATTAGTATTTTAATCACAGAATTTATACCAATAACAAAAACCTTAAAAGGCACGCATACAAAAATTATCAAAACATTATAGTATGAAATATTAAAAGAGAAGAAATAAAGAAACTAAAATATTGCTAGCGCAATCAAGACCGAGAATCATATCAAATGTCGTCACCCGACATGATTTTTCCTCTTTTTATCCGCATATGAAATACTATCATCCCTACACATCTTCCCTTCGCCGGTAATTAATAAGACACCCACGGAGAAAACCGATTACTACACCTCATGCTTTAGGGGAGAAAATGCCTGGGAAAACGGGAGTACCAGCCCCGTATTCTTGAACACTTTTTTACTTGGGATTGCCGTTGTCCCTCCCGTAAGGTAAAGGTTAAATAAAATTTCTGGTGGATACATGACACCTCTTACCTGCGCGTTATCTACCAGAAATTACGGTATACTATAAATAAATCTATACAGTTTGTGACCGTGACCTATAATATGAATTTAATTTAAATTTAAATTTATAAATTTTCAAATCAATCGAAAAAAGAGTGTAGACTCTACCGCATCCTACAAAATTTGGGCCCATAAACCATAATGATATAGAAATTTTCGCGGTGTCCTGTAAAAATTCTTAAGGGGTAGATTCAACAAAATCTTTACAGCGATGGCGACCTATAATATAAGTATAAATTTGCAGCTTATTTGAATAAGCCGCTTAGACGCTATCGGACTTTTAAAAAATTGAACCCATATTTCTTTGTGTCACTATAAGAACACCATAAGTGCTTGATTTACCAAAATCTATAAAGTTTGTGCGACTGTGACCTATAATATGTATATAATTTTTCATCTCAATCGAATAAGGTATTTAGACGCTATCGCACTTAAAAAAAGTTGGATCCTCAGACCATAATGATGAAGAATTTTTCTTTATGTCCCTGTAAAACCACTATAAGAGCTAGATTCAGAAAAATCTATACAGTTCGTGCGACTGTGACCTATAATATGTGTATAAAATTTCAGTTGAGATGAATAAGGCGTTTAGACGCTATCGCACATTAAAGTATTTGTGCCCATATGCTATAATGATAAAGATTTTTTCCTTGTTTCTTGTAAAATGCTGGATTCACTAAAAATCAATAGGATTCGTGTTATTGTGATCTACAGGATATGTACCAACTTTCAGCACGTTCAAACAAAGCTATCGTGTTCACTTATCCCCCCCCACCCCATACACACACACACACATATTAGGAGTACCGGAAAGTTATGTCGTTTTGAATTAATAAAATGAAACCGGAAATTTTTGTTTAACAGTGTTTACATGCTACTTTACAAATAACCATCTTATAAGTTACCTAAGAATATTTTAAATTTTATCCAGGATAAATTGCCGAAGTCAGTATTTTAATTCAAAACGACAGAACTTTCCGGTACACCTAATACATACATCATCCTAAAAATAGTAAAAATGAATAGGGGATCTCAAAGAGTTTAGGAACACCAAAATTTCGAAGTCGGATTTTTAACATGATTACACATTCCTTACATTTGTATGTTCAGAAAGTAACAATTTTTGAACAGCCCGGTACATTAGAATAAGATCTTTGTAATAAACACATTTTTCACATTTTGCTTAATTTGTATAATTTGTTGTTGCAAATCATACCGTCATTTTCCATAAAAAACTTCCATATCTATTCTTGCAATCCTATAAGCAATTTAAAATAAAGAAGAAATAATAATAATAAGAAGAAGAAGAAGAAGAAATGAATAAATAAATAAAATAAAATAATATATAATACTCTAACTTTGACACTAATTTAACCTTTTCAGGGGTCATAATCTCCTGTTTTCTTTTTCTTTTAATGACACTTTCAGGGATGACAAAATTCTGCCTGTTTAGCCTCCACTTTTTCCGTAAAAAAAATATTAATTGTGCTTTTAAAGTAACATGCCGTGGTTAAACATCCTAGAAATTATGGCATAAAAATTGTGGTAACAAAAATGCCATACATTTCTAATTTCTAAATATGTCCATAGCTGCCAATATTTTAATTTATTCCGGAGTACTTCTAGCCCCGCCTTTATTTCGCACCACTTATTTTTTAAAAGTAATTTTGTCTTATTTTATTGAAATTATATATTAGAGAAATATTTTCTATAAATAAAGTGGTGCGAAATAAAGGCGGGGCTAAAAGTACTCCGGAATAAATTAAAATATTAGCAGCTATGTATGTCATTAAAAAAAAAAGGCGGAGACCCCTGCTTTTTATGAAGCCGAGGGAAGAATAATTCCAAAGAACTTTAACATTTTATAAATGAGAAAGGCGTAGTAAGCTATTATACCACGCCTGATTTTTTTATTCCGCTAAAATTAATCAAGGAACAAAAGAAAACGATTAAGGATCATAGTCTGTGTTAATTACTTTTTAGTTATTTATTTATTTTTTTTTTTCTAAATATTTCTTTGATACACTGTGTAAGTAAATTTTACAACAAAAATGATTTCTTAGACTAAGGACAATGGGCGTTGAAAAGTTTTTGCCACGCCTTTCTTGATTTAAATTAATGTTTTGCCTGGTTTAATTTTTTTTTTTTTTTTAATTAATGTTTTGCCATACTTATTATAGGATTATAATGAATTTAAAGTCATCATCATCATCATCATCATCATCATCATTATCATTATTATTTTTATCGAATAAGCCAAAAAGATTTCTTTTCTTGAATCATTCTCTATTTAAAAAATATTTTAATATACCATTGCTTCAAATGAATGACCCTCTAAAGCAGGACTGCCAACCATCTCATTAATAAGCGTAGACTTGTTAACGCCCCTTGAAAATACGCCCCTTTTCCCACACCACTTTATATTTAGAGCAATTCTCTCCAAATAGTGTTACGATTAAATAAGAATGAAATTACTCTAAAAAATTACTGGTGTACAAAAAAAGGCGGTGACTAAAAGTACTACGCTTCATAATGAGATGGTTGGCAAGCATGCTAAAGGGTTAATCAAACGTGCTTAACGTTTCTTTTTAACTTGTAAATTTTGCCTCATTGCCATTCCGAGAATGTATAATAAGAATGTTACATAATGCAAATATGACAAAAATTATTTCCTCAAAATCAGTTTTTCAATTAACAAATTGTCGTTACATACACGTAAACACAAAGTAATAATAATAATAATAATAATAATAATAATAATAAGTGGGACAACAATAGACAAAACTTTTAATTTAATGCGTTTTTGACAAGTTACGAATTAGCTCTGTTATTTAATAGCCTCTCTTTAAGCGTTCTACAAAAATAATATACAATCAAAGCTCGAAGACTCCGCCCCCCCTTTTTTTTTTCGGGACAACCTTACGAATAACAAATTCTTATCTTATTCGCTACTACTGCTATTTTCATTCAGACATCGATACTTTGTATTAATAGTAACTTGTCGTGATGAAATAGGATGAATATTCTTGTGTAAAAATTTTGCCTACGAAATCATTATAAAAAGGCAGAGATTTAGAGTTCAGACATATTAACCATTTTAAAAATATATTATTATAAAAAAATGTGTATTGAGGTGTAATTTATTGAAAGCTGAAGGTGTATAAATATTCCTTATTGGCAATTACCACATAGACTACTGATGATAAAATTTAAGTAATTTAAACACGTATAGGAAAATTCCTTTGTTTAATTATGTAACATTTTATCGAATTCCCGAATCTGCCTTGCACATAATAAATAGAAAATATATAAGCATGAGTGTGTTAAGACAAAACAAAAGCAAATTGATTCAGTCGTTCTTTTTCAGAGACTCTATAAAGAATCATCATTGTGTTTTAAATGTGTTAATAAAAGTGTAATTTTTAAAGAAATGTGCAGATTTCCGTTATTTTTTTAAGCAATAAAATTCACAAAGTTGACATTTATTATTAATTTAAAATTCTATAGCATAGCATTTGTTATTATTTAAATGACACCCACAACATTTAATATTTAACGATTGACATATTTTCCTATTTTGTATAGCAAGCTTTTTATGTTCTTTAAAATGTTACAGTCAGAGGCATTGCATTATAACTTCACGCAACCACGTTAATGGTTGGCTTGATACACTAATGTTGGTGTTAAAGCTGCATTGTTCCGTTAAAGAGTATGCTAAACAATTCTATAAATTAAGTTCCAAATTGCTTCTAAAGTGGAAAACAAATAGAAAAATATATGCCTTACGTTAATGTTTCAAATACGCTGTCTATTAGGCACTTTCCCGACCACTGACGTAGATTCACATCATTTGAAAATCTCTGACTCAACCAGTGGACGTTTCCTTCGAAATTTGAATGCTATTTATTTCTTAAAAATATACCCAATATTAATATTTGTACTATCAATATACTATGGATATAAAAGAAGAGTATAAGTGATATATAAATTATATCCATTTGTAATATAAATGTGAATACGGAAAATTAGTTCTGAATATTGTAATTGGGAAGAATAACGCTTGAAGTTCTTAATGTGAAAAATACAAAAACATGCGATAGCGAAAGTCTTAATATAGAATATCCACCCCACTGCCATTAATTTTTGAAGCTCCGCCTCTCCTGTATTCATTTATAAAGTTGTTGCCTCCGCCCATTTTTCAAGATACTTTTAAAGAAAACAAATTTACGCTTATTCCGCTGTCATTTTATAAAATAATCAGTACCTTATTCGATCGGGATTATTACAATAAAAATTTCCTAAAGATTTCTGACAAAAATATTGGGAGCAAAAAAGAAGGAAATTTCTCATCGCAAAGAATGTCCTGCTAAAATGTGGGAATTTCGAACTTGCTATATTATGCCAGATATGAACAGATTTTTCTGAAGTTTAGAAAAGCACTGTATATTGCAATAAAATCTTTATACAAAACTAATATATGTTTCTCACTTCCAAATCTCAAATTACATTTTTTTTTTTTTTTTTTTTTTTTCTTTTTGTTACCGAGATTTGAAGTACCTTAAAATTAAAAATTAATATTCATTATTAATAATATTTATCATTATCTTTTGAATAAGCTGTTCTTCAGCTGTAAAAATGCTTCCCCCCCAAAAAAAACATATGCTTGATTTATGTTGCAACTGATTCCAAAAATGAATGTAGCAAGTTTGGTTTGTTTAGTTCTTTTTATAATTTTTAGTGTTTATTAGAAGATTTCTTCTAGACTGGCATACTTTTTTGAAGCTCCACATTAGCTACTTATTTTATTATTTTCGTAGATTTAAATTTCCATGTATCATTCTGCATTTAAAACTATTTTCTCTACGAATTCCTTACTGTATTTTTTTTTTTTTTTAACTCAAGCAATATGTTTAAAGATTATAATCTAATATATATGTATATATATATATATATATATATATATATATATATATATATATATATATATATATATTCATATTAAAATTTTTTTAAATATTTTTCAATACTAAAAAACACAAAGAATAAGGCTTGCAAAAAATTAATAAATAATGAGTAACATATAATGATTTTAACTTTTTAGACAATATTTTTAAAGTATTGTTTAACCCGGTGGAATAACGCACTAGCCCTCGAAAAGTTGGAATTTAGTTGGAGCTGCCTCATGCCATTACTGTGCTAACTCGCCAACGATAGCAAACTCTTATGTTGGTTGTTCCTTCTGTTCAGTTTACGTCATCGTTTTCTTCGCAAACAGATTTAGTAAATGCATCATATTTATGGAACAGTGTTGAAGGTGTATTTTGAAATGAACGTCTGTCATATGAAATCTGTATAGGTTTACTTAGTTTGAATTGTTCTGTTGAATAAATGAAGGTATTAAATGAAATTAGAACATTACAAAGGAAGTTCCAAATGGAAATGCAACTTTTAATAAAATTACAAGTTTTATCGAAATTTTTGCTTCGTTGTAGTTGGACTGGTAAGTATTTTACCTGAAATTCTTTTATGGCGATCATTCAAAATGAATCTCTGGTATGATCTGTCTCCTCCGTGGAGTATGAAAAGTTTTATAGTACAGTCGGTAACAAATCTCCAAAACTAGCAAAAATTCCTATGCAAAAAAAAAATACACTTAATACAGTTTCGTTAAATAAATCCTTGTCGAATCCTATACTTAGTCAGTATAAAAACAGGATTCGACAAGGATTTATTTAACAAAACTGTATTAAGTGTACTTTTTTTACATAGAAATTTTTGCTAGTGTTCAGAGACTTTTGGTACCGACTGTATGCCTCTTGTCCACCCTTAAGGGTGTATCCGAGACATTTCCAATTACCCGTAGAGTAGCATTTGTGCTACGTAAAATTTGCTCACTCACGGTACGACCTGTTTAAGTAGGGAGACTTTCGACGCTAACAAAGTTTTCTTAGGAAGAATTTTTCAGAGCAAATTTAGGAACCTACAATCGGTAACAAAAGTCTCCGAACACTAGCAAAAATTCCTATATAAAAAATGTACACTTAACACAGTTTTGTTAAATAAATCCTTGTTGAATCTTGTTTTTAGACTGACTAAGAACAGGATTCGACAAGGATTTATTTCACAAAACTGTATTAAGTGTACTTTTTTTACATAGGAATTTTTGCTAGTGTTCGGAGACTTTTGTTACCGACTGTACACTAATGGTGCACCAGCTATTAATAGTGTATATGATGCTCTTTGGCTGTCACAAATATCGAACTTTCAATCTTCCAGTTCTCAGCTCGACCCTTCTCAAGAAGATTACCTCTCCCCAAAAAGTAAAGGGGTCTCTCTACCTATCGTCTCGGAAAGCCGAAGCCAATGTTACTCTATGGGAAATTTCGCCCAATTATAATTCGTTAATGAATATTTTTAAATTCCTTTTTCACAACTATTAAACAATTTATCGCTTTCAAAAAATTGTTCTTTTTTATTTTTAAGGTTCCATTTTTAAGCTCAAAAATTAAAAATTTCACATTGTGAAAATTCGCATTTTACAGCCTCAGAATAAAATATTAAACTTTTTTTAAAATAATGTTTAAAAAGCGATAAATTGTTTAATAGTTGTGAAAGTTCTTAATCTGAAAACGGAATTAAAAAATACATATTAGGTAACGAATTATAATGGGGAGAAATTTCCGATAGAATAACATTGGCTCTGGCTTCTGGGGACCATAACTGGAGAGGCCTCTTAAGGTAATATATTATAACTAAATTTAAATATTTAGTATTTTTTTTTTTCTCTTTCCTTTTTTGAAGACGCTCACTATATGCTTATAGAGATTAGTGTATAATCGATTTTAAACATTTTTCCCCCAAAAGTTATTTTAAAAAAATGGCGTTTGGAGGAGTTTTCTTTTTTTTTTTTTTTTTCATCAAGAATGATGTTGAGTGAGTCTAACGTCTAACTAGAACTGCGCAGTGGGATATTAGCGATAGTCTGTGATTAACTTTAAAGGATGGGTTAAAATGTTATATTATTTACATGTAATATTATGTGTATTAAATTTTATATATAATGTCTAAATTATATATATATATATATATATATATATAATTAAAACATGTATGTGTAAAAATAATAAATTGTTTCCATACGTATTTTCAACCCTAGGCTCAAAACCAATATTGTCTCCAATAGCTCACTATGCAGTTCTAGAGCGACACTAATAAACCCTTTCTAGTCTAATCCACATGTATTCAGCGTTCTGTTTGACGTACCTCTTACGTTGGCTGTGGAGGGTTGCAATTTTCGACACGATAAGAAAAGCGCCATGTTGGCGATTTTTCGAAACCGGCTACCTATTCCAATAAATTGTCTCAGCTGGGGTGACTGAGTCACCCCAGCGAGTGCTACCGGGTTAAATAATAATAATAATAATAAACTGTTAACTAAATAAATGTCTTTAAAATAGTTGTGCATACATATATAATATGTGTATATATTATACAGTATCGGAACTTTCACTAATATCATTTTGGACTATGCCAAATATAATTAACTTATTGACCTGTATCACAAACTTCCATCAAATGTAAACTGTTTTCATTACACATTATATAAAATTTTCTAATTTTACTAACACGTTGTATCCCAGTCTTAGTACAGTCACCCTCCAAAAAAAAAAGGTCTTGACAACAAATTTTCGTCTGTAGTCAAAGCCTGACTATAGCACAGGAATCTGGGGCCCCTGCTTTGAGCACCAAGATAAAGCACTAAACTCCTTAGAAATGCATTCATAAATGTTTGTTGAGACATTTTTTTTTTTTTTTGTAAAAAGAAGTAATTTAAATAAGATATTTAAAAGGCAGTTTCGTTTTAAAGATTATTTTTACCTTTTTTTCTTTTTAATTATCTATTAATTTTCCTAACACACACACACACACACTCAAAGGTTGCTTTTTTTAATAAAACTTTTTACCTGGTCTATTTTTTAAAATCTCTATCTAGTGTATTAATTCATAAATTGCAGTTATTTTAATAAAATATGGAAAGAAATATTTAGGGGGGGGGGGTTGTTTTGTCATTTGAAACATCTTTGCATTAAAGGAATTTTAAAAAGAAATATATTCAACGAATTTAAACAAGTTTAAAAAATAATTAAAATCTAAATAAAATAATTTTTGGTTACTATTTAAACATAAAAATAAGTATTTTACATATTTAAAAATTCTATTATAAATTTTTATTATAATCCACTTGAAAAAAAAAAAAAAAAAAAAAAAAAAAAAAAAGCTAAGTAAAGTAAAAATAAACTGTCTAACAGATTAAAATGTTGTATTCTTATTTTTTATTTATTTATTTATTTATTTATTTTGTCATGTGTAATTATTCGAGCAAGTCTATTTATTTATCAAACTCTAATACGAAATCAATTTATTATAGTACCTTAAACAGGAAATGAAATTTTATAATCGTCATAGAATGCTTTTGTATGGTACATGCATTTTATAACTGCTGCATGGAGTAAGATTATATTATTTATAATATAATCTTACCTAATACCCTTATATTATTTAACTTTAAATTTTATATCTGTAAAGCAAAATAAACATTAAAAAAAAAAAAAAAAAAAAAAAAAAGGTATATGTATGTATAATATTTGTTACACGCATTTCGATTTCAAACCAACCTTGCATTTAGCAATTATTATATGAGGTAAAATAAAAGTAACTTTTAAAAAGAGAGAATATTGAAATAATATTAGAGTGAATATTTTATTTTATGCTTATGATGTAGTATGTTAATTTATTAAAAGACAAGCCAGCCTTTGAGAGTTCTACAAAAGCAATGTAGTCAAAGCTTGGTAGTATAACTATTTTCATACAGAGATCCATGCTTGGTTATTTAAGTAATGTGTCGTGATTAATTAGGATAAAAGTTCTTGTATAAAAATTAGGATAACGTAGTCAGTACAAAAAGGGAACATTTCGAGTTATGATGTACAGTGATTAAAAGAAAAAAAAAAAAAAAATAAATAAAAAGAATTTTGTACATTCAGATGTAATTCATTGAGAGCTGAAGGTGTATATATATTCTTCAGTGGCAATTACCACTTCGGCTACTGATGATAAAATATAAGTGATTCAAACACGTGTAGGAAAATCCCTTTGTTTAATTATGTGGCGATTTACCAAATCCCCAAATAGTAAAATCCCCAAAAAGAGAAAATGTTTAGGCATCACTGTGTTAAGACTAAACAAAAGTAAATTCATACAAATATTCTTTTTCAGAGACTCTCCAAAGACTCGTCATTGTGTTAATAGAAGAGTAATTTTTAAGGAATTGTGTAGATTTCCGTTATTTTTTAAGTAATAAAAATTCATAGAATTAACTTTTATTTTTTATTTAAAAATCTATAACCTTTGTTATTACTTAAACTATCACCAAAGCATTTAATATTTAAAGGTCGGCATAATTTGGTATTTTGAACAGCAAGCTTTTCGTGTTTCTTTAAAATGTTACAGTCAGAGGAATTGCATTATAACTTCACGGCACCACCTTTAGGGTCGGCTTGTTTCTATAACGTAGCCGTTGAAACTGCATTCTTCCGTTGAAGGATATACTAAACGATTTTATAAATTAAGTTCCAAATTGCTCCTAAAATGATATGCAAATAGAAAAATACTTGTTTTATGTTAAGTTTTTATATACGCTGTCTAATTGAGCTTATATTAATATAGAATTTCTACCCCACTACAATTAATTTTTGAAGCTCTGCCTCTCCAGAATGCATTTATAACATACTTGCCAACATCCTAATTAATATTCCGTAGTGTTGTTAGACCCGCACTTTTTCTCACACACGTAAATTTGTAGAGTAATATTCTGCAAATGCAATTACCACTGAATAAGTCGAAAAGTACTCTAAAAATATACTGATGAAAAAAAGAAGGCGGAGTTAACGATACTACGGAATTTTAATTAGGATGTTCGCGTGGCAAGAATGATTTATGAAATCTTTGTCTCCGCCTTTTTTTCAAGACACTTTCAAAGAAGAGAAATTTCTGCTACTGTAATTTTTATACAATAATCAGTATCTTATTCGATCAGGATGCATTGCTATACAAATATCATAAAGATTTCTGAATAAAATATTGGAAGCAAAAAAGGCGGAAATTTCTCATCGCAAAGAGTGTCCTGAAAAAAATGTGAGAATTTCGACCCTGTGATATTATGCCCTAGATGAGTAAATTTTTCTAAAATTCAGAAAAAATAATTTTTGAAAAGCACTGTGTATTACATTAAAAATTTTTTACAAAACAAATTTATGTTTCCCATTTCCAAATTCAAATTACTATTTTTTTTTTTTTTTTCTTTACTGAGAATTGAAGCACCGCAAAATTTAAGTTAATATAATCATTACATATTCTTAGCTGCCAAGTTTTTTAATTTATTACAAAATGCTATTAGTCCCACCCCTTTTTCACACCGTAATCTTTTTAGAGTAAGTTTCTTCATATTTTATCATAATTATATATTGAAGAGTTTACCGTGTGGAAAAAAGGGCGGGGCTAACAGCATTGCGGAATAAATTAAAAAACTTGGCAGCTATGCATATTAATAACATTTTTCATTACCTTTTGAATAAGCTGTTCTCAAAATGTAAAAGTGCTCCTGAAAAAAATATATATTTGATTTACGTGACAACTGATTTCAAAAATAAATGTAGTAAATTTGGTTTCTTTAATGCTTTTTATATTGCCGCAGTTTAGTGTTTATTAAAAGATATCTTCCAGATTGGCATACTTTTCTGAAGCTCAACCTAAGCTACTTATTTTATTATTTTCGTAGTTTTAAATTTCTATGTATCATGCTATCATTTAATGCTATTTTCCCTCCAGATTCCTTAATATAAATTTAAAAAAAAATAACTCAAGCAGTATGTTTAAAGTTGGATTAAATAGTGGTCTAAATGATTTTTTTTTTTTTTCAATTTCTTCTTCTTCTTATTATTATTTTTTTAATATTGAAAGACGGGGAAGAAGAAGAAAAATAAAAAAACACAAAGAATACGGTTTATAAAAATTAATAAATAATGAGTTATCCGTAATAATTTATTCTTTTTGGACAATATTTTTAAAGTATTGTTTAAATAATATATATATATATATATATATTTAACTAGATAAGTGTCTATAAAATAGTTGGGTGTATGTATATATATAATGTGTTTATGTGTTATGCAGTATCGGAGCATTCACTGATAGAATTCCTTTTGGACTACGCTAAATATAATTAACTTATTGATCGGTATCACAAAATTCCATGAAATATAAAGTATTTTTATTACACATTATATAAAATTTTCTAATTTTACTACCAAATTATATCCCAGTTTTCGTACAAATAATATTGTATACACGTATTTATGATTGAAACATTCATTTAAACAGTTAAATTACTAAACGAAATTATAACATTCGACACCAGTGATTTTACGTAAAATTCTTTTTTAAGAAAAATAAACGAAGTGAAACCGTGCACCAATTCATATCAAGCAGATTACAAACGTTGCTGTCGCCTTGGAAGGCAGAAAGTGACGAATTTAAAATATGTTTCATTTGGCCTTTAATTCACGCCACTTTATTTGACATTTTTTATCACATTTCGCGCGATATTGAGAGCTTCCGTGCAAGTGCATTTTTAACAATTCCAGTGGTAAATAGGGATAACTCTTGAACCTAAATAGGGAACACCAATTGACTGGATGTTCGGCCAATTTAGCACCCCACCAAGCCTTCGGACTCGTCCCACTGTTAGACTTAGGAAACGTGGTTACATCTTTCACGAATAAATAACTAAGGTAAAATTAGGCAACTCTGAAATGAAGACGCGATGACATTTTATTGGTGCGATAGCTTGCAAGGAGATTTGCCTAAAAGTCAAAGTATGACTGCATGGATCATGTAAGGAAATATGAGAAATTCAATACATTCAATAACTTACATTCAATAAGAAAGCGCATGCCTACACCAAGGGGAATTTTTGAGTGGGAAACTAAACTAGCTGTGCAAATATAAATCTTTCATTTCATTGCTTGCTTCTGTAAACTTCTCACAAAATTCTAACTTTATTTCAAATATCAAAGCGTTGAAAAATGACCTTTTTTTTTTTTTTTTTTTGTGCTTAAATAGTATATATTTCCAGAACAACTATAGTATTTCCCCTCAGCTAGATTTGGCGATTTTTCGTTGGCGATTATGGCTAAATCATAAATCTGAAAATCATAAATCATATAGCATACATGATAAAATCGTAAGCTAAATTATAAATCATAAAATCATAAATCCAAAATAAATAGCACGTAGGCTGCCATATTATATCGCAAACAATCCAGAACGACATCGTTATCGTTCAAATCGGCTCCAAAGAAAAATCGCCAAATCTAGCTGAGGGGAAATACTATAGTTGTACCATATTTCCTGACTTGAACTCTTATTACAAATTATTTTTTTTTATTATTAATGATTTTTTTTTCTAATATAAAGAATGCATATTTTAAATGTTGTAATTTTTTTTTTTTTTTTTTTTTTTTTGTCATATGCATATTATTGGAGTAAGTCTGTTTATTTACGAAACTCTAATACGAAATCAATTTATTACAGTACTTTAGACAGGAAATAAAATTTTGTAATCGCAATAGAATATTTATTTAAGGTAGAGGTGTTTTATAAACACTGTATGCAGTAAGATATTATCCTTATATTATTTAACTTTAAAATATATATCTGTAGAATAAAATAACCATTTAATTAATTTATATATGTAATTGTTACACGTATTTTCCTTTTCAAAAAGTCTTTTCATTTTTCCTTTTTCTTTTTTAAATTTGTAATAATTGTGATATTTTGACAGGTGTCTGTCGTAAGGCATTTTATGTATAAGTGCAATTTGAAAGATTTTTATAAACACGACGAAACATCTCATAATTTAGTCTACCTGGTAGAACATTTTAAGGCATTAAATGTTTTAATATTTATGCCTCTAAAGTTACTATCCTCTGAATGTAGAGTTTAGCATTCATGGAGAAGTAGATCTAATACAGATAAGTTTTTTTTGCGTTTTAATTGTATTCTGCATTTTTAAATTACATAGTTCCACGTATTTTTATTATTATTATTATTATTATTATTATTATTATTATTTTAATATTCTAAAATTCGTTTTTGGTATTCATTGACTGTTTTGCCATTTTTATACGTATTGGAAAGTTAAAAAATTTATTAATTACTTTAACTTAAAATGCATAATTTATATACTTAATATTAATACATGTTTTCAGTTGAAAGAATAACTTCAACTGATTGTATTGCAAAAGAATGATTTTAATTATGTAGTATTTGATTTTTTAGAAGATATTTTTTCATCTGTGTGTAGCAGGACAATACTATAAAAACATTCAAAGGATATAAATAAAAAACTTTAATCACATTAAAAACCGAGACAATTCACATTAAAAAATGTACAATTTAGAACATTGAAACACACAAAACATAAATTTAAACGTTTCGAGCTTTTTACAGGCTCCTCATCAGTGAAAACATCAAAAAGTAAAAGCTGAGAAGAACAACAGACTTTCATTAAGGTGCCTGTCTACTGTCGGTTGTGATTTTTTAAAAAAATAATTGTAAAATTGCCTATTTATGCGCATTATATGATAGAATATAGTAAAAAACGGTGAATAACCTGGAAATAAATATATGCATTTTAAAATATTTTGATATTTAAGTTCAAAATATACATAAAATTTGCGAAGAAAAAAATAAAATAAAATAAAAAGCACTTTTACAAAACATCATATGTCAAATTTAAATAAAGATATTTTTATTCTGTAAATTTTATTTAGATTATTGAAACGTCCTTAAAGGAGTGAACTACTCTCAAAACTATAACCATGTTATTTAATATTCTAAAGAAGATAACATTTTTACATGCTGTAAAAATCATGAATATACATGACAGTTCATAACTTCTATCTACAAAAAATAAATTAGCTAGATTCATTGTCGTAGTTCAATCCCAAAAACAACGCCTCTAGAGTATTTTGTCAAAGTTTCATAACGTTTCAATTATAACTTTTGGAGGTATGATGTTTTGGGATAAAGCGAAATGCTAAAAATCTCATTTTGAGACAAAGCAGAAAACATATTTAAAAACCAGATTTTACCTATTAAATAAAAAATGATTTTAATAAGTTAATGATTTATTTCCAAGTTTTTTTTTTTTTTTTTTTTTTTTAATTCATTTTATATTCAGTTTGATGCTTATATTAAGTAAAACATTTATGTAAACAAACATTTACGGATCATTTCCGGTCATTTTCGGTTTCAAAAACTGACGAGTGACTAATATTAAAATACCTGTAACTCAAGTCTCGTAAGATAGAAATAAAATTCAAACTGATTTAGAAAGCTGAAATGTCAGGCTTTAATAATATCCCAAAAATAGAAAATCGGAGTTTTGACCGAAATTTGCATTTTAAAAGTAGTCAGGCACCTTAAGAGAGTACAGCGCATTCAGCGGGAACTGCGCATGCCTCATTAAGCGGTGAAAAATATTGCTTTGTATACCAGCTTTTCAGGAAAATTCTTGAATGATAATTTAAACAGTTATGTATGATTATTTTAGTATTGTTAAAATCATGTAGATGGTCAGTTTCTATGGCACGCTGTACTATTTTAGAGCGTATATCACGGTTTTTGAAATTTCTTTTATGTTCCAGAATTCGAGTATAAAGGGAACGGCCAGTTTCACCAATATAAACCGAACTGCAAGATTTACAAGGGATATTATAATGAACACCTGTAAGGGAAAAGGGGGAAATAACAGGTTTAAAATTAGAAAGGAAATTACGAATTAGAAATTGGGGTTTATAGGAAACAAATATATTAACTGTGCGTAAAACTTTGGCAATAGATTCAGAAATATTTTTATAGTAAGGAATAGTAACGAAAAATTTAGGTGATTTAGAGGAATCAATTTTATGATTATACTTATTAAAGTATATTACACTTTATTTTCTTTTAAGCCAGCGAGAGGGATAATTATTACGTTTTAAGTCCGAAAAAATTCTTCTTAATTCCAACGGGAAAAGCTAATCAGTAATGCAATATTATTTAGCACGGTGAAGTAAAGTATAGAAAACAGTAGACTTATGTGAAAAAGGGTTTGCTGAATTAAAATTTAAATACTGGCCCGAAAATTTAGGTTGCGTATAAACAGAAGTAACAGATTTAGAATATATATCTAAAATATAAATATTCGCCTGAAAATGTAGGTTTTCTATAAACAGAAGTAACAAATTTACAATAAGTATTCTTATTCTAAATTTGTTACTTCTGTGTATAGGAAACCTACATTTTCAGGCCAGTATTTAAATTTTAATTCAGCAAACCCTTCTTCACGTAAGTCAGCTGTTTTCCACATTTTTTTTCCCAGTTGACTATTTCTATTTCAAACAATTCTTCTAAGTTTCATAATGTTTATTAAAAAATAAGTATTTTTATGTACGTTTATACAAAATTTTGTCCTATATCACCATGTTAAAAATTTAGAAAAAGCGGGATGGCAACGCTACCTGTTAGAGAATTTTTACCAAAAGTTGATAGGCACTAATTTATGTCAAGGTGTAACTACATACCAATTTGTATGAAATTCTGTGCTGTAGTTCCTGAGATACAGTTGCCAGAAAAGTTTGCCACACACAGACAGATAGACAGACATTTTCTAAAAATTGTCACATCGTGTTCTACAACTCTCAAAACGTGTAAATCCATCAAAATCCCGAGGTCGAAAATTTTTACGAATCAAATACTTTCTTCTATTGAATATAGAAAAAAAGCAATAATTTAAAATTAAAGATTTCAAGCTGACATTGAAAATCATACCAAAAAAAGAAGAAAAAACTGTACAAGACTAATAAAATAATCAGAATTATGTAATGTTAGGTTATCAAAAAATAAAAAGATAAAGATAACACTGCTCTGCAAAAAGAGAGAAAAAAAAATCGAAATCTGGTAACATTTTTGCAGACTCTAATGTAAAATGACCTCCTGAATCCGAATATGACCACCATTTTGCCTAATCACACACCGTTTTCTAGATACACACCCTCCCTTTTTTTTATCATTGTTCTGTAATTTTATACACATCAGTTTGATTTGGAGAGGAACGATGATTATTTTACCGTTAAATGTCATCTGACATGAGGAGCTACAGAGGCAGAAAGTTCTAAAACACGAACATTTGTAGTAAGGAGGAAATTTGAGGGGATTTGTGCCCAGAAAACAAAAGAAAATCAATAAAAACAATCGGTTTCTGTTTCTCTTTTCTTTTCTTTTCTTTCTTTCTTTCTTTCTTTTTTTTTTTTTTTTACATATTCTAACTTCCAGTTTGCCGTTTTCTTACCAAAGCACCCCAAATAATAAAAACTATACAGCGATTTTTTTTTTCAAAGTGTTGGTGAGTAGAGAAAACTCTCAAAGCCCTCGCAAGAAAGTTTGACTGTACGAGGTTTGCTTTCAATAACTCCCACGTTAAATGTTTTGGGCAGTAAAACATGAAGAGTAAAATATCCTCCTTTGACACGTGTTAGATTAAGATTCTTTACTGTAAATAAAAAAATTCTAATTCAAAACAACACGCTAAAAAATTATAATTTAAATTGATTTTTTTTTCTTTTTTTAAATTTATTTCACCGAAATAGATATTTTTTACATTTAATGACATGAGAGATTTTCGGAAAAATATAACAGAAATGAAATAAGTATATATATATATATATATACATGAATAAATGAATGATATTTTCCCACGATTTTTAATTTTCGTCTAAAAAACTTAATAATAGCTGATGAAATAATGATAAATAAGGGTCAAATAAACAAAATCCTAAAATAGCGATAAAATAGTCATGATAAATAATTGTTTATTGTTTCTATAAATTATCTTTTATTTTTGAAACAAACAAACAAAAAATAATTACAGAATTACTTAACTATAATTACATGTTTAAATATGAGTAAATGCAGGGACAGAATACTGGCGAAGAACTCATGCCACTATTAACACTTTCGCGACCGCTGACGTAGATCCACGTCATTTGAAAATCTCTATCTGCACCTGTGGTCGATTTTTTCGCCATTTGCATGTTATTTATTTCTTAAAAATATACCCAGTATTCATATTTGTACTATGAATATACAATTGATATAAATGCTTTGATTACAAAGAGTATAACTGTAATGGATATCCCTTTTTAATATAAATGTGGATAATCTTGTTGTGAAATATTTTAACTGGGGAGATTAATGCCGACCGGCGGACCTTACTTTTAAAAACCCAAGAACATGCGGTCTTGAAAGTGTTAATGAAACAATATTTTCCATTTCTCAGCTCAACAACATTATATATTAGAAAAAATATTTCAAGAAATATCTGTATGAGTTCTGCACTAGTGATCCATTCATGTTACATGTAATGCAGTATCCCATTATTCATCTATAATATCATTTATAATTATATCAAATACAATAATCCCATCAGTCTGTACCTTAACACTTTCGTGACCGCACACTTTTTATCTTTTTGACAGTAACGTCCGCCTGTGGGCGTTATTTTTCAAAGTTACAATATTTAAGAATTGTTCTTCCGTATTCACATTTATATTACAAATGGATATACATTATAATTATATTCATTGTAATCAAAGTATTTGTATAACATAGTATATTTGATTGTAAAAATATGAATATTGGGTATATTCTTAAGAAATAAATAACACACAAACTGTGAAAGAAACACTCACTTGTGGAGTTACAGATTTTCAAATGACGTGAATCTACGTCAGCGGTCGTGAAGGCGTTAATTATCCACCATATAGAACTTGCTTTTATTATACATTATATATATTTTATTATTATTATTATTATTTATTTTACCAACAAATTATATTCCAATATTCGTATAAATAATATAATTAAATACCTCAGTTGAAATACTAAATTAAATTATTATGTTCCATTTAACTTAAATGACACAAACCACTCATTTCATAGTAATTTTTCTTTCCTTTTATTCCTATATCCTTTTTTTTTATTTTATTTTATTTAAATTATTTATAGAGAGGGCTGTAATGCAGAATTATTAACATTTTAATTTATACCGGGGTATTTATAGCCCACCTTTACTTTATACCAGCTTTATTTTAACGGCACCTATTACTATTATTATTATAGTATCTTAGTTATATATTGGTGAAAATTATACTATAAATAAAGCCAGGCAAAAAATAAAGGCGGGGCTAAAGAAGCTTTGAAATAAATTAAAATTTTGGTGAATATGATAATGTTTAACATGAGTAGCATTCCACAGCACACATTCGTGTGTTCCAAGTAGAGTCGTTATCACCTCTTTAAGCAGAAAGCAGCGAATAAAATAAAGAAAAATTCAAATCATTGACACGTCTTTTCCGTATGTGTAAAGAGAGGAAAGATTACCAAGTCTCCAGGAGATTAAGAAGGTGGTTCCAATAGCCTCTATACTAAAACTATTATCGCTTAAACACACTCTTTTGCTCCTAAGGTGCTTTGCATGGAATCTAGGCAAACTATCAGTTTCACACAGAGTTGCAAAAACATTTTTTAAATTCTATATGTTATTGATTTTTATTCCGTCGAAAACATTAAATATCGAAATCAGCAAAAGTTCTTTTTAAATATAGTGGGGTATAATAACATGATTAAAATTTCATTGGCAATTATACTAATTTATCGATTGTCATAGACACCTATAGTCTAATTTATTGCGGAGTATTTTTAATTCCGCCTTTATTTCATACCACTTATTTAAAAAAAAAAATATTTTTTTCTTATTTTATTGGAGTTATATATTGGAGAAAATTTCTCTGTAAATAAAGTGATGCGAAAAAAACGCGGGGCTAAAAATACTCCGGAATAAATGAAAATGTTGTCATGTAAGGATTGTGATTAAAAATAATTTTTCTCAATCATTAATGCAAGTTTTTAACTAAAGCCAATGTTCAATTCTTTTTTTTTTTTTTTTTAATTAGAAGCAAATAATATTATAAGTTTTAGGCAAAAAATTATTATTATTAATACATTTTGAAATGAATAATTTTATATGTGAATTACGAGGAATTAATTTTTAGTTGTTACACTTAAAATAAATAAAATAATAACATAAAATTAATAATAATATTAGCAAATAAAACTATATTATTTATCAATCGAAACTTATAAAATAATATTTAAAACTATTTTTATAATTTTCATTCAATAAGAATAAATAACTAATGAAATGAACTAAAACAATTTCAGTTGTAATTATTTTTTAAGTATGAATTTGTACTTACTTACTCTATCCTTACGTTTTAAATGTATAATAAAATTGGCTTTTCACGTATACATAAAACTCGTTCATTTAATTTATATTACTATTTTAATCATCTATTACGTTTATTATTATTTTCTAAATACCGTGTTGTTATAATAAGGAGTATGAAATAATAACAGTAAACTAAACTATGACGGTACGATTAACTTATAAGACAAAGACCGTTCATTTTATATCAAATTTCTTTCTTTCTTTGTAACTTTTTCTTTTTTATTTAAATTTATAGAGAAAACCGTAATGCAGAGTCATCATTTTTTATTTATTTATTTTTTCCCTTAGATGCCATCATATTAATTTATTCCGGAGTATTTTCATCTCCAGCTTTATTCCGCATCATTTTATTTACAGAAAAAATTTCTAAATTATATAACTTTGATAAAATATTTAAAAAATATTTTGGTGGTATGAAATAAAGGTGGGGCTAAAAATACTCCAGAATAAATTAAAATGTTTATATCTATGTCACAGCTGCCAATATTTTAATTCATTCCGGAGTAATTTTAGCCCTGCCTCTATTTCGTACCACTTATTTTTAAAAGTATTTTTTCTTATTTTATTAAAGTTATGTATTGAAGAAATTTTTTCTATAAATAAAGAGGTGCGAAACAGAGTCGGGGATAAAAGTATTCCGGAATAAATTAAAATATTGGCAGTTATGCTGTGTTACTCCGGAGCATTTTTGGCCCGCCTTAATTTTGTACCTCTTTTATTTTAAAAGTATTTTTTATTTTTTATATTATTTTATCCTAGTTACATATTGGTGAAAACTATTCTATAAATTAAAGGGTGAAAAAAAAAAAAAAAAAAAAAAAGGCGGGGCTAAACATACATTTTTCAAATAAAAAAATTTACAAATTACGTTCCAAATGATCTCTAAATTTGTATGCAAATATTATTGTTGACATGTTAACATGTCTTACGTTAAAATTTATATACTGGTGTCTAATAGAACTTACATTAATATAGTATTTCTACCGCATTAAATCTATTTCTGAAGGTCCACGTTTGTTATATGCACTAAGAAAAGAATAAATCAATAAATAAATAAATAAAAAATCTCAAGTGACTCCCCCCGACATTCCGAATATTAAGTAATTAACGGTTGTATAAATAACTTACAGTAAGACATTAAATAAACAAAATTAAATAAACAAGAGTAAGACATTAAATAAACAAAAGAAAAAATTATACTATATTGTTTGAGTATTTTTCTCTATTGTTTAATTTTACGCTATTGCGCTTCAATTAATTTGAGCCCAAAGATAATAATTATAAAGAATAATTATTTCTGTCCCTGTAAAAACATTATAATTATACTATAAATAAATCTATACAGTTTGTGCGACCGTGACCTATAATATGTGTATAAATTTTCAAATCAATCGAATAAAAATTGTAGACTCTACCGCATCTTACAAAATTTGGGCCCATAGACCATAATGATAAAGAAATTTTTGCGGTGTCTTGTAAAAATTTATAAGGGGTAGATTCAACAAAATCTTTACAGCGATGGCGACATATAACATAAGTATAAATTTGCAGCTAGATTGAATAAGCCGCTTAGACGCAATCGGACTATAAGAAATTTGAATCCATAAGCCATATGATTAAAATATTTCTTTGTGTCACTGTAAGAACACTATAAGTGCTTGATTTATCACAATCTATACAGTTTGTGCGACTGTGACCTATAATATGTGTATAATTTTTCATCTCAATCGAATAAGGCATTTAGACGCTATTGCACTTAAAAAATGTTGGATCCTCCGACCATAATGATGAAGAATTTTTCTTTATGTCCTTGTAAAAACACTATATTCACCAAAATCCACACAGTTTGTTCGACTGTCACCTATGATATGTGTAGAAAATTTCAGCTGAGATGAATAAGGTCTTTAGACGCGATCACACTTAAAATATGCCTGCCCATAGGCTATAATGATAAAGAATTTTCCTTGCTCTTTGTAAAATGCAATAAGTCCTGGATTCACTAAAAATCAATAGGGTTTGTGTTATTGTGACCTACAGCATATGTACCAACTTTCAGCTCATTCAAATAAAGCTTTTAGGTGCTATCGTGTTCACACACACACACACATACATCATCATAAAAATAGTAAAAATGAACTCAGGGGACCTCTAAATGTATAGAAACACCCAAATCTTGAAGTCGGATTTTTGACATGATTACAATACGTTCCTTACACTGTATGCTCAGGGATGGAACACGGGCGCAGAATTCATACCGGAATGTGTTTAAGAAATTTCTATACCTATAATATCGTCGATTTAAGAGGTAGAAAATTTTCTTACATTGATAGTGGTATGAATTCTGCGCCCGTGTTCCATCCCTGTATGCTCGGAAAGTAACTAAATATGATGAACCTGGTACATTATAATAAAATCTTTGTACTAAACACATTTTGTTTAATTTTATAATTTGTTTTTGGAAACCATACCGCCATTTTCCAAGAAAAACTTCCATATTTATTCTTGCAATCCTATATGCAATTTAAAATAAAATAAAGAAATACTACTACTACTACTAATATTAATAATAATAATTTCAGCTCATTCAAACAAAGCTACCGTGTTCACTCATCCCCCCACCCCCCACACATACATACATCATCGTAAAAATAGTAAAAATTAATAAGGGGCCTCTAAACGTATAGAAACACCGAAATCTCGAAGCCGGATTTTTAACATGGTTACAATACTTTCCTTACATTTGTATGTTCGGAAAGTAACAATTTTTGAACAGCCCGCTACATTACAATAAAATCGTTCTAATAAACACATTTTGCACATTTTGTTTAATTTAGATAATTTGTTGTTGCAAATCATAGTCATTTACCGAGAAAAACTTTTCTTGCAATTCTATATGCAATTTAAAATAAAGATGTAATAATAATAATAAATGAATAAATGAATAAAATAATATAATATATATACTTTAAATATGACTCTAATTTAACCTTTTCAGGGGTGATCATGTTTTTTTTTTTCTTATGACACTTTCAGGCAGTGCTGCCAGATTGAGGGAAATTTTTATTTAACACCCACCACTAAATTGTAATTGAAACGGTTTACTAATTGTTTGGAAGCATCTTTTACAGAAATCGTCTATGTAATTAGCTAACCGTTAAAAGTAAAATTTAACGGTGGATGTTGAATAAAAATTTCTCTCAAATCTGGCAGCACTGCTTTCAGGGATGACAAAATTCTGCCTGTTTAGCCTCCACTTTTTCCTTAAAAAAATATTGATTGTGCTTTTAAGGAATATGTTGTGGTTAAGCAACATAAAAACTTGCATAAAAATAGTGGCAACAAAAATGCCTTACATTTCTAATTTCTAAATGTGTCATGGGAAAAAAGGTAGAGACCCCTGCCTTTTATGAGGCTGAGGGAAGAATAATTCCAACAAACTTTATAATTTTTTAAATAAGAAAGGCGTGGTAAGCTATTTTACTACGGCTGATGTTATTATTCCGCTAAAATTAATCAAGGGACAAAAGATAAAGATAAAGGATCATACTCTGTGTTAATTCCTTTTTATTTATTTATATTTTTTTCTGAAAATTTCTTTGATACACCGTGTAAGTAATTTTTACCACAAAAATGATTATTTAGATTAAGCACAATGGGCGTCGAAAAGTACTTTGCCACGCCTTTCATGTTTAAAATTAATGATTTGGGTGATAAGCATACTTATCATTGCTTTATAAGGGATTTAAAATCATCATCATTATTTATCTAATAAGTCTAGCAGATTTCTTTTCTAGAATCATTTTCAATTTCAAAAATATTTTATTATACCATTGCTTCAAATAAATGACCCTCTAAAGGGTTAATCAAACGTGCTCAACGTTTCTTTTTAACATATAAATTTTGCCTCCTAGCCATTCCGACAGTGCATGATAAAAATGTCACATAATGCAAATATGACAAAAAATATTTTCTGAAAATCAATTTTTTTATTAACAAATTGAAGTCACATACTGACAAACATAAAATAATAATAGGAGGGGTATCTATAGACAAAACTTTTATTTAACGCGTTCTTGACCGGTTACGAATTAACTCCTGCCTTTTGAAAGACAAGCCTGCCCTTAAGCGTTCTACAAAAGCAGTATAATTAAAGATTGCTACTACTACTATTTTCATAGCGATCCATGCTTTGTTTCATAAGCAATGTGTCTTGATTAATTAGGATAAAAGTTCTGGTATAAAAATTATGGGACGAAGTCATTACAAAAAGCGAAGATTTCGCGTTAAGATGTACAAGCATTTAAAAACAATTGTTATTTTTAAAGGAGTTTGTGTATTCAGATGTAACTCATTGAGAGAACTGTTGGTGTATAAATATTCTTCAGTGGCAAATTACCACTTCAGCTACTGATGATAAAATTTAAGTGATTTAAACACGTACAGAAAAATTCTTTTTTTTTCAATTACGTGGCAATTTACCGAATCCCCAAATAGCGGCCTTGCCAATGAAAAATGAAAAATGAAAAATATTTAGGCATCAGTGTGTTAAGATTAAACGAAAGTAAATTGATTCAGTTATTCTTTATCAGAGACTCTCTAAAGAATCGTCATTGTGTTTTAAATATGTTAATAAAAGTGTAATTTTTAAGGAATTGTGTAGATTTCAGTTATTTTCCGTAAACACAAAGTAATAATAATAATAATAATAATAATAATTGGAACACCTATAGACAAAACTTTTCATTTAACACGTTCTTGACCAGTTACGAATTTACTCTGTCATTTAATAGACGAGACTGTCTTTAAGTGTTCTACAAAATCAAAATACAATCAAAGCTCTAAGACTCCGCCCTTTTTTTTTTCGGGACAATCTCAGGAATAACAAATTCCTGTCTTATTTGCTACTACCACTATTTTCATTCAGACATCGATGCTTTGTTTTAATAGAAATGTGTCTTAATGAAATAGGATGAAAATTCTTGTATAGAAATTGTGACTACGAAGTCATTATAAAAAAACGGAGATTTAGAGTTCTGATATATAAGCATAATATATATATATATATATATATATATATATATATATTATTAAAAGAAAAAAAAATGTGCATTCAGCTGTAATATATTGAAAGCTGAAGGTGTATATACATTCTTCATTGGTCGACTACTGCTAATAAAATTTAAGTGATTCAAAAACGTAGTTCATTTACGTGACTTTTACTAAATCCCCGAAGCCTTGCAAATAAAAGTTAGAAAATATTTAGGCATCAGTGTGTTAAGACTAAACAAAAGCAAATTCATTCAGTCGTTCCTTTTCAGAGACTGTATAAAGATTCGTCATTGTGTTTTAAATGTGTTAATAAAAGTGTATTTTTTAAGGAAATTATTAGATTTCCGTTATTTTTTAAGTAATAAAAATTCACAAAGTTGACCTTTATTATTAATTTAAAAATCTATAACATTTGTTATTATTTAAACGATACCCACAGGATTTAATATTTAACAGTCGGCATATTTTCCTATTTTGTATAGCAAGCTTTTCATGTTCTTTAAAATGTTACAGTCAGAGAAATTGCATTATAACTTCACGCGACCGCGTTAATGGTTGGCGTGATACACTAATGTTGGTGTTAAAGCTGCATTGTTACGTTAAAGGGTATGCTAAACAATTCTATAAATTAAGTTCCAAATTGCTTCTAAAGTGGAACACAAATAGAAAAATACATGTCTTATGTTAATGTTTCAAATACGCTGTCTATTAGAGCTTACAACTTTCGCGACCGCTGACGTAGATTCACGTCATTTGAAAATCTGTGACTCAACCAGTGGGCGTTTCCTTCGAAATTTGTATGCTATTTATTTCTTAAAAATATACCCAATATTCATATTTGTACTATCAGTATAGTATGGATATAAAAGCTTTAATTAGAAAGAGTATAAGTGATATATAAATTATATCCATTTGTAATATAAATGTGAATACTGAAAATTTGTTCTGAATATTGTAATTGGGGAGAATAACGCCTGAAGGCGGACCTTGCTGTAAAAAATGCAAAAATATGCGGTCGTGAAAGTCTTAATATACAATTTCTACCCCACTGCCCATTAATTTTTGAAGCTCCGCCTCTCCTGTATTCATTTATAAAGTCGTTGCCCCCGCCCGTTTTTCAAGACACTTTCAAAGAAGACAAATTTCCGCTTATTCTGCTGTCATTTTATAAAATAATCAGTACCTTATTCGATCAGGAAGCATTACAATAAAAAATTCCTAAAGATTTCTGAATAAAATATTGGGAGCAAAAAAGAACTAAATTTCTCATCGCAAAGAATGTCCTGACAAAATGTAGGAATTTCGAACCTGCGATATTATGCCAGATATGAACAGATTTTTCGGACGCTTAGAAAAGAAATTTTTGAAAAGCGCTGTATATTACAATAAAATCTTTTACAAAACTAATATACGTTTCTCACTTCCAAATCTCAAATTACATTTTTTTTTTTTTTTGGTTTTTGTGTTACCGAGATTTTAAGTACCTCATAATTTAAAATTAATATTCATTATTAATAATATTTATCATTATCTTTTGAACGAGCTGTTCTTCAAATGTAAAAATGCTTCCCAAAAAAACATATACTTGATTTATGTTGCAACTGATTCCAAAAATAAATGTAGCAAGTTTGGTTTGTTTAGTGCTTTTTATAATTTTTACTATTTATTAAAAGATTTCTTCCAGATTGACATACTTTTTTGAAGCTCCACATTAGCTACTTATTTTATTATTTTCGTAGATTTAAATTTACATGTACCTTGCTATCATTTAATGCCATTTTCACTACGGATTCCTTACTGCAAATAATTTTTTTTTAACTCAAGCAATATGTTTAAAGGTTATAATCTAATATATATATATATATATATATATATTTCATATTAAATTTTTTAAAATATTTTTCAATATTAAAAAAACACATGAAAGAAGAAGAAATAAGAAAACACAAAGGATAAGGTTTGCAGAAAATTAATAAATAATGAGTAATATATAATGATTTTAACATTTTAGACACTATTTTTAAAGTATTGTTTAAATAATAATAATAAACTGCTAACTAAATAAATGTCTTTAAAATAGTTGTGCATGCATATATAATGTGTGCATAAATTATACAGTATCGGAGCTTTCACTAATATCATTTTGGACTATGCCAAATATAATCAACTTATCGAGCTTTATCACAAACTTCTATCAAATGTAAACTATTTTCATTACACATTTTATAAATTTTTCTAATTTTACCAACACATTGTATCCCAGTTTTTGTACAAGTAATGTCGTATGCACATATTATGATCTATGCTTTCAATTAGATGATTAAATTAACATTTGAAATTATAATATTAGACACCAGTCATTTTATTACAATTTCCTTTATTAGAAAAATAAACGCGTTATCAATGCGTATACAGCAGTATGTGAAAAAGGGTAAAAAGATTCGCTGTCGCCTTGCCAGGCAGAAAGCGATGCAATGTTTTCGTCCAAGAAGTACACCAGTAAAGAATGCTTTTAATTTATGCCACGTTTTCTCTGATCATTAACCACATTTCGTACGCCGATGGGAGCCTTCGTGCAAGTGCATGTTCAACGATTCTAGATTCTAGTGTTGAATACGGATGACCCTTGTCGTTCACAAAAATAAGCTCTAAGGGAACACAAAATGACTGGATGTTTGGTCAATTTGGCACCCCTCCAAGCCTTCGGGCTTATCCCCACTGCTAGGTTTAGGTCACGTGGCTACACTATAGACCTTTCAAGAATAAATAACTAACGTAAAATTATGCAACTCTGAAATGGAGACGCGATGACACGTAATTGGAACGATTACTTGCAAGGTGATTTGCCTAAAAATGAAAGGATGACTTCAGGGATCATGTAAGGAAATGTGAGAAATATATTCAATAAAAAAGCGCATGCCTACACCTCTGCAAAAACACCAAGGGATATTTGAGTGACAAACAAAACTAGCTGTGCAAATATAAATCTACCATTTCATTGCTTGCCATTTTTTTTTTTTTTTTTAATGATTAGTGGTTTTTTCCTTTATAAACGATCCATATTTTACGTGTTGCATTTTTATTATTTATTTATTTATTTATTTATTTTTTGTCATGTGTAATTATTCGAGCAAGTCTATTTATTTATCAAACTCTAATACGAAATCAATTTATTATAGTACCTTAAACAGGAAATGAAATTTTATAATCGTCATAGAATGTTTTTGTATGGTACATGCATTTTATAACTGCTGCATGGAGTAAGATATTACCCTTATATTATTTAATTTTAGATTTTATATCTGTAAAGTAAAATAACCAAAAAAAAAAAAAAAAAAATGTATATATGTATGTATAATATTTGTTACACGCATTTTCCTTTTCAAACCAACCTTGCATTTAGCAATTATTATATGTGGTAAATTAAAAGTAACTTTTAAAAAGAAAGAATATTGAAAAAATGTTAGAGTGAATATTTTATTTTATGCTTATGATGTAGTATGTTAATTTATTATTATTATTATTATTATTATTATTTTTTTTTTTAACTTTCTAATAACTGTGATATTGTTACAGGTGTATGTCATAAAGCATTAAATTTTATATTATATTAGTGTAATTTGTATGAATTTTATAAACATGAAGAATCATCTGATAATTTAATCTATCTGGTAATTTAATCTATCTATCATTTTAAGGCATTAAATGTTTTACTTTTTGTACCTCTAAAGTGAGTATCCCCTGAATGTACAGTTTAGCATTCAAGGAGAAGTAGATCTAATAAAGATACTTTTTTCCCTTTTCTGCATTTTTAAATTATATAGTTCCAAGTAAAAAAAAAAAAAAAAAAAATTAAATATCCTTCTTTCTTTCTTTCTTTCTTATTTATTTATTTATTTATTTTTTTGGGCGTTCACAGATTGTTTTGCCATTTTTATACGCTTTGGAAAGTTTAAAGTTTTTTAATTATTTTAACTAAAAGTGCATAATGTAATATAAGCATTGAGTTGAAAGAATATACTTCAACCGAATGCATTGGAAAGGAACTAATTTAATTATGTAGTATTTGATTTTTTAGAAGATTTTTTTTTCTTCTGTGTGTAGCTTGAAAATACAAAAAAAAAAAATATTCAAAGTGAATAAATAAGAATTAAAAAAAAGTTTGGATTCACATTTTTTTTTTCTTTAAATTTTCGATCGTGCATAGCCGGTACTTTTTCCCATAGTTAAGGGGCGGAGCTACTCATATTATGTATTTGACATACTTGCCAATATCCTAATTAATATTCCGTAGTCTTGTTAGTCCCGCCCTTTTTCTCACACCAATAAATTTTTAATGTAATATTCTTCAAATGCAATTACGATTAAATAACAGGAAAAATTCTCTAAAAAGATACCGTTGTGAGAAAAAGAAGGCGGAGCTAACAATACTACGGAAATTAATTAGTATGTGGCAAGTATGATTTGATCAGCAATTTTCATATCGAGAACTTCAAAGTTTGTAGTGCTATAATCTGGCACCAATTTATAATATTAACTGTCGACGATTATAACTATAAACTGATGTCTGCTCCTATTTCCGCAAAAAAGGAAGGAGTTTTCAATTATTTTACAGGAAAGAACTTCCCTATTTTTTTTTTTTTTCTTTCTATTTTTTCCTCATGTAATGATAATGTATTTATATCTTCTATGCTACTTTCATGTTTAATAATATTTTTCTTCATTTCTTTTCATTCTTTTTCCCTATGATAAAAATCTGTGTTTAATTTCCCTAATTTGATATTTTATTTATAGTTATTTTTTGTTTAATACGTTTTTTATTCTTACTGTGATATCAATATCGGTTATGTTTACACAGTTGTGTATGTTAACTTTTATTTTATTATTGATAGATTCATAGACAATTGTTTGATACGTATTTAATTCTTGGAAACGTATTGGGCTAATGTATATTTCTTGATTAGGTTCTAGAATCACTTTAAGATTTAGTGTAGCCACTAGGTAATTATTTTCCACTTCCTTTTCATCTCCTTCCTAATTTTTTTTTTTTTATCAATACGCATATTTGAATTTTCATATTTGAATTTTCATATTTTCTCTACAGTATTTGAGAAATTAGTGTCTTTTATATTATAACTGGTTTTTATGTCGATTTTCATATTGTTTATTATTATTTTACTTGAGCATTGTAGTAATTTTTTAGTCGTAAGAAATCATTTTTTAGACTTGCTTGCACATCAAATATATGAAATAATCCTCTTTAAAGAATAACGTTAATAACCTTTAACGCCGGAAAAATATCGCCAACTTGATTAAGTTAAGAGATAATAAAAATTAGTCAAGTTATTCTAATGTAAAAAAATGCCTTATGAGATATATATATCTAATATTGCATTTATTACTAAAAAAATAATATATGCAAAAGTTACCTGTTATTTCGACACTAGCCCGCAAAGGTACAATAGAGTTATTCAGTACTTCTACTAGAAAAGCAATCTATTATATAAAATGCGTTTTTTTATACACGAGTTTTTATAAATCTGCAGTTATAAAAATAAATTTCAGTAATCGTTGAAATAGTGGATAAAACAGATGTGTTCTAAAATTTTTCTAACCGCACACGGTCCGCAGATGTGGTGGTTTATTTAAGGTGGGGGAAAAAACTTAACATTTTATAATTTATAAAGTAGATATATTATTACTTACCAAATATTTTATATTAGACTTCTGTTAAGTTTCTCAAAATAAATTTTTGTAAAATAACTATGGGACAAAACCTCTACCGTTCACCATACATTGGATGAGCGCAAAAGTTCTACCCATTTTTATTACCCATAAAGAAGAGCAAATAAACGAAAAATGAACAGTTTCTATTATTGTGCTTAATCCCATTGCTATCTATGACCTCTCGCCACATTTCTGGTGGGGGATGAATCCCACGGCGGTAAAATTCCTGCGGTTTCGAGTCAAAAAAGTCTTGGAAGGCAGTTTTCTCAGCATCAAGACCATCAAAGATTTCCTGATTGAAAGAATTGTTCAACACTCGAAATAGGTGGTAGTCAGTTGGTGCCAAGTCAGGAGAATAGGTAGGGTGGGGTAAAACCTCCCAACCAAAGCCCAGTAACTTTTGGCGAGTGATGACAGCAGCATGTGGCTTGACGTTACCGTGATGAAGGATAACACCGCGACGCTTGGTGAGACCCGGCAGACAGTAGAAGTCAGCATTGATGGTTTGGTTGAGTGGCAGGACCTCCCAGTGAATTATTCCCTGCAAATCCCACCACACACACATTATCACCTTCTCGGGATGAAGTTCAGCTTTCAAAGTCGATGCAGGCGGATTAGAAAGGCTACACACAGTCCTACGACGCTTTACATTACAACACATAACCCACTTCTCGTCTCCTGTCACAATTCGTGTCAAGAATGGGTCATTTTTGTACCAGGAAAGCAAGGAAACACAGGTGGCGATTCGGCCATCCCGTTGATTAGCTGTTAGATTATGTGGAACCCAACGATCCAACTTTCTCGTAAAACCCAACTTAACCAGCCGTCTCTCGACCGTTGCCCAGTGTACGTTAAATGTCTTCGCTATTTCTTGCACGTTTAGGTTCGGGTTTTTCCTTATGACTTGGTCAATATTTTTGTCTCCAACGTGTAATGGCCGTCCACTACTAGCCTAAACGTGGCAGCTTCTCCTTCCCTAAATTTACTAAACCATCTGCGACATGTGCTTTTGTCTATTGCATCCTTCCCATAAACTTGACAAACATTGCGACATGCTGCGGCTGCCGTACTATTTTTATCGAACTCGTGTAACAATGTCTTATATGCTCCTTCTCGCTTTCTATATTACACCCTCTGATATTTTTTTTAGATGATTAACTTCGTGAGACACGATGCATTTATATATGAGGCATCCACACATTTGATTGGCCGACAGTTTGCGTCATTACAATGTCATGTGTGACGTCAATTCCATTGCCAATTAGCATACCCAAAAACGGGTACAACTTTCGCGCTCACCCAGTGTAATAGAAAAAGAAATTTTACTGGTCAATTTTTTTTTTTTTTTTTTTTTTTAATTCAGGCTTTGATTTCGTTAAAAGTTCAGAGGTTTCCTGAATCCTAAAACAAGGATTTTAGCTTTTGGTTTCTCTATTTATGTGTGTGAGTTATTTGCATATTTCAAGAGCAATTATTAGTAAGAAATGAAAACAATTTTTTGAATAAGTAACAAATGCGCTGCATGAAAAAGCAGAAAAAAAAAAAAAAAAAGAACTTTATTTTTAATATTTTAAAACCTTTTATTTCGGTAATATAAAGTTTTAGATTATTATTTTTTTTTTTTTTTTAAATCTAACCATACTGTCGAATCTTAATATTTTGGATTAAAATAAAAATAAAAATATCAATAATAAATACGTATTGAATACTTTTAAGGGGGTAAATTTATGGAAATAAAAACAAAAGAAGACAAAAATATTAAATATGATTAAAATAAAAATAAATGAAAGAAAGAAAAAATAAGATAAAAATTTGCATATTTGTTTATTATTATTATTATTATTTTTAATTTTCTTTTAGAATGAACGGACAATTTTTTTGTCATAAAACAAAAGATTTTTTGTAAGGGGTATCTGTTCCAACTTATCTCTTGATATAAACTCTCATACCTATATAAACACCTTTAAAACTAAATATTGTGAGTATTTATGAAACAGTTAATTATTGTCAACGAGTTAGTAGTCGCTAGTTGGTCGATTTGCCGCCCATTACTTCAGGCGTTCCCAGATTTTTTCTATTCAATGGCCATTAAACATTTTTAGAAGTGGAATTTGAATAAATAATTAAAAAGCGAGTTTTATTGCAAGGCTGGAAAATTGGTGCAGAACGCATACCAGTATTCGTTTAAAATATTTCCCTAAATTTTAAATCATTAATTTATTAATAAGAAAGTTTTGTTTCATTTGTTCTGGTAAGAATTCTGCGTCAATTTTTCACCCCTGTTATTGACAACTTCAGCTATAGAGGCATTAATTACTGATTCTATGTCAATATCACTTATGTATAAGGCGCACACCATGTTTATGTAAAATGACTGAAATTTGAATTTAAAGCTTGTAATACATGAAACTATTGCTAATAAACCTCTCAGGAATTTTTTTTTTTTAATTTTTTCGAATATGATCAATAATAGAATATATATATGTATATATATATATAATAAATTTCGGTAGACTTTTCTAAACAGTATTTCGCATTTACTTTCCGAACATATACTATGCATGGTTGCCAACTTAGCATCGTTTGGTACCGGAAAAATTTAACATAAATATTTATTTTATTTAATATCAGAGTTTAATAATTTTCGCTAATAAAATAAAATAATAATAACAATAATAATAATAATTTATATATATACATACAGTCGGACCCCGATTTACCGAACCCCGATTTACTGAATTTCGCGATTTAACAAATTTTGAACGAAAATTAACAAAAATGAAGGCAAAACCCCCTATTTAACGAATAATAAACCCCGAATTAACGAATTATTTCAACTGCCAAATTTTTTTTTTCTCAGTTAGGTTAGAAAAATTTTGGATTGCTTTCCAAATGACATAGCTATCTTGTCTTAATAGAAAAAAATTGTCTCATGATCATCAATTTTCGATGGAGAAGTGCTTAGCCTCACAGCTGCAGATGTCTGCTCGATGATGCAATCTGTCGCGTGGTTTTCATGACAGGAAATTCCTTTCTTATCTCTACCCACCATATAAGGCAGGGTGCACAGTTTAAAAAATTTTACCTACCAATTGTTTTCTTTCTTGAGAGAAGTGAGGTGTATTGGACGTTAAGCTTGAAGAACACATTTGATTATTAAAGCATAGTGAAGCATGGCATATTGTCGGAAACGAAAACGTTTTTCGTTGAGCGAAAAGCTAAACACTTTACGCGAATATGACAAGAACATTGGGCCACAAAACGATTTAGTAGAACGCCTTAAAATCTCCACGTCGACACTAGCTACAATTGTGAAACAACGAGCAGAAATTGAAAAGCATCTGCTGAATGCGGTGAAAATTCATTGAAAATAAGAAAGTCAATGAAAGTCACTCCTCTTTCTGCTCTAGAAACTGAGTTATTAGAATGGTTCAACATCGTTCGTGCCAAGAAAATAGCCATTAGTGGGCCTCTGATCAAAGAAAAAGCTCTTCAACTTGCCGAAAAGCACAATGTGAAAGACTTTTCTGCAGCTAATGGTTGGATCGACCGTTTTAAGAAAAGATATGACACAGTCCAAAAGAAAGTTTGCGGAGAAAAGGTGGATGTAAACGAAAATGATGTACAAAATTGGAAAGGAAAATTGCTCAGCCTGATTGAAGGTTATTCACCTTCCAACATTTACAACGCAGATGAAACAGAATTGTTTTATGACTTACAACCCGACAAAACGCTTTGCTATGGAAATGAAAAATGTTTTGGCGGGAAAAACAGCAAAATGAGGCTTACGGTTTTGCTTGTGGTTAATGCTGATGGAACTGACAAGTTGAAGCCATTTGTGATAGGAAGGGCAATCAAGCCACGATGTTTTAAAAACGTAAAGACCTCACCGACAAGATATGAAGCAAACTAAAAATCTTGGATGACTTCTTCCCTCTTTACAGAATTTTTGACATCTTTAGATAAGTCCATGAAGATACAAAAGAGAAAAATCCTTTTGTTTATTGATCAATGTCCCGCTCATCCTCCAATTTGCAATTTAGAAAACGTCAAAGTTATGTTTTTCCCTGCAAATGGTACAAGTGTACTTCAGCCACTTGACCTCGGTATCATTCGTTCTATGAAAGTTAATTACAGAAAGTTGCTTATGAGAAAAATTACAGAATCATTGGATGAAAATAAGGAAAAAAGATACAAAGCCAATGTTTTAGATGCTTTATATTTTGTGAGACAGTCTTGGGACCACGTTTCTAAAAATACAATTGAAAAATGCTTTCAGAAAGCGGGATTACCAGGCATACAAGAGGGAAGTGATGAAAATGATAAAGATATCGCCCCATCAGAAGAAGTTGCTCCTGGGATAGACTTTAAGGATTATGTTACTTGTGATGACGGACTGTCCATCTGTGCAACTGAACTTAGTGAAATTATTGATTCTTCGGAAGCAATGAATAGCGATTCTGTCGCAGAAATCGACAATGAAACTCCTATTGAGACTGTTACTTTTTCTAATGCTTTACATGGTTTAGAAACTGGGAAAACATACCTCATGCAGCAGGACGTAAATGACGCAGTATATTCTTCTGTCCATAAAGTAGAAAAAGAACTTTTTCGAGTCAGGAATCAAGGAAACTTTCAAACATCTCTTACTCGGTACTTTAAAATTTCAAATTAATTAGTGCATAATTATTCGCTGTGCATTTTTTAGCTGCTGAATAAAAAACATATAATTTCTCATTATGAATATTTTTGTGTAGTTTCTCATTAGGACTTCTCCATTAGGTGAGTGCAGAATTTTTTTATTTTTCGTTTCGGACCCCGATATTACGAATAACCCCGATTTAACGAATAAAATTTTCGGTCCCGATGAATTAGTTAAATTGGGGTCCGACTGTATATATATATATATATATATATATACAGCGCGGCTCGTGCAAATTTTCACAGATGGGGCCCGATCTATCGTATGATAGGCTGACCATATATCCTCGAATCTCGAGGACAGTCCCCGAATCTCGAGGACAAAACTCTTCGTCCTCAAAGAATTACAAAACATTTGGGGACGCCGGTTATAAAGTTTTTATTATTTATTTTATTATTTATTTATAATTTATTTTATTATTACTTTTTTTTTTTTTTTTTTTTCCCTTTAACTCCTGGTGCTTCACTCTGATTGGTCTCTGCTCACGCGGAGATTTATTCAGAGATCAAAATTCTAAATTCACCCATTTGGCTTTTAATTATTTTATGGAAAATTATTTTTATGTTTTTCGCATTTTTCGTTGGAGGTAAGCATTGGTTGCGACCAAATGCAGGTACTCCGAAGCCCATCGTTGACTTGACTAATGTTTTATTATCGTAATTTATTATATGTATAATAAATAAGCTGAAATAAGTTCTTTTAGGTGCTTTATACATAAAAATTACTAAAATTTTACAATTTAAGGTAATTTAATTGTTTTTTTTTTTTTATTTTTTTGTCATCGAAATTCGAGGACGCCGCCATCTTTGTCCCCAAATTCAATGAAAAAAATACGGTCACTCTATCGTATGATGCGTAATTTAACTTTAATACTATTCGTTATTCAAACATGAAAACAAACATTATTAAAATGGGATGTAAAATGAAATTTCAGAGGTATTTTTTTTTTTTTTTTTTTTTTTTTTTTTATGATGACGAATTTCAACACTGTGGAAAACATCAAAAATAGTTTTATAAATACAATTGAAAAATTATGCAATGTTCTGATCAATGGAATATCAAAATTTAAATATCTGGAAGCTAGTAGACGGAAATTTCCAAGTTCGATACCAGATCGCTTTCGTCGACATATACATTTGGAGTTTACTATGGTTTTCTCCAAAACTCAAATAAAAAGGGATATGTAACACTTAGAAACACTTTCTACAGAGTGTACACCACTCAGGTCTAGGACCCTCTTTTAGTCAACTGGCTTTAACCCTAACAATACACACCATTAAAATTTAAATTCAAATGTCTCAGAGTGTAATATTATTTAACTTACGCTAATTATATCCCTAAATCTTTTAATTATAGAATTCCAAGTGTTATATTCATGTTGTTTATCTATTTGAATTTAGAAAGTCATGATTAATGTAATATGGATACATATTTAAAAAAAAAAAAAAAAAAAAAAAAAAAAAAAAAAACATGTTTCTCACTTAATTTTAGATAATTTAAATTAACTTTCAATAAATAAGAAATAAAACGGGCTACCATAAAAAAAAAAAAAAAAAAAAAAAAGAAAGAAAGAAACATATTGCGGATATTTCTGTTAAATCGCATTTAAAAGAAAAATCCATTAATAATAATAATAAATCACAATTTTATGCAGTTATTTAATCCATTTATCCATGTAAATTAATTATTTATCTAAAACTTTTACAATTTATTTACATAAAAGTTTTAATACACTATTCTGAAGGGGGGAAAAATCGCACATTATTTTTATTCCCCCCCCCACCCTCTTTTAAATTCAAAACACTTTAGTTAAAGAGGTCTTAAATTCTTATACAAGCTTTTATCTCAAAGGCTAGTCTAGAAAATATTTTTGACTATTACCAGATTTCTTTTTTTGAACACTAAAATTTTAAACTGTCATATATAACTCTAAAAAATTCACCGAAAAATCAATGAGGAAAAAAAAAAAAAAGAAAAACGTAATGCATAAGTCGCCAAATATTACCCGTGGCTAACAGACAGTTTTTTCCCCTATAGTTTTGTTCCAAAGGGCCAGAACTCTGCTGGCCCAACGACGAGAAAATTACAGCGTGCTTAAACAGATTAAGCAATTAGTCGCCAAATATGTCAAACCGATTTTCTAGTAAAATAAACTGTTCAAATAAACACGCCAATTTCGGGCCGGCTGAAAACAGCCCCATTCTGTTAGATAAGGAAGGGGAGCCATTAGTAATCTGTGAAAGCTGAAAAAATAAATTGACAAATAAATGATAATGAAAGAAGAGTAAGAAAAAAATTAGATAGACGTAGTTATTTTGTATATATGTTTTTGAATAGTTATAAAAAACAAAATTATTATTATTATTATTACTATTTTAATCGAGAAGAAATTTAGGTGGGGCCGTGCCCGCTGGCCCTTAATGTAGAACCGTCACTGTATATATATATATATATATATATATATATATATATATATATATATGTGTGTGTGTGTGTGTGTGTATAAATAATTTTTCCGGCAATCAAAAGGTGTTGTACTGGCAACTATAATACTATGTTAGAAATGTATTGTAAATAGAAATAAAATTAACTATGAGATTTTCGTATATTTATAGGATTTGCGATCTCCTGAATTCTTACATTCAAAGCTCGAAGCATAGCCTACTTAACTAGATGCCTGTCGCATAGCTCGGAAACTAGGCAACAGTTGAAGCGGTAGACAGCGCCACCTGGCACAGATTGCACGACTTTTTTATTCAACTGCTACCAATAATTTAAAGAAGTGATATATGCTATATAAAATCGACGTTTCTTCGATTCTATTCGTCTTTTATATATATATATCAAATCCGACTTTTAAAAATATTTGGTGGCAGTTGAATAAAAAAACACGCGCCAGGAGGCGCTGTCTACCGTTTCAACTGTTGCCTAGTTTCCGAGCTACGCGACAGGCATCTAGTTAAGGAGGCTATGCTCGAAGTCTCCACCTTTTCATCTCTTCTATTACAGGATCTCTAACACCAATTAGAGACCTTATATTAGAAAAGACCGCGCACTGACGGGAAGTCGGCCATTTTAGTGCCAAATCAGAGAGAACCTCGCAGAACCAACACCCCCTGTAGAAGCGCGTGTTCTACACGGGAGTCTGGTAGAACGCAGTGCTTCTTGTTTCGCGACTGACACTTTACTGTACACCAAAAATGCAAGACAATTGTATTGAATTTGTTCAGAACAGTGTTGCCAGATTTTATGACTTTTTCATTTAATAATCACCAATTATTTTCAGAACTGACATTTAATACATATACACAATACAATTTACTGAAAAGCATAATACTTTAATTTATAAATATATTCGCAAATTAGAACTGATTAAAAAAAAAAAAAAAAAAAGGGGTAAATTAAAGATTTTGACATAAATAAACTGAAAAGCAAAATGAAAATAAGTATACGTTTTCAAATCTCAGTTTTTCTGTCAAATAACCCTTTTAAGTGTTTAGGATCGTCTAATACCCTACACATGGTCGCACAGATCACGCATCAAACATGGTCATACAGTCATGGATGCCAACATTTTGATTTATTCCGGAGTTTTTTTTAGCTCCGCCTTTATTTCACACCACATTTTTTATAGAAAAACATTCCTTCAATATATAATTTCGATAGGAAAATTTTATTCTTAAGAAATAAGTGGTATGAAATAAAGGCGGGATTGAAAATACTTCCGAATAAATTAAAATATTGGCATGCATGCACAGTTTGTTGTAATTTTTTTGGTTTTGATCATCATGTTCCATATTTTAATAAATAAAAAAAATAATAAACTATTCTTTTCGTTGATACATACCATAATTAAATGAAAGACTTCATGGATTAAATTATTCCAGTTGTGAAAGTGTTAATAACAGTAATTTAAATTTAATATACATTAAGAGATTTTCAAATTTCATATGAAACTTTCTACAATCACCTGGAACACAATCATCTCCTAGAATCTCTTAAATTTGGATTTAGTTTGATATAAAAACAGGTTTAGAAATACATTATACGAGAAAGGAGAAACATATATATATATATATATATATATATATATATATATATAAAGTAAAAAATTTCTGATTAAAAGGGAGAAATTCTAAGATTATAATTTTTTACTGTTTACATTTTTTATAAACCAAAAAGATAGATTAGTTCAGTTTGGGGAACAGAAAGCGATGTATCGTACATAAATTCTTTAGATAGTATTTTTAAATATAACTTAGTCTTGTGATACTTTGTAAATATTTTTAAGAAGTATTCAGTTTTTCAGAAGTATAAGTTTTTGCGTAGTCAATCGGCCTTAATCCTTTCATTACCACCACTACCAGCAATAACACATCATTTTAAGGGGAAAATGTGTTACATTTTAATGTTATTGTTAAATCTACATATTATTATACGGTGACCTAAAAATATATTACTTTGTATTCCGACTTTGGTTCTAAAAGTATACTTCAATGATAATTTCACTGCAAGAATCTTTCTTTCTTAATATATATATACATACAGATGCGGGGTACATCCCCCTCTGGGGGATGATCAAAATTGTAATGGCATGTCGTCGGACCATCCTTTGGGGTGCCTCCGAGACCGTCGCCAATTATTCATTGCGCAATACTAGAGCGACATTAAAACCAACCAACTTAATATTTTTTCCACAGACATTTTATGTCATAAATTTATATTGTGAGAACTGATTGTGCCTTTAAGATTTATTTCACTTATTTGAATTTGTTCCATATCAGAACCGTATCAAAATTAAAATGCAAAAATGTTTGCAACTGAATAAACCTGAAAATATTGATCAATTTTATAACATACTACATTTAGTTTTAAGCATTTTTAAATTTGTTTATTTGTTTATCTATCTATATCATTATATAAAGCGCAAAAAATTGTATGTTTGTGGAGGGTAATCTCTGAAACTACTGAACCGATTAAAAAAATTCTTTCACTGATCAAAAGCTACAGTATCCCTGATTGTTATAGGCTATATTAAATTTTGATAAAATAAATTTTAGTTTAAAATCTGAGCATTTCAAGTAAAATCCCCATAAAAGCCATAATAGAAATGGAAATAATGAAATATTAAAAAAATTAGCTGTTGCCAACATAAAAGAAACATTTACATTTTGTTTTTAAAATATCTTGACATGAAAAGAAAAGAAATATATTTGCACGTGAATTAAATTGAAATTCATATAAAGCTTTGCAAAATGTTAAACTTACACGTTAAATCTGACGTCATTATAAATTTAAAGTATTTATTTTTCTAATAATATAATTTGATATGATATGATATCCGCGATTGTAATGAAATGCTCGCCCTCTGGGGGGGGGGGGGGGCTAAGGTGAAATTATCACACCACTGCATATCATCATATTATGCAATCGATTTTCCATGATGTAATGGCGGAGAAAGAACGTGGCTATACACGTGGCTATTATATTTACTAACAACTGCAGTTCAGAGAGCGCCATGTATCGATCATTACAAACGCGGATAATGTAATGATCTAAGCGTTACTTCTAAACTTTTATTAAATTATTTATTTTATAATTGTTGAACAAAAAATTTACGGGTTAATTCATTTTTCGATATATAATAAAATATATTTTCTCGCGAATAATAATATAAAAAGTGAATTAAAAAAATATCGTCTGCATTTCATTATGCATTTGTTAAAAGAATAATTGAGAAGTTTAAATTTATTTGACGACTATTTTTAGCAACTAACAGTTATGACAAGTAGCTCAATATACATAGCGCATACAACCATTACTGCAATGCAAATAGCATTTAATTATTTGAGTTACATTATGTTGATTAGAAACCTATTTAATCTATCTATGCTCTATACTAATATATAAAGAGGAAAGGTTTATATGTATATGTAGAGAACGATCGCTAGAACTAAAAAGCCGATTTCTATTTCTTTCTTTTTTTATACTAATCAAAAGTTACACTGTCTCTAAGTGCTAGAGGCTATAATAAATATTGGTAAAATACATTTTTAATTCAAATTTTCAATATTTTAATTGAAAACAAAGCATAGATTTGATATCGGTCGTCCTTGGCGATTTTTGTATTTCGAGATCGAAAACGTAATACGAAAATCTGTATATTTTCGTATTAAATACGAGATCTATGTTTTTACTTCAATTACCGTACTACCGTATGTGGTGGAAGTATTGTATTCGATCCAAAAATTTGATATAGAGTTTCACCTGATTTATATGTTTTAAGGCCTCCTGAGTCCAAAAAAGTAGTTTTTGGCAATTGGTCAGTGTGTGTGTGTGTGTGTACGAATGCGTGAAATTTTCCGGGTGTCATATCTCCAAAATTAATAAAGATAGAACTACAAATCTTCACAATTGATTCAGGTCTGATGTACAGATGAATTTTCCAAATTTTGGTGAAAATTGAAAAACCGGAACTGGGTCATCGAAAACCGGAAATGTGACCGTAAGCCCGTACCTCATAAACAGCCCTAACGATTTTCTTCAAAGTTGCTATATAAACAATCTATTAGATGTCCTTTCGAATGATATAATTGGTTAGTTCAGGAAAATTGATAGGCGTCCTCTATAAACAGCTCAATTTCAGATCTCATAAGTGCCTTCCTTTAAAAACGGCTGTATGAATTTTTTTCAAACTCGTCATGTTAACTTAATACTAAATATCCTTTTGTATGTAATTATTGTTTTCCGGTCAATAATTGAGTATGCCAAGTTTTGGTAAAAGTTGGTATCTCAAAAACGACTCTAACGATTTTCTTGAAAATTGTTTCATTAATTCAATTTAGATAACCTTTCTCAAGTATTATGTGCATATTACAGGAATACTAACGGTCATCCTGATTAGGAAGTTCAGTTTTAGATCTCGGTAATTCGTGTTTAAAAAAATAACTATCTATTTTTCCCCTTATTTTTTAACTCACTATGTAAACTTTGTTGTAGGTGTCTTTATACGTGTATCAAGTTTCTCTTACTGCAAAATCAAAAAAAAAAAAAAAAAAAAAAAAAATGCATGTACTTAATATCTCCAAGAAATGTATATAATACGTTTAATAGTGGGTAATGGAAGTCGTGTGGTTGTTTCACACCAGATTTTGTAATAGTATATATTATACGAATATTGTTTCATATTGATTTTTCCCTTAATATACATTATTAAAAACCATCAGTTATGGAAAAAATTAAATATATTTGCAAGATAACTTGGCAATCATTTTTTCTTTTTTCTTTTTTTTTTTTTTTTTCCGCCAAGGATGATTGATATAAAATCTTTTCCGAAAGCAAATAGCGCAATATACAGCCGCTAGGGAATTGCAAATGACATTTGATTTTGCAAGTTTCATTATTTTGATTGGAAACACGGTTCATTTAAAATAAATTAAATGTGCATTCGCGTTAGAAATCTACTTTTGTATAGGGCTTCTTTGGCGATATTTAAAATTTGGCAACGCAATAGCTAGGACGTTTCACTCGAAGGACTTTACGTATTTGCGATAACCTTTTTAATTCACCGCCAAAATCACAAAAAATATTAACGATCACTAATGAAGAACCATTACTAAAACAATAACCAGATTACTTTGCGGACGTTAAATTTAAGAAAATTAAAAGCACATAAGCTCTGTGTTTAATAGAAATTAATATTATAAGAACAAATAAATAATAATTATAGCAATTATGACGTCAACTTTATCAAACACATATTCATGTTATAGGTTTATTTTTCAATATTTTTTATTCATGAGTAAAGACGTGCTTCTTTTTATGAAATAAATAAATAAATAACATAAAGTAAAAATTACCAACATTTAACAACTGATTGAAAAAAATAATTGTAAAATTATATTTTGACTTTTCAGTTGATAATATTGCCTGACTATAACATATAAACTGATATATATATATTTTTTGCATATCAATTTATCGTTAACTAAAATTTGTTCATCCGTGCGAAGTAGGACGGGTCAGCTAGTAATCAATATTTAGGGAAGTGAGTCTGAAGTCAAGGTCTTTCAGGCATCTTTTATATATGTATATATATTTCAGGAATATAGCTTTTTGATAAAACAGCATCTAAATATTTCATCTAAATATTTCTACTACATTCGCCCAATTTGCCCTATCACCTACCATTGTTTAAGAATGGAACCCTATTTTTATGGCTATAAATTTGATTTTTAGGAGGGGGGAGGATTATTTTAACCATTAAATATCTTCTGAGGGGCAAAAAATTAAAAAATTCTGAAACATTGACATATGCGACAAGGGAAAATTTTTGGGGGGATTTGCCACTGAAATTATGCATTACATATCTTATATTTTTTTAAACTGTTATTAATTTTATTTTTTAAACTTTATATCTTTTTTTTAGGTGTTAAATTAATTATTTTTCATTCTTCAAATCAAATTCATGATTCTAAAATTATGCTAAAGCAGGGAAAGAAATTAAGGGAGGGGGTGCATCTAGAAAACGCTGGGTGACTGGGCAAAATGGGAGTCATATTCGTATTCAGGAGGTCATTATACATAAGAATCAGGAAGGATGGTATCAGATTTAGATTTTTTTTTTTCCAGACCAGTGTAATTTGACATACAAGAAGTACAGAAAAACTTAAAAAAACTGGTAATAATCAGAACGTACCAACATTATTTATTTGTTTATTTATTAAACATGGAAAATTGCGTTAATTTCACACTTTTTTGAAAAATCTTAAAAATTTGGAAATGAAAGTAATGTTTTATAATTGTATATTATGTAGAATTAATCCAAAAACTGTATTTTCATCCATAATTTAAATTTTAAACTATGGATAAATTTTAGATCTATAAATTGCTTGTGGATGGAAATAGATATTAAAAAAGAAATCACTTTAAATATATTTTTAATGTAGCCATACATGTGTAACGGCTTCGAAGTTGTCATGTATTTCAATTTTTAACTTTTGGATTTTGGTACCAAATTTGTAATATTAAACCCCTTTTTTGTTTGAACTTTTGAACTTAAATAAATAAACTGAAACTAGAATAATATTCTATAGGAATAAAATGCATTTATACATTCACTTTCACGTAAATAAAATGCATCCATGCATAGAATTTCAACCATACGTGTTCTCTATATGAAATGAAATTTTGTATTTTCACTGCATGTCATCTTGTTACCATGGATACCTCTAAATGCAATTTTATGGCAGCGTTTCAAACAAACACTTTGCAAAAGTAAACTATAAAGAATTTTTTTTTTTTTTTTTTTGTAATTCACTTTTTGTTCAAAAATGGGTGCTTGATAGAAAGTATGAATCTGTTTTCTTATATTATATTTATTATATTTATGAAATATGAATTGTTTATGTCAACAAGATTTCCTCGAAGATTTCTTTTGTCTACCTTTGCATATACAACTATATATATATATATATATATATATATATATACATATATACACACACAAACACACACATATATATATATATATACTGTATTTTGTATTTTGTATTTTGTATTTTTTTTTTTTTTTTTTTTTCGTGGAAAATAATCAAATCAAGTGAAACAAGTATATTTAAAGAAAAGTACAGTTCGGGAATTAGAAATCAAGTAGAACTAGCTGGAACCCGCCGAATTCGACGATCACTTTATTGACTTTAGTGTTTCAAAAATTGTCGCATCATTATTTAAATGTATTTCATGTTAAAACGTCTAATATAATTTACTACATTTCACTTAAAAAAGGAAATTCGGAAAAATGCTTATAAATAGAAATACTATATATGACATCGCTTTCTACAAAGTACTGTCAATGTGACGTCAAACTGTCTCCAAATAAACAGATGCTATCTTTTATTTTCTATTTCGTTTAATACTAAGACTATATGTTAGCTGACCCGTCCGGCGTTGCCCGGGCCCATGATACTTTAAATGAACCTTAAATTTGTATTATTTTACACCTTTAACTCGATTTTGTTTGAATTTCTGTTTTTAAATGAAAGCATCACATAAAAAATAATCATCTGTAACAAAACTATTACCTCGAACCGAACGAAAGTCTGCTTTGTGACCCCGGTGCTTGCGGCAGCGCATGCACGGGCCGCTAACAACATAAAAAAAATCCAAAAAATTAACCTGGAACCGAACGAACCCGCTCGGAAATGCCCGGGCCCATGATAATAACCTTAAATGAACCTTAAAATTGTATGATTTTATATCTTTAATTCGATTTTGTTTGAATTTATATTTTTAAATAAAAGCATAGCATCGCAGAAAAAAAAATAATCAGCTGTAACAAAAATATTACCTCGAACCGAATGAAACTCTGCCTTGTGACCCCGGTGCCTGCGGCAGCGCATAAACGGACCGCTAATAACATGAAAACATTCCAGAAAATTAACCTGGAACCAAACGAACCCGACCGGCGTTGCCCGGGCCCATGATAATAACCTTAAATGAACCTTAAATTTGTATGATTTTTTATCTTTAACTCTATTTTGTTTGAATTTCTATTTTTAAATGAAAGCATCGCGAAAAAAAAAAAAAAAAAAAAAAAAAAAAAAATACCTCAAACCGAACGGAACTCGGGCTCGTGACCCCAATGCCTGCGGAAGCGTATATGCGGGCCGCTAATAACATGAAAAAATTCTTAAAAATTAACATTGAACCGAACGAACCTCTGAATCGTGTTTCCGCTGTCTGTGGCTGCGACACCGTATAGCAGGCATGCTACGCACACGCTGCAAAATCCAATTTCCTTCACCAGGGGGCGCAGTATGTTGTATACGAACATCACCAATCGCCTTGAATTTCCAAGACCTTTCAAATAAGGTGTCACATGGTGGTGTCAACTGCAAAATCCTTTAGTTGCACTTTCCACAGGGGCACAGTGTACGAACATCACCAACGGTCAGGAAATACCAAGACCTTTAAAATAAGATGCAACATGATAGGGTCTACTACAAAATCACCTAGTTTCATTTTTCACCACCAGGGGCGCACTACATTGTATATAAACGTCCCCAATCAATATGAACTTCAAGACCTTTATTACCAATCGCCTTGGATTTCCAAGACCTTTCAAATAAGGTGTCACATGGTGGTGTCAACTGCAAAATCCTTTATTTGCATTTTCCACCGCCAGTGGGTGCAGTTTGTTCTGTACGAACATCACCAACGGTCTGGAAATACCAAGACCTTTAAAATAAGGTGTAACATGATAGGGTCGACTACAAAATCACCTAGTTCCATTTTTCACCACCAGGGAGCGCCCTATATTTTATACAAACATCCCCAATCAACATGAAATTTCAAGACCTTTAAAATGGCGTGCTACATGTATGGGTCTAGAACGGATTACCCCTCAAACTAATTTCTCCCCTCCCAAAACCTACTTTCCCCCTTTCCCCCCCCTTTAAAATAAAAAAATTCCAAATTCTCAGATAGTGATTTTTTAGTATTCGAGACTAGCCCCCCCCCCCATGTGCAATTTCTTCACCATGAAGTAATTTGGAGCTCAGTTAAGCTCGCATACGTGTTTTTAACCACTGCCCCCCCCCCGTTCGACTTTTAACATTTTTCTCTTTTCATAACACATCTACAGACCAAGAACTTTTTTTAGACACCTCATTCAAATTTTTACACCTAGCCGTTCTCTCAATTTAGTGGAGACAGACAAAAACATGTTTCAAATTAATATATAGATGAAAGATAAGAAACTGAAAAAAAAAAAAAAGTCTGCATTTGAGCGATTTTATATTAGTGTAGGCTTTATTATTAAACGCTTGTTATGAAAAGAAAATCCAATGCATGAAAAGGAAAAAAAATGAAATGCAATAAATTTTACTAAATAATTTTATTTTAAATCTTTTAAAACAATGTAAACAGTCTGCATACAAATGCCAGTCGTATAACTTGCAAAATTAGTTAAATATTTTTATATTTTGACAGATATATTTTGTAAATATCTGATATTCTGCGGTAAAAATATGCTCGCAGCATAATAAAACCTTATCATGTTACTATTTAACGCAGCGCTGTCGGAGTATTTTCTTCTCATTATTATTTTATTGTTTATTTTATTTTATTTTATTGTTTTGAGGAATATAAACAGTTTTCTGAATGGTGTACAGTAATTAACCAAAAGATTTTAAATATTTGTTAATAAATAATTTGAATTTCATTCTCAGTAAATGACACAGTAAATGCTATTTTCGCGCAATACGCTGATTGCGTTAAAAGTATTAAACACAAACTTGAATTTTGCTGGTTTATTTATCTTTAAAGTAAATATTCTTTTAGAGGAACAAATAGAGTGTGTGTGTGTGTGGGGGGGGGGGGGGTCTCTGCCTCTGTCCTCCACTTTTTTAATCATATTTTTACGTGAATCGCAATCAATGTCATAAATAAGAAACTAAAATTACGCTGATATCAGTTTCTTTACAAACACTTCTCATAAATATTAAATATATAAATAAATAAAGTAAATTAAAGTAAATGTTTTGCAAAATACCAATACATTTAATTTTCTTAAATGACATTTGTTTGAGAAAGTGTATGAATTAATTAAATAGAGTTTCTACAAAACGGAATCAAAGAATCGATAAAATTAAATCTTCTTATTATTTTTTTGTTCAAAACTCTGAAAACAACTATAAATGTAAATACAGAAATATAGATGAAAAACAAAATAGGTAAAAGACTATCTGTAGAGACACAGAATATTATCTTCTTACCATCCTAATATATCAACTCTTACCGAAATTAAATTCAGGCAGTTATTCCCAAGAGAGAAATTTTAAGCCCCCATATTTCCAGACTATTAATAAGCAGAAATCTGAAATCTCGGATTAGGACAATGTCCCATTCTGGAGAAACTGCTTCCCCTGGGGCATCCTTGAATTTATCACATGTAAGAAAGTGCTATGAATTTCGTCCACAACTTCTATTTATTTTCTAAACAGCATATTATAAATACTTACTGTATTCTTTAGAATGTTTGAGAATACTCTTTTTTTCACATGGTTAAAGGCTATATTTTAAAAATATGGTAATAGTATTTATTCGAGCGAGAAATACATATTCAACATATTTGTCAGAAGTTTCCAATAAAATGATATATTTGACATGTAGGGTCAAGATGATTATTAATAAGCAAAACCCCGAAAACTTTCGAGTTGGACAACGTGGCGTCGTGGCGAGAATGTTTACTCAATGATATTACTGAACGAATCGCCAGTAAGAAGAGATAATATTTTTTGTTGCCAAATTTTGTTTTCTCAATGTATATTGTGAATGCTTGATTTGTTCGTCAGAATATCTGTTTAAAAGTAGTTTAAATGTATACTTTTTTCCTATATGGATTGGTATTATTCCAATTACGGTTGATTTCCTTAGGAATCGACTTTTTCAAACACCTATCTATCTATTTATATATCGATTCGTCTATCAGTCTATATATATAATAAAAAATCTGGTGTGAAACAACCACACGACTTCCATTACCCGCTATTACATTTATTATATGCATATTTGAGAGATAATGTGATCAGAAAACATAAAAGTGACCTAAAGAGAAAATCGTTAGAGCCGTTTTTGAGATACAAACTTTTACAAAAAATCAATTATTGACCGGAAAAAAATAATTACAGACAAAAGCATATTTAAAAGTGAGTTAAAATGGCCAGTTTGAAAAAAATCCTTACAACCGTTTTTAAAGAAACGCCTTTGCGAGGCCTGAACTTGAGCTATTTATACAGGACGCCTATCAATTTTCCTGAACTAACCAACTATATCATTCGAAAGGACATCTAATAGAGTGTTTATATAGCAAGTTTGAAGAAAATTGTTAGAGCTGTTTTTGAGATACGGACTTACGGTCCCACTTCCGGTTTCCGATGTCCCACTTCCGGTTAAACTCAATTATTGACAGGAAAACAATAATTACATACAAAAGCATATTTAAAAGTGAGTTAAAATGGCGAGTTTGAAAAAAATCCGTACAACCGTTTTTAAAGGAACGCCTTTGCGAGGCCTGAAATTGAGCTATTTATACAGGCCGCCTATGAATTTTCCTGAACTAACCAACTATATCATTCGAAAGGACATCTAATAGAGTGTTTATATAGCAAGTTTGAAGAAAATCGTTAGAGCCGTTTTTGAGATACGGACTTACAGTCCCACTTCCGGTTTCCGATGTTCCACTTCCGGTTTTTCAATTTTCACCAAAATTTGGAAATTTCATCTGTACACCAGACGTATTTCAATTCTAAAATTTCGTAGATCTATCTTTATTAGTTTCTGAGCTATAATAGCCAGAAGATTCTCCACATACATACATACATACATACACACACACATACATACACACTGACCAATTGCCAAAAACCACTTGTTTGGACTCAGGGGACCTTAAAACGTGTAAATCAGGTGAAAACCCGATATCGAATTTTCAGACCGAATACAATACTTCCATTTCCTACGGTAGTAGGGTAATGGAAGTAAAAATTTGCCACCAAGATAACTTCCGAAAAAATGAACCAATTCGAACCAAAGTTGGACATAGAAATTATTTTACAAATATGTTGAAGGAGTTTGTTAATCAAGTTGCTTAACCATTTTCTTTTCAAGTGGTGTCCACATAAAAATTACAAATCCACTTTGTAAAAAGCGTATTTTAAACGAGTTTGTTTAAATTTTGATGTGTACATTGTCTACATAAGGATCTCAAGAAAGTTTATTAATAAAGAATTATCCGCCATTTTGTTTAAAAATAGTGGATACTTTAAACTAAAGGATCATTTAAAATCAGTCTACCACTCGAAAAATTGCCATCACATAACTTTGAAATACTGAATCAATTCGAATAAAAATTGGATAATGAGCTTGGATGAGTTTGCTGAGCCAATTTCTTTTGCTATTTTGTATCCAAGTTGCAGCCATTTGAAATCTAGCTTCCACTTAAAAATTTATTATGAAAACTTTTGATATAACGAGCGAATTCAAACCAAATTTGGATGGGGACCGCGGTAACCCAGTCGGTAAAGTGCCGGGCTCGTAATTAGAAGATTGCGGGTTCGGTACTCGAGCTGGTCAAAGATCGTCGTGTACACTAATGGTGGCTGGTGCACGTAAAATTTGTCGTGGCCGCAATGTCCCCCATATTCCCATCAAAATTATACTTCTGGGGGTCACCGAAGCGCGAGAGCCATCCCTTCCATGGAGGATTAAAATTGTGATGTCATGTCTCCGGACCACCTCTAGAGGTGAGTGTAAGACCGTCGCCAATTACCCATCTCACAGCACTAGTGCGACATAAAACCCAACCTAACAACCAACAAAATTTGTGTAGGACTTATGTATCAAATATCTTACATGAGTTGGCTAGGTAACTTACTCCGCCATTTTGTTTCCAAATTTTTCATCACTATAACATTTGAAATATTGAATGAATTTGAACCGAATTTAGACAATGGACGTATCATTTCACTTATATTGAATTAGTTCGATAGGCAACTTACTCTGGTTTTTGTTTCTAAGTAGTGGCCACTTGAAATCACGCTTCCACTTAAAAATTTGTTATCAAGGTAACTTTTGAAATACTGAATTGTTTCGAAAGCAATTTGAACACTGAACTTATAATTATATTGAACTAGTTTACTGGGCAATTTTCTCCACCATATATATATATATTTCCCCAAATATCGGTCTCTTGAAAATTTGTCATAACAATAAATTTTCGAATACTGAATTATTCGAACTAAATTTGTACAGTTGACACATGTTGGGAATGTCTTTAATATGTTTTTTGACGAACTTCATTCACTGCCTTGTTTCCAAATGCCAGTAACTGGAAAATTTTAAATTCACATAATAAAAGTATTTATGAGTGGATTTGCTTAGAACTCCATATGTACATAATCCACATTAATATCTCCTGCAAATTCATTAATAAATTTTATCTGCAATGTTTTTTTCAAAATGGTGCCCTCTGGAGAAGAAAAAAGAAATAAACCTACTGTTCCGAGTGAGATAGAAGGTCTTGTTAGTACTTAATTCTATATTAAAGACGTTTTCATCATTTTGAGGAAGTTGTTTCGAATTAAAACTATAGATTTAATCTTAGAAATTTAATTTTCAAAACTGTAAAAATTAAATTCATGTTAAAACTAAAATTTTGCTTGGAACATTGAAATTTGTACTTAACTTTCAAAGTTCCGACGATTTTTTAATACAACGTAAAAACGAATAATGTCTCTTAACCTGACAGCACTATCCTGCCTATCATTTTAAATTGTTATTTGTGAAAGAAATTAAATTCAGACACACATTAGGTAAGTTTTAATCCCATTATGGATGCTTATAGAATCCTATAGTCAAACTGTGCCTTATAGACTATGATTAATAAGAAAAATTCAAATCTCTATAGAGGAAAAATATGACATCGTGGAGAAAGTGCTCCCCAAAGTATACCTTGAATTATTCTCTGGGAAGAACAGACTATAATTTTATTACTAACTTTTGTTTTCTAAAAGAGTGTCATAAGAAAATGATATATTATCTGTTCAAATATAGTTGTTTAATTATTTACATAGCTGCCACATCCTCTGATTTTTTAGAAGTGCAATTTTTTAAATATTTTTTTTCATTTATTCAACGACTTATTTTTGAAATTTAAAGTGGACCAAGGTAACTTAAAAACAAGTATGTTTTAGCAATTATGAAACTTTTTTTTTTATGTTTACTACACTAATTCCCGTAATATTTATTACTTATTTAAAGATTTTTCAGAGAAGCATAACCCCAAATGTCCACAGAAAGTCGATTTTTAACCTACAGACAACATGTGTAATATTTTTTTTTCTTGTTATAAAGAATGAAAACGATTACGAAGAAAATCGATAATTTTTCTTCAAATTATCAAATGTCTATGTTTCAGCCGTGTCTTAATGGTACTGAAGAATTCTTTTGAAAAAATCTCATTAGAAAATTTCACATCTTGGACGGTTATTTTCTGGACGGTGTTAAATTAAAACTATAACATTTAGTCGTAATATTAAAAAAAAAAAAAAAGTCAAAAATGGTTATAGCTTAAAAGAAAATTTTTCTCAAAAACTTGAAATTCTTTATAATACTTCGGAGCTTTTATTATTATTATTATTATTATTATTATTATTATTATTAGATATATACGCTACTGTAAGATACCTCAACTCTTTTCTCTGAATTCAAATGAATGCAAAATAAAGGCATATTTTACATCCTTTTAAGGACAACATCTGAAGCACTTTCATATAAAGTATACTCACTCATTGAATTATTTTATAATCAAATGAAGGACAACACAAGAGAAAGCACTTTGCAACTTTCCACTCCGTCATAAAATCGGTTAGTTTTCCCTATATTATAATTATATTATATAGGTACAAATCGGTATATATGTATGTACGAATACAAAATATTTTTTTTATTACTCGTATTTTCAAAGGCATACCGGCAGAAAGATTTTTGAAAGGAATATATATATATATATATATATATATATATATATATATATATATTTTTTGAGTGTTATTGCGTCATACATTTATTTTATGTTTTTAAAGAAATTTTCTGGTTGGAATTGGAAAGAAAATATAACAATAAGAAGTATTCCGTGCAGTATAAATATTTTTTGAATTTTTGAATGTTATAAAATTGAATAAAGAAATAAATGCGAATGTAAATCTTTTCTATACATTCGAAACTGCCTGGCGCTGAGTCGATAGTAAACACTTTTCTCAGGGCTTCTTGTCACATACTAAAATTTTCACGCGTTCATCATGCATTTTTGCCACAAAGATAATAAAACATTTGAGATAAAATAAGAGTAAGATAATAAGATAGATATAAAATATCAGGAATTCAAGATTTTTTTTTTACATTTTAAAAATTTAAAAGTTTTATTAATCTTAAAAGTTCCAATGTTCTGTCAAAATTTAATTTGAAGTTTACCACCAAAATTTTTTCCACCTATTCCAGTTTATTAAAACTACTTATCTGAGTAAAAATTCAACATTATTTAATCATAGAAAACTGCTAAAAAATTTTACAAAACATTTTCTGGTTAAAAAAAAAACAGACAATAAAAATAATAAATTAAATTAAATTAAATTGTATGGAAAATTTGTAATTAATAGCAGAGATGGTTTTAGGTAGGCTCCTGTATATACATTTCTGCCTGATGTCATTTTTCTTATTTTGCATGCACTTCTTTTCATTTGGTTATTTTCTGCGTTTGTTTTAAACTCTTTTCCCTGCGTATATTTTATGAACACCATTTAATTTTCAAACCTTTACATCAATGCTTATATTAAATTATTATTTCAATATTCTTTTCCAACTATATACTTATTTCTCATAACACAATCGATAGAAATGGTAATAGTTAGAATAATAAAAACGAACTTACATATTTCAATAATAAAATTTTATTTAATGATTTGAAGTTGTATCTAAGATATATATTTAATAGCATATAAAGAAAATTTTTCTTTATCCTTCATTTGTCAAATATGATTTTTTCTAAATACTGAAACTGTAAAGTATTTAGTATGATTTTTAAAAGGAATTTTTTAAATTTCAATAAGTACAATTCAAATTCGATTTGTGTTATATCAATTATTATTTTAAAATCTATCTTTTTAAATTTAAATCAAATGTTTAAATAAAACAGTGCACGAATAATTTTGTAACTTTTTAAAATAGTTTTATATCTTATGTGACAAATAATTTGTCATTTTACTACTCTTAACGTAACTGAAATTTAAGCTAAAGTTTCTTTTTTCTAAATATTTTCTTATATTAATAATTGTGAAGGGTTTTTGAGAGTCTTTTGTTTGTCCATTTTTATCATTCTCAAGAAGTGATTACAAATAATTTCAATACGATTTTAAGGAATATATCAGTAAGTACCTCGTTTTTTCAGTTTTTAATATGTAACACTAAATTGCATAACACTACTTTAAATAATTCTGATTGAAAAAATAAAGCGTCGTTGTTTTCAATGATTCTTTAAAAAACAAATGAAAAATATTAAAATAAATTATCTGAAAGCAGATTTTGAAGAATTACAGAAAGGGCATTTTAGAACTGAAGTGTGCTTCTGAGCGATAAAATAAATCACATTCGCTTGAGGTTACGTCACTTTCCAAATATTTAAGAAAAATTGTCATTAATTCTCATTTTTGAAGAGTTCAAACGAAATATTAAGAATTGTAACACAATATTTTTATGTTTTTTCTTCTTTTTCTTTTTAAATCCTGTGATGAAAATCGAAAAGTGACGTTACTTATTTTTATTTATCTTTTAATGGACATGTAAAAATTTATCACATTTAAATGCTCTTAAGGGGACAGTGGACGTTTATTGAGCGAAAATCGACCAAAAAAAAAAAAAAAAAAACTTTATTTACGATTATAGCAAAGAAATCGTAATACAAAAATTATCTTTCATTTACTATACCATAGCAAGCTTTAAACTGTTAATGGATTAACAGCAGTTTGTTTAAATAAATTAAGAGTTTATACACATATTTAATGAGTACAAAACTTTGAAGGGACCCCATAAAATGCAAGAAATTACGACAATTGTTTTGGTTTGAAAAAAACACGACTCTTCCTATGGCGACAAAGTAGGCACGAGTGCTGCAATGCAAACAAAGCGGCGTTTTTTTTTTTTTTTTTTTTTGTATTGCAGCACTTGTGCCTACTTTGATCATCTGACGAAGTGTCGTATTAACTTTCGATCCGAAACAACTTCCGCGAGTTCTTTCAATTTATGGTTTTCATTCAAAGCTTTGTACTTATTATTTTTAAACGCCAGCTGTAGGGTGCTTTCTTATAATACACATGTTTAGAAGCTTAGTGTGATTATTCTCTTAACGTATAAAAAAGACGAAGTATATTAGAATATTTTTCCATTTCCTGTTTTTAAGCTTTAATCTGTTATTTTACTATAATTATAATTAATATGGCAGAGTGTTTTAAGAAACTTTGTTTAATATCTTTTTGAAATATAAATAAATATACAAGCTAATAATAAATTTAATTTCTTTATAAACTTACGCATTATAATACACACACGTATTAAAAACAAAAACAAAAATAAAACACCTTTCGTTCAATTTTGTAAATAGTATAAAACATTTATCTATTTAAAAAAAAAAAAAAAAAAATTATATAGTTTTACATATAAAAATAAATAAATAAAGTCAAAAATTCTCAGACATTCCGGATAGCTACAGAATTTTGGAAACTTCATTTACGATTGCGATAAAGAAATCATAACACGAAAATTATCTTTCTTATACTGTACTATAGTAAACTCGAGTTAATTGTTTCGGGTCAAAAGAAAATACGACCCTTCGCCAGGCGAACAAATTAGACGCAAGTGCTGCAATGCAAACCAGGCGGCAACGCACATAACCCTTTTATTGCGTTGCCGATTTGTTTACATTGCAGCACTCGTGCGTACTTGACGAAGGGTCGTATTTTCTTACAAATCCAAACAACTGTCGCGAGTTCTTGCATTTTATTGTGCTAATTCAAAGTTTCGTACTTATTATTTTTAAATGCCAGCTGTGTGTTTCTTTCTTATAATACACATATTTATTTAGAAGCATAGTGTAATTACTTTCTAATGTATATAAAACACCAAGCATACTAGAATACCTTTCCATTTCCTATTTTTAAGCTTCAATTTGTTATTTTACTGTAATTATAAGTAAAATGGTAGAGTTAATTAATTAATTTATTTTTTTAAATTTAGTATTTTTAATTTCTTTTTCAAATATAAATAAATATACAAACTAAAAATAAATTTTAATTTATTTATAAACTTACACATAATAATACACGTGCACCCATATCTATCTATCTATTTATATTTATTTATTTTTTAACTTCCCGTTCAATTTTGTAAATACTATAGAACATTTACGTATTAAAAAAATAAATAAATAAAAATCCAGAATATCAAGTCTTATGCATAAAAAGAAATAAAATGTTCAAAAAAGAAGAGAAGATCTGAGAAGTCTTTGAAGATATATACCGCATTTCAACCAAATGCTCAACGCTTTTAAACAAAGAATAAAAGATGAAAAACGAAGCAGGTTTTTTTGTATATTTTATTGTTTTTTTGTTTCTTGCTGTCTATCTTTGAACAACTTTGAGTTATTTGGAAAATAGTTTACTGGAGTAAGCCTTAAAAGCCCTCTTGGGTCGAATTTTGTGAAGTTTTCTATTTTGAATTTAAATATACAGAATTTTTTAGAACTTGATATTCTCCGTGGTATTGCAATATAAGATTTATAACAGATTTTTTCATTTTTTTTGTTACGTTAAATTAAGGTTCTAGTAAAGTAGGATTTACCTTATTACACGAGTTTCTATCATGTTATACATGGAATTATGTATTAATATACAATGACTACATTTGAATAAAAATGAGGTATTCACACATCCTTTTAAAGGTTTAATAACGAACAGACTACAAATACAAAGAAGCACAGAAATTCAAAGAAATTAAAATTATGTTATAAGCGTTACCGCTCATTGATTTTAAAGATCAATCAAAGAAGTTTCCTTAAGGTTTTAATAAGTGTGATTTTTTTCGCTACTCAACAGCATTTTTCTAGAGCGAACCTTCTTTTTTTTTTTTTTTTTTTTTTTTTTTTTTCAAAAGGCTTGTTTAAAATTCAAAATGCGTAGTAATTTAAAAATGATCTTTGTCTTTGTCTTTTTCTTCTATTTCTTGTCTTTATTTATTTATTTATTTATTTTTTATTACAGTTCAGAATTTTAAAATATTATTGATAACCTTAGATTTAAAACAAATTGTATTGTGTATAGAATGTGATGTAGCATCAATAATAAAAATAGATGTTGAAACATATTATTTATAGCAATCTAAGTAAATTTATACATACTTTAAATACCCAACTACAGTACATAATGGTAGTATTATATTCTTTCAAAATTCGATATCAAATTTTCTCCTGATCTACAAGTATTAAGATTTCCAGAGTTAATACTTAAAATAAATAAATAAATAAATAAATAAAAATAAAAAATAAAAAAGGCAGTATGCGTGGGCGTGTGTGGAGGGGGATTCTTATGATTATGATATCTCCAAAATTAAGAAAAGGTAGAACAACCAAACTTTACAATTTAGACAGATCCGCTCTATAAATGAGCTTACAAATATTTGGTGAAAATTGTAAACAAAAAACGAAATATAAAAGCCGTAAATGTAGCATTATTTTGAATTGTGCCCATGTTTCAAACGGATTTAACAATTTTATTCAATTATGCTATATAAACTTTATTCTAGATGTCTGTTTGTTTTCGTTTTAGAGTCTACTCTAAGCAAAAATATCTACATATAATGAAATAATTACACATCAGGAGCATTTGTATGAATTCAGAAGTTTATTTTATAATATACGTAGGAACTCGTATTTTTCCTGATTTCCGTAAATTTTAAGAAAATTCTAAAGTTTTGTTTTGAACTCTTTTCTAATCTTAGTTACAACGCCTCTGTATATGAATATAAAATTTATTAAAAAAAAAAAAAAAAAAAAAAAAAAAAAAAAAATTAAAGCTATTTAACAATATAATTTTTTTTTTCCGGAAAGTTTAATTTTGAAAACAGTTTAATAGAAACAGTTTAATAGAAATTGTTTTATTTCTTGAGTTATTTAAAAAAACATTTCTCATACTATCAAGTTTTAATGAAAGTTCATTGATCAAACAGGTAAATAAAATAATAATAAAAATAACAATAATAAAAATTAAGTATTAAAAAAATAATCTTCCCATTAAAGTTTAAAATAGTTTAAAAAAAATTAAAAACAAGAGAAAAATTAAATTTTAAAGTAAAATTTTAAAATTAATTATTCATAGATGCCAACTTGTACGTTTTTTTTTTGCTTTCAGAAATTTTTAATAAGTGTTTCAGCCGTTTTCTGTGATTAAACATGATAATTTTTCTTGCAAAGAAATACTGGTGTTAAAAAAACGTACAAGGTGGCACCTATGATAATTTTTTATTTCTTTTTGATGAAAACAATTTTTTCTACATTCTAGTCTGCTCTATGCGCAATTATATATTAATTTATGAAATTTATCACATTTTAGACAATTTTTTAACAGGTAAAATATATCTCTTTTAAACATCTTATGAACCCGTGATTTTCCTCATTTCACAGAAATGTATTGAAATCTGTATGCTTGACATTAATTTCTTTCTATTTTAGTTTCAACTAATTATCAATGTTTGTAATTATAAACAAAATTTATTTCTAAGTTTTAAAAAATGCATTTTTATGCATAATTACCAAAGTATTTTTTCCATAAGAATACTTTAAAAAGATTACTTTAAAATTTTAAATAGCTACAAAATAAAACATTTTCTTATTTAAAATTGTTTTGTAAAGAAATTTCGTGTGATATAAAGAGTGTTAATATTAGTTAATTTCTCAAGATAAGTAACTATTATTTCTACAGTTTGTCACTCAGAACTTTTGACAACTGTGGTATTAAGCAAGAATGATTAATGTTCTTCTCCTTACAATGGGAAAGATTTTCGTAATCTTTCCTATTTGATTGACACGATCTTAGAGATGCATTACGGTGTTGGCAAATATGTCTGTAATTATTTATAATATGGACTTTAATGACAAGATTTTAATGGATCATCTCTGTCATAGAAAATTTAAGAAGACTTTAAGAGGTGTTTTGTCAGTGTTGTTAAGAGATATTTTATCGTGTTTACTCTTTACATAGTTTAAAACTTTCTTGAAAATGTGTAAAAGTTGTTACTGTTTCTAATATTAATAGAGATATGCTACCGATAACTTAACACCAATTCATAGGTTTTCATTCAGTATTATTTATCAGCTAATAAATAAAAATTATTAATAGTCATTTAATATTTTTAGTATCGAATTTTGTGTAATTAGAAATATTTAGTTTTCTGAGAGCAAAATAAATAGCTTAAACTAATATTTAAGAATATAAATATGCATTAATGAAGTAGAATAATAACAAAATGATGAATAAAGAATATATTTTCTATAAAGAATATATTTATATTTTGTATTCGAGTGTCTGTCATGTTATTTGTAATTATTTCTCTTTAGCTCTTATAGTAAAAGATGACTGATAATGTGTGCCCCTAAATAAAACACAATAATATTTGGTAGTGATGTGGTTTGAAGAATAAACACACAAATATCAATTTTCAAATTTTACCAGGGTCTACCAGCGCCCGAGCGGTTCTGCTCTCAAAGCTGGTAGATTAGAAGGTCCAGGTTCGAACCCAAGTCGTGCTCATTGACCTATCCGTTCGGAGGTTTCTGTGGTTTTCTCAGAAACTCGCGTAGATACGAGCTACGACTCCTCAAAAGTTCCCACGTATATATCACCTATATGACTAGGACCCTAGCGTAGTCAATCGGCTTTAAAAACACTACAACCAACCAACCAACCAATCATCAAAATTTACCAATTTGTTTATATATATAAGAAAATGTATAATTTTTGAATTATAACATTTATCAGGTCTGAAAATAAAAACAATGTGTAACTGTCTGAGGCTTTTACAATATTCATAATATAAATCATTTCTGAGATTTATGCTTATTTGTATTTTTTTAGTCATCTCCTTTAATTAAAATACTAATTAAAAACACTTTAAAGTTACAATTATACGGACAAATTATCTCTCTTTTTTTTAATCATTTGATTAAGGGTTGCTTTTATTTTGAACATAATAATTACAAATTTTGTTCTTGTAATACATTCTTTTTAATTAAAATGTAAATTTAACTTTCTCATGAGAATAAAAGAATTCTGTATTTTTATTTATTTATTTTTTAGCTTTTAAGAAATTAAAAAACTTCTTTTTTTTTTTTTGGGTGGGGGGGAGCATGGTAATAATCATTTATACGTTGAAAAACGATTGAAATGAAGACCAATGTTTAAAAGAATGCTTAATACGTTATAGAATAATTAAATAAGTAATAACAAAATTAAAAGTTATTACTATTTTTACAATTAATTAAAGAGATTTGACAATATTTTTGTCGTTGCTGAAATAAAAAGAGATGTTTACTTAAAGTAAATACTTGAAATATTCTTTTAATTTTGTTTTTTTCTAGGTATATATATAAAAAAAAAAATATTGATATTGGCTAAATAACAAACTGTATTATATAGTTGTTGATTTATGTAATAGGTTTTTCTGAAGGAAGCTGTGTTTAATTATATTTTATGCTATTCAGTAATGACTCATTTAAAAATATCTTTTTATTTATTCAAATAAAAAGTGGCATAGTGTTAAAACAATTTTCAATGAATATTTTTTCTCAATTAATTTTTATCTGTAAAAACCTTTTTTATATATTGAAGGAATTAGTTTTTTTTTCTTTTTCTTTTTTTTTTTCTTTTGAATGTGGTTTATTTTGATCTCTGATTCATACTTGCCAACTATCGCATTATGAACCGTACAATATTTAGTACCAGCCTTTTTTTTTTCACACCAGTCTTTTTTTAGAGTAATTTTATTCATATTCAATCGTAACAACATTTGGAGAGAATTAAAACGGTGTGAAAAAAGGGGCATTTTTTCAAGGGGCGTTAACAATTGTACGGTTATTAACGAGATGGTTGGTAAGTATGCTGCTTTAATAAGTCACAATCACTTAGATATTTCAAAGTTTAAAATACATTAAATGTATATATATATATATATATAGTGGACAGACAATTTTTTCTGCCTTTTTGTTCAGTGAATTCGTACCGATTTGTAGTTAAGATATCCTGTTTTTTTTTTTCTTCCAGTACTTTTAACAGAAAACTTAAGAGTATGTGCATTTTTTCCCGCTTCAGTTTTTATTTTTTATATTATTATTACTCTTTTTAATTCTGATAATTAAAAGATTTTGAGTAAATTGTCTCATTCTTAGCAAAAGTAAAACCTTTATGTTGCTTATTATTTTGAGAAATATTCTTAAAAAAAAAAAAAGTCAGAAACGATTTGATGGACGCCGTTTTTTTTTTTCCCAACTATTTTTATCCTAGTTTTTAAATGAATATTTTAATTTATAAATTATAAATAGGAAAAAAGAAAAATGTAAATAATCACATTCGTTCATCGCATTTCTTTACTAAAAAGATGTATATTTATAAAAATAATTATTCAGGATGAAAGTTTCGCTTTTTTTTCTTTTTTTTTTTTTCTTAAAGCAAAAACGAAATTCTAAATTCGTTCGGGAATAAACTTCTCATTTAAGTTTTATGTTTAACGCTTTCGCGACCGCATGTTTTTATCCTTTTCACAGTAAGTCCCGCCTGTGGGCGTTATTATCCCCAGTTACAATATTTCAGAACAAAATTTTCCGTATTCACATTTATATTACAAATGAATATACATTATAGTTACATTCTATCTAATCAAAGCATTTATATCGTACAAATATGTATATTGGGTATATTTTAAAGAAATAAGCAGAGCTGCCAACCTAATCCGGCAAATTGTTAGTACCGCCGCTTTTTCTACACCACTCATATTTTAGAGTATTTTTCTACTTAATTCATCATAGATACATTTGAAGAGAATTGCTCTAAAAATTAAGTGGTGTAGAAAAAAGGGCGTTTTTCAATGGGCGTTAACAATTTGCCGGATTAGGTTGGCAGCTCTGAATAAGTAACATACACAGATCTGCCAACCAAATCCGGCAAATTGTTAGTACCGCCCCTTTTTGTACATCACATAATTTTTAGTGTAATTCTCTTCAAATATGTTTACGATGAATTAAGAAAACAAATACTTTAAAAAATAAGTGGTGTAGAAAAAGGTGCGGTACTAACAATTTACCGGATTAGATTGGCAACTCTGCATACAGATTGCGAAAGAAACGCCCACTGGTGGAATTAGAGATTTTCAAAGGACGTGAACATTCATTAGCGGTCATGAAAGTTTTTAACTCTGTGTTAATATGTATGTACATAAATATGGAGTTTATTTTCCGGTGTAAAAATAGATTTTTTTTCTTTTAAGGAACTTTTATTTTTGTTTATTGAAGTTTATATAAATATTCAGCGATGGATTATACAATTTTGTTTTCGAGAACGGAATGTATATAACTGTTACAAAGTAGCAAAGTCTGGCAACACTGCGTCAGGCGCATTTATTTCATATCGTAAGTTTCATTAAACAGAATATAATGTAGTGTAAAATAATGTTCAGTAAAAAAGTCGCAAAGTCTGGTAACTGTGCACAAAATTGACGTTTGAATAGCAGATAGAACATGGTGTGAAATCCAAATGAATAGTCTTTATTTTGCCTCCAAGGCAGTAGCCCGTGTTTCTTGCACCTGTAGAAGAAAGGGCACGTCCTTTCGAAACCGGTTGTGCTGTCCTCAATTTTATGGTGTATGAAGAAGTTTCATAGTTTAGATATTGAGAGTACACCAGTTCTGAATTTAGTTTTCAAATGAATAGATTATCGACTCATTTATTCAAGGCAGGCGACGTTAGCAACACTTACAATATGTATAAAAGAAGAAATTATATAGCAAGTTCTCATGCAGAAATTTCATTTGAGCGTTGTTGCCTATGAAGAATGTTGTTTAGTCTCGTGTAAAAAGGAAAAATGTCTCCCATCACATTTCTGACTTTGATTAAGATCGAATTGTAGCCTACGGGAAATGTTCCGCAGTATTGCAGCTCACATCGGTCGAGAACCTACGGTTATGTAGAGAATATGGAATTGGTGGGTTCAAAAGGTTATACGGAATACCGTGCAGAATATCAGTGGTCTCCTATCACCGACAGCTGTGAACTAAAAAAAAAGTACTATACAGAATAGGGACTTTTCCTATCCTAATAATGTAGTACAATAAATAAATAAATAAATAAATAAAATAATCATAATAATAATGATTTAAATAATCTGGTGTGTCACTCACACGACTTTCTCTTACCCTGAAATTTAATACTATAAATACAGCAAGCAGATTAATAGGTAAGATAACGAGTACTGTTATGTAAACCTATGTTAAACAATTCATATTAGGCTTCTGAAGAGTTTTATATGATAATTAGTTCTGTGTGAGGGGGCTACCGCCCCCATCAACCCCCCGTTTCATTAATGCACCTACACTTATATAGAATTTAATTCAGTTATTAAAAAATAATTCTCTTTTTAAAAAATAAATTGTTAAAATTATTATTAAAAAAAATTATCTTTTATGATAAGGCAGACGATTTCCATATTAGAGAAGTAGTATAACACAAAATGTCTAAAAAAAGTCCATTTTATTCTCAATATTTAAAAAAAAAAAAAGAAAAAAAAAAAAAAAGTACGAGTTTTTTTTCGTTAAAAGTAAGAAAAATCGATAACTTTGCTTTAAATTATCGCAGATCGATGGTTCAACCATTCGTTTTAAAGGTATTGGCGAGCTCTTTTGAAAGATACCCATCATGAAAATTTACTCCCCTCGAGGGGGGACTTCCCCCCCAGGCGGGGAGGCGAGGCTCCTACACACACAATTTTTTTTTCCCAGTTAACTATCTCTATTACAAAAATTATATATTCGTTTCATTTGGTTTAGTGCAGTCTATAGACGTTAAACTCTACTTTCCTGCAATTTCCCCCATAGACGTAATGTATTAGAATTCTCTTGATTGTCCCTGTACACGAACCATTTGCTTGATCTTAACAAAAAGCTTACTGTAGCGTCCCTATATGATACACATTTAGAATACCAAGTTTGAACTTTCTGCCATAATTTGGTTTTGAGATATGCTGATAACAGACAGACACACATACAGACACACACACAGACACACGCACAGACATACAGACACACAGACACACACACTGACATACAGACATCACACAGACCATTTGCTAGAAACATGATTTTCGTATTCAGGGGACCTCAAAACGTGTAAATATAACAAAATCTCGCGTTCGAAAATTTGACCCAAAAAACAATACTTTCTCTACCTTATGGGTAAGAGAAAGTAAAAAATGATTATTTAATTTGCTTTGTAAACCTCCTTTTTATTAATTTCTACATTTAATTTTCTAAGAAAGTAAGTATTAAATCAAGAAATAATTTTAAAGTTCTCGAGATTTTTATCAAATTAATAGGAAAAGTAATAGTAGAAACTTTAGACAGAACAAATATGAAGCTTCACACTATCTTACTATTCTTATAATGCAGTCTTTTTATATAAAATGCAATTTTAGCTTTTTCATGAGCAGAGCTGCCAACCTAATCCGCAAATTGTTAACGCCTATTGAAAAACGCCCCTTTTTCTATACCACTTAATTTTTAGAGCAATTCTCTTCAAAAGTATCTATGATGATTTAAGTAGAAAAAATACTCTAAAAATTAAGTGGTGTAGAAAAAGGGGCGGTACTAATAATTTGCCGGATTAGGTTGGCAGCTCTGCATGAGAATAAAAGAGTCCTGTAATTTTATTTATTTATTTATTTTAACTTTTAAAAATTAAAATCAGGTTTTTTTTTTTTTTTTTTTTGTGTGTGTGAAGCTTGGTAATAAGCATTTACAGAGCTGCCAACCTAATCCGGCAAATCGTTAATACCGCCCCTTTTTCTACACCATTTAATTTTTAAAGTAATTTTCTTCAAATATATTTGCAATGAATTAAGAAGAAAAAAACTCTAAGAAATGACTGGTGTAGAAAAATGGGCGGTACTTACAATTTGCCGGATTAGGTTGGCAGCTATGCATTTATATATTGAACAACGACTGAAATGAAGAACGATATTTAAAGAAAGGTTGAGTACTTTATATAATAAAATACTAAGCAATAAACAAAAATAAAACGTGTAATTATTTTGAAAATTAATTAATAAGACTTTAAAATACTTTGTTTGTGCGGCTGTTGAAATGAAAAGAAATATTTACTTAAAGAGATATTTACTTGAAATATTCTTCTAATATTCTTTTTTGTGGTTTATAAAAAATATTGATAATGGCTAAATATCAAGCGGCATTATGTTGTTGTTGATTTAAGTATATAGATTTTTCTGAATATAGTGGTGTTTAATTATACTTGTATGCCATTCAGTAATGGCTTATTTGAAAATGTTTTTTCATTTATTCAAACGAAAAGAAGCATAGCGTTAAAGTTTTTTTCAATGAATATCTTTTCTTAATTTATTACCTGTAAAAAGCGTTTTATGTATTGAATGATTTTTTTTTTTTTTTTTAATGTGGTTTATTTTCATCTTTTAATTAATAAGTCACAATCATTCATATATTTCAAAGTTCAAAATGTACTTTTTTAAATACATATATGTATATTGGACAGACACTTTTTGTTCTGCTTTTTCATACAGTGAATTCACAACGATTTTTAATTAAGATATTTCCTCGTATATATATATATATATAAATATATATATTCAGTATTCATATTAGAAAACTTGAAAGTAAGTACATTTTTCCTTGTGCTTCCTTTCTTATTTTTGACATTATTATTACTCTCTTTTTAATTCTCATAATTAAAAGATTTTCAGTAAATTGTCTCATTCGTAGTAAAAATAAAATCATTACGACGTTTCTTATTTTGGGAACTGTTGAAACGACGCTTAATATTTTTTTTCATCTCTTTCATCTAAATGTTTAAAAAATGTTTTAATTTAGAAATTATAAAAAGGAACAAAATGTAAAAAAATAATAATGTTCATCACATTTCTTTACTAAAATAATGTACAGTCGGTAACAAAAGTACCCGAACACTAGCAAAAATTCCTATATAAAAAATCTGGTGTGTCACTCACACGGTTTTCTCTTACTCTGAAATTTAATACTATAAATACAGGTTGCAGATTAATAGGTAAGATAACGAGAAATGTCATGTAAACCTTTGCTAAACAATTCAAATTAGGCTTCAGAAGAGTTTTATACGATAATTAGTTCTGTGTGAGGGGAGCTACCGCCATCTCAACCCCCCGTTTCATTAATGCACCTACATTTATATAGAATTTAATTCGGTTATTAAAAAATAATTCTGTTTTTTTAAAATAATTTATTAAAGTTATTTACAAAAATTATCTTTTATGATAATGGAGACGATTTCCATATCAGAGAAGTAGTGTAACACTAAATATCCTAAAAATTTCCATTTTACTCTCAATATTAAAAAGAAAAAAAAAATATATATATACGATTTTTTTTCTATGTTTTTCTTTTCTTAAAAGTAAAAAAAAAATCTATAATTTTGTTTTAAATTATCACAGATTTATAGTTAACTCATTCGTTATAAAGGTATTGGTGAGCTCTTTTGAATGATACCCATCATGAAAATTTACTCCCCTCGAGGGGGGACTTCCCTCCCAGGGGGGAGGTGAGGCTCCTACATGCACAAATTTTTTTACTCAGTTAACTATCTCTGTTACAAAAAAATATATATTCGTTTCATTTGGTTTAGTGCAGTCTATAGACGTTAAACTCTACTTACCTGCAATTTCCCCCATAGACGTAATGTAATAGAATTCTCTTGATTGTCCCTGTACTCGAACCATTTGCTTGATCTTAATGAAAAGCTCACTGTAGCATCCCTATATGATACACATTTAGAATACCAAGTTTGAACTTTCTGCCATAATTTGTTTTGGAGATAACAGACAGACACACAGACCATTTGCTAAAAACATGATTTTCGTATTCAAGGTACAGCAAAACGTGTAAATATAACAAAATCTCGCGTTCGAAAATTTGACCCCAAAAACAATACTTTCTCTACTTCATGGGTAAGAGAAAGTAAAAATATACGACTTTTTTTTTCTGTTTTTTTTTTTTTTTTTCGTTAAAAGTCAAAAAAAAAAATCGATAACTTTGTTTTAAATTATCGCAGATCGATGGTTCAACCATTCGTTTTAAAGGCATTGGCGAGCACTTTTGAAAGATACCCATCATGAAAATTTACTCCCCTTCGAGGGGAGACTTCCCCCCCTACCGCCAAGGGGGGAGGTGAGGATCCTACATACACTTTTTTTTTTCCCAGTTAACTATCTCTATTACAAAAAATATATATAATTGTTTCATTTGGTTTAGTGCAGTCTATAGACGTTAAACTCTACTTACCTGCAATTCCCCCCATAGACGTAATGTATTAGAATTCTCTTGATTGTCCCTGTACACGAACCATTTGTGTGATCTTAACGAGAAGCTTACTGTAGCATCCCTATATGATACACATTTTGAATACCAAGTTTGAAATTTCTGCCATAATTTGTTTTTGAGATTTGCCGATAACAGACAGACACACACACAGACACACACACAGACCATTTGCTAAAAACATGATTTTCGTATTCAGGGGACCTCAGAACATGTAAATATAACAAAATCTCGCTTTCGAAAATTTGACCCTAAAACAATACTTTCACTATCTTATGGGTAAGAGAAAGTAAATAATCTGGTGTGTCACTCACACGACTTTCTCTTACCCTGAAATTTAATACTATAAATACAGGTTGCAGATTAATAGGTAAGATAACGAGTACTGTTATGTAAACCTATGTTAAGCAATTCATATTAAGCTTCTGAAGAGTTTTATATGATAATTAGTTCTGTGTGAGGGGGGGCTACCACCCCCCTCAACCCCCCGTTTCATTAATGCACCTACATTTATATAGAATTTAATTCGGTTATTAAAAAATATTTCTCTTTTTAAAAAATAATTTATTAAAATTATTATTTAAAAAATTTTTCTTTTATGATAAGGCAGACGATTTCCATATTAGAGAAGTAGTTTAACACCAAATATCCAAAAAAAATCCATTTTATTCTCAATATAAAAAAAAAAAAAAAAAAAAAAAGTACGAATTTTTTTCAGTTTTTTTTTTTTTTCGTTAAAAGTAAAAAATATCGATAACTTTGTTTTAAATTATCGCAGATCGATGGTTCAACCATTCGTTTTAAAGGTATTTTCGAGCTCTTTTGAAAGATACCCATCATGAAAATTTCCCCCCCCCCCCAGGGGGGGAGGCGAGGCTCCTACATACACAAAAAATTTTTCCCAGTTAACTGTCTCTATTACAAAAAATATATATTTGTTTCATTTGGTTTAGTGCAGTCTATAGACGTTAAACTGTATTTCCCTGCAATTTCCCCCATAGACGTAATGTATTAGAATTCTCTTCATTGTCCCTGTACACGAACCATTTCCTTGATCTTAACGAAAAGCTTACTGTAGCATCCCTATATGATACATATTTAGAATACCAAGTTTGAACTTTCTGCCATAATTTGTTTTTGAGATATGCTGATAACAGACAGACACACACACAGACAGACACACACACAGACACACACACACACAGAGACACACACACACACAGACACACAGACCATTTGCTAAAAACATGATTTTCGTATTCAGGGGACCTCAAAACGTGTAAATATAACAAAATCTCGCGTTCGAAAATTTGAGCCAAAAACAATACTTTCTCTACCTTATGGGTAAGAGAAAGTAAAAAGTAGATTTAATACTGTTTTGTTAAATAAATCCTTGTCGAATCATGTTCTTAGACTGACTAAAAACATGATTCGACAAGGATTTATTTAACAAAACAGCATTAACTCTACTCTTTTACTTTCTCTTACCCATAAGTTAGAGAAAGTATTGTTTTTGGCTCAAATTTTTGAATGCGAGATTTTGTTATATTTACACGTTTTGAGGTCCCCTGAATACGAAAATCATGTTTTTAGCAAATGGTCTGTGTGTCTGTGTGTGTGTGTGTCTGTCTGTTATCAGCATATCTCAAAAACAAATTATGGCAGAAAGTTCAAACTTGGTATTCTAAATGTGTATCATATAGGGATGCTACAGTAAGCTTTTCGTTAAGATCAAGCAAATGGTTCGTGTACAGGGACAATCAAGAGAATTCTAATACATTACGTCTATGGGGGAAATTGCAGGAAAATAGAGTTTAACGTCTATAGACTGCACTAAACCAAATGAAACAAATATATACTTTTTGGAATAGAGACAGTTAACTGGGAAATTTTTTTTTGTGTATGTAGGAGCCTCGCCTCCCCCCCCTGGGGGGGAAGTCCCCCCTCGAGGGGAGTAAATTTTCACGATGGGTATCTTTCAAAAGAGCTCGCTAATACCTTTAAAACGAATGGTTGAACCATCGATGTGCGATAATTTAAAACAAAGTTATCGATTTTTTTTTACTTTTAACGAAAAAAAAACTTTGAAAAAAAATCGTACTTTTTTTTTTTTTTTTTTTTTTTATATTGAGAATAAAATGGACTTTTTTTTGAATATTTGGTGTTAAACTACTTCTCTAATATGGAAATCTTCTGCCTTATCATAAAAGATAATTTTTTTAAATAATAATTTTAATAAATTATTTTTTAAAAAGAGAAATATTTTTTAATAACCGAATTAAATTCTATATAAATGTAGGTGCATTAATGAAACGGGGGGTTGAGGGGGCGGTAGCCCCACTCACACAGAACTAATTATTATATAAAATTCTTCAGAAGCCTAATATGAATTTTTTAACATAGGTTTACATAACAGTACTCGTTATCTTACCTATATCTTTACCTATATCTATTATCTTTCCACACAGAACTAATTATCATATAAAACTCTTCTGAAGCCTAATTTGAATTGTTTAGCATAGGTTTACATCACAGTTCTCGTTATCTTACCTCTTAATCTGCAACCTGTATTTACAGTATTAAATTTCAGGGAAAGAGAAAGTCGTGTGAGTGACACACCAGATTATTTACATAGGAATTTTTGCTACTGTTCGGATGCTTTTGTTACCGACTGTATATTTATACAAATAATTCTTCAGAAATGAATGTTCAACTTTTTTTAAACAAAACTAAATTCTGAATTCACACCGGAATAAACTTCTGTGTGTACGTAAATGAAAAATTTATTCCAGAGCGATAATAAAGTTTCGTTTTCATTACAAAATAATCTGGTGTGTCACTCACACGACTTTCTCTTTCCCTGAAATTTAATACTGTAAATACAGGTTGCAGATTAAGAGGTAAGATAACGAGAACTGTGATGTAAACCTATGCTAAACAATTCAAATTAGGCTTCAGAAGAGTTTTATATGATAATTAGTTCTGTGTGAGGGGGGCTACCGCCTCCCTCAACCCCCCGTTTCATTAATGCACCTACATTTATATAGAATTTAATTCGGTTATTAAAAATAATTCTGTTTTTAAAAAATAATTTATTAAAATTATTATTTAAAAAAATTATTTTTTATGATAATGCAGACGATTTCCATATTAGAGAGGTAGTGTAACACTAAATATCCAAAAAAAGTCCATTTTACTCTTAATATAAAAAAAAAAAAATACGATTTTTTTTTCTAAGTTTTTTTTTTTTCGTTAAAATTAAAAAAAAAAATCTATAATTTTGTTTTAAATTATCACAGATTTATAGTTCAACCATTCGTTTTAAAGGTATTCGGAAGCTCTTTTGAATGATACCCATCATGAAAATTTACTCCCCTCGAGGGGGGACTTCCCTCCCAGGGGAGAGGCGAGGCTCGTACATACACAAAAATTTTTTCCCAGGTAACTATCTCTATTACAAAAAATATATGTTCGTTTCATTTGGTTTAGTGCAGTTTATAGACGTTAAACTCTACTTACCTGCATTTTCCCCCATAGAAGTAATGTATTAGAATTCTCTTGATTGTCCCTGTACACGAACCATTTGCTTGATCTTAACGAAAAGCTTACTGTAGCATCCCTATATGATACACATTTAGAATACCAAGTTTGAACTTCCTGCCATAATTTGTTTTTGAGATATGCTGATAACAGATAGACACACACACAGACACACACACACACACACACACACAGACACACAGACCATTTGCTAAAAACATGATTTTCGTATTCAGGGAACCTCAAAACGTGTAAATATAACAAAATGTCGCGTACGAAAATTTGACCCAAAAACAATACTTTCTCTACCTTATGGGTAAGAGAAAGTAAAAAGTAAGTTTTACCCATGTTTATTGAAGTTTTATAAATATTTAATGATGGATTATATAATTTTGTTTTCTAGAACAGAACATCTATATTTGTTTCCAAGTATCGAATACATCAGTACATTTTCTTCTTTTTTACTATTTGTTTATGTATTTTATCAAACATCAAAATAGTAGATACAATTTTCATTTGAAATAGATATATGTTTTTACAATATTATCTTATATTATTTTACGAAATATTTACAATCGAAGATTAACGACAAGTTAAAATTTTCAAACATACTTTTATAAAATCTCAAATTTTTACTTTATTTTTTATCTAATAAATTTTTGCTATTATTTCCTTTTGGAGAAAATATTATTTTAGTACTCCCTTCCCTCCTGCCCGTAAACACATTATTATTATTGTTTTCTTCCAAAGAAACAGATATTTAACATTTTACTAAATTAACATTAGCTTTTAGACGCTTTTTTCAAAATAAAGCTAGCGTATTTTTTGATTTTTTGTGTACCTAGAATTATCTGAAAGCTGGAAATTTCTGAAAATTGAAACTATTTTATTTAAAAGTATTTCTTAAAACAAAACTTAATAAAACCATGTCTAAGTAAACGTGAACGAAGATAGCGACACGTTGAAACGCGGAACTGAATAACACGTCTTTATGTTTAACTAAAAACACAAAATATTTTTAAATTGCGAAGCCTGACTAATAGCATAATCATTAGGTGTTTCATCAAATGATTCCTTGCAAGTATACACATGTATATATATTGGACAATAATGTTGCTACATTACGCATAAGACACGCCACACAAATAAAATTGGAATGACAGATAGAACATGTTGTGAAAGGCAAATGAATTGATTTTCAGTGCGTTCGTTTAAAGCAAGTGGCGTTAGGCAAACTTAGAACGTGTATAAAAGAAGAAATGATACAGCCGATTTCCCATACAGAAAAATGCATTTGAGTGTTGTTGCCTGTTAAGAAAGTTGTTGTTTTGTCTCGTGAAAAGAGGAAAAAATGTCTACCATCACATTCCTGACTTTGATCAAGATCGAATGATTGTCTAATAGGATTACAGTTCATCGTGCAGCAGCATTGGGGTTTATATTGTTCGAGATTCTATGGTTGTTTTAGAATATGGAATAGATTGTTCAGAAAGGTAACACATATGGAACTGTACAGGTTATCAATATCCTGACAACTGTAAGACAGACATGACTTACTTACATGTCTTATCTGAATCGCTTTAACGGATCATGGAGCCACGTTTGTAACTCTGAGTCAAGAAATGGGGTAGTTTACAAAATAAGAAGTGCCAACATGAACAGTTTGACGATATTTGCAGCAGAAGGGACTGTCAACACGGTGAGCATGACTTTGGCTACCCATGACTTTGTGCGAAAGTCATACTGTGCCTCAAAGGTAAGATGAACGACACACTTAGACGCATGTAAGATACATCTTTTTTTCAAACGATTCACCATTCTGCTTACAGCATCAGTATTGCCAATTCCATTTTTGGCAGCAGTGTGGAGAATGCATATTGCCAGTTTTCATTCAGCATCATTATACTAGCCTATATCTTGGCGTAATGATATCAGGTGCCACTGGATACACATCTAGATGAATATTTATTCCCTTTGTCGAGAATCTAAATAGCTCCCGTCACATGTGTGATGTGTCAATGTTCGGAGCTCCACCCTATTTTTGAAGCCTCAGTAAAGCTATGTATCAGCAAAGCAAAGCTCCACAGCATGTTACTAGTGTTGTACAGACCTACCTTAATACAGAACGTGTTCAACTATTGTCCTGAGCAGCGTTGCCTTCCTTTGCGACATTTTTATTCAACAGTCACCAATAATTTCTAGAAATAATATTTCATATCAATAATAGACGAATCGAATCGAAGAATTATCTATTATGTACATCAAATATTATCTCTCACGATTATTGGAGACTATTGAATAAAAAACAGCAAAGTCTGGTAACACCGGCCCTGGACCAGTGTTGCCAGTTTGATCTAACAATTTTTGTTAGACCAAGCATGATCCCCTGATCTAATAAAAATTGAAAACGTGTGTTCAATGTTTAAAAATAACTGACACTCTGCCCCTCTCCAGTTACTACAGTCGGTGAACTATGGCATCGTGTTGAAGCTGCATGGAATATTATACCCATCCATACCTTAAAATCTCTGTTTAATTCGATATCTAGAGTAGTGTTATTGATGTCAAAGGCGACTGTTTAGGTACATATTTCTCTAGACATATGCCTCATAGTTTCCTGAAAGTTCCGTCACTTGTTCTTACACCAACAATGCACGTGTCCACAGAAAATCATTCTGTTATCTGGATCTTTTTACTGGTGTAGTAATTTTAATTGTCAGCAATGGTCAGTTTCTATCAATAGAAAACTTGCTCATTGATGAGATTCTTTTAGACAAGCTCTCAAATCGATGATAGACTCATGAAAAAACAAAAATCAACTCCTAGTAGTATACACGTCAATAACCTCCCTCCCTACAAAAAAAAAAAAAAAGGGCAACCCTACCCGAGACTTCACAAGGAATAAAAAATCAATTTGTATGATCCTCGATTAAACGTGTACCCTAATAAACTCTTAACCTGCCATCAAAACTTGCTTCTTGACTTGTTTAATGTTTGTTACGCTTTACATTATAACATATAGATATTTTTATGTACAATGTATATATATCAGGTATCAGAGCTAATTTTATTTTATACCTAATATAACAAACATTGCAATATTTAATCAAAGAAAAATACTGCAAACGATTACTATATGGGAATTTAAAAAAAAAAGTGTTAAAGTGTTATACAAAATAATGACATCCACAATCCTACTAATGTAAAAAAAGAAAAAAAAAGAAAAAAAAAAAAAAAAAAACGTTATTTAATTTAATTTAATTTTGAATGATTATTTTTTATTAATTTTTACATTTAATTTTCTAAGAAAACATTAAATTAAGATGAAATTATATTTTTTTACGTATTTTACCAAAAGAATAGGCAAAGTAATAGAAGAAACTGAAGGAAGAAGAAATAAAATGTCTCACACTGCTTTGAAAAGTTTTTAAAAGTTTCCTAGTTTCTAGATAGTTTTCTGTGAAGTGTTTTAGCTTGTTACTTAAAAGATTCGGATGAAACTAAATGAAATTTTATTTCCTTGATTTATAGTTTAATCTACGGATATATTTATTGAAAATACGGATATTAAAATTAAGGTAGTTTTGGACGTGGATAAACCTTGCGTTGGAAACATTTAGCTATAGATAAAAACGAGTTTTTATTTCACATAATTGAGTTTTTTTTTTCTTTCTTTTTTTTTTTTTTTTTTTTTGGGGGGGGGGGTTAAATGGGACCAAAGAGTAATGCAGAGTTGTTTCAACATTCAGGAAAGCCATTTAATAATCAGAGAAAAGAATAAACATACATATTGCCGCCATCGGTCGGCACGCTTAAAACAGTTTTCTCGTAAAGATACACTGAGGAGCAATGGATAGCTCTTTAATGTTGGTTACGTCATACAGACTACGTCATATCTGACGTCACAATCTGACGTCACAATCTGACGTCAACAAATCCCTACATCCCCATCCATTTTTTCAACAAATGTTTCGAAAATAACAGTATATTTATACATTATAACAGCGTATTAAAAATTACAGAAAATTACTTTTATGTAAAAATCACTTAAAATGAGAGAAGTGTTAGTAAAGAAATAAAATTATAAACAAATAATTATGGTTAGTAAAATAAAATAAAATATGTAAAATATAGATAAATGATGGTTAAATACTATTATCAACTTCTTAATGAGCAAACAGTTTTAATATTGAGGTCATCAATCTTGAGTATTAAGTCCAATCATATCACAACCCTTTTCACGTTTACACGAATTTAGAGTTTTTGTAAAAATGTTCGCAGCTCGTTCATCTGATGTAATACATTTAATGTCTATTAGTTTATTATTGTAAACTGCTCGAACAAAACAATGACGAATATCTATTTCGTGCGATTGTGATAAACAGGATTTTTTACTAATTTTTGTGCAGATTGGCTAACAAACATGATTTCTGTTAGACCTGACTCTAGCCGAATGCTACAGTTTTACGCACTGTTAATATATCTGTATTTTATAAACCTCAATTTCTGATTCGTAATTTCTTTTCTAATTTTAAGTCTGTTATCCCCCACTTTTTTTTTCCCACACAGGGGTTATTTATAATATTCCTTGTAAATCTTGCAGCTCTAGATTGGTGAAACTGGCAGTTCCCTTCTTACTCGAATTATCAAACATAAAAGAAATTTAAAAAACCGTGATATTTGTTCTTAAATAGTGCAGCATGCCATAGAAACCGACCATCTACATGATTTTAACAATACTAAAATAATCATATCTAACTGTTCGAATTATCATTCAAGAATTTTTCTGGAAGGGTGGTATACGAAAAAGAATTTGTCACCGCTTAATGAAGCATGCAGAATCCCTCCTGAATACGCTGTACATTCGTAAAGGAAATCTATTGTTCTTCTCAGCGTTTACTTTCACTTTTGATGGGTTTTAGGCAGCGTCCATTAATTACGTGAGGCGGTTTTGACGATTTTTTGACCCCCCCCCCCGGTGAGGTTTCATGAAATTTGGCTCGACCCCCCCCTCCCCCTTCCCCTTATCTCACGTAAGATTTTTCAAAATTCGTACTTTTACTGTAAATGCGTTGGATTTATTTCAAAAACACTTTAGAATCACAGTAATAAAATTGAACAATAAAATACTTAATTAGAGCTACTAAAATTAATAAAAGAATATTTATTCTAATTCAGTCCATGGGGACTCGTGCACAGTCTCAAGAGTGACTATTGGAACCAACATATCCATGTGATTTTTAGTAGAATCATCTGCTCCTTCAAATTCGTTCTGATTTAGCCACTCTAAACCGTTGACGCTTGCGCACAGAAGCTCAGTAGCTCGTCTTGTACTTTTGACAATCCGTGAGGGTCACACTTTGAGCGCTTGCGCAGCTAGTGCACTGTGAACCGCACGACGATGCTCTGCCGCTCTTGTGGTGGATGCAAAGTAGATACCGCATGTACTGCAGCATCTCTTTTCTGAATCATCACATCAAGGCTACTGTGATGCTTCGCGGCGTTCGGATAGCCACGATAAATATTATCGTGTCAGATTTTGCCATATCTAAGTCAAGAAACATGTTTTACTTGAATTTAACTCAATTTTCTCGTGATTTTACACTGTTTTTTGCGGTAAAAAAATTACTTGATATTTGCCGAGGCCCCCTCTCTCCCCCACGTGAGATTGGTTGAGATTCGGATCGACCCCCCCTCCCCCTGAACACCTCACGTAATTAATGGACGCCCCCTTATTGATGAGGAGCCTAAAATAAGGCTCGAAACGTTTAAATTTATTTTATGCGTATTTTAATATTTTAAATTGAATATTTTAATGTATATTGTCTCGATTTTTAATGTAATTAAAATATAATAATTTATAATTAAATTACAAAAAATGTCAAATTTGTCAATTTTTAATTTTTTTTAAATCTCGGTAGCGACCCTTAAAACTTGTTTTAAAATTTTGAAATTTTTGTGGAAGTCATTATTTTTTAAATAGAACAAAATAAGTAGGTGCCCCATACAAAAAATTTAGATGTTAATTTTTAAGGATCACCCTAATATATATAATTTTGTCCTGATTTATATTGTTGCACATTTTTTTTTAAACTTTAAGATGTTTTATTTCATAACTTACAAGCCGAATATTAAAAGTCTTTGATAAAAATAATTGTTTATAAAAACGTAATCAAATATATATTAGGGTTCTTATCAGAGGAAAAAATTGAGTGAGAATTTCTCACCCTTCCTCAAAAACAAATAAAAACTATTTGAGATTTTTGAAAATTAAATGAGATTCCAAATAAACTTCGCAAAAAAGATTTCAGCCACTAAGTGAAAAATTAAAATGTCCCTTAAAGATGCGTATTTTTTTCTGGCATAAGGGAAGTGACCCTTTAATAAATGTTTAACATTCTAAATTTTACAACACTTTGTTACAAATACACAATTACTGGTACTGGACATTTCTTTCTAGAATAAGAAAGTTGGCTGTATAATTTAACGGTCACTAAAATAAAGTTTTACAAACGATAACTTTTGAAAGATGTTTTGAATCTGATAGTGTTTATAAAATTATAAAATGGAATTTCATAAGGAAAATAAATAATATTAGTGGAAATAGAGTATTATAATCACATTTCAGGAAATTCTATAATTCAACACAAATTAGCCACAACGGTCTAACTAAAATGTAAACCTTATTCTTCCATCAGAATAACAATAAACATAACCACTTAAAGCGAAGGACTACATCAAAATATTTATTTTAAAGTGCATAACAATTTTTGAGAGACATTATTTTTACTTATTAAAATTGTTCTGTAATAAACAAAAATAAAGTACTTTAATTATTTTAATATACATTTTAATAATAAAGAAAATTACAAAGTATTGTATAGCGATATATTATTAAGAATATATCCAGCATTCATATTTGTACAACCATAGTACTAAAGAAACAAATACTTTTATTAAAAAGAGTAAAACTGTAATGTTTATACATTTGTAATTCAAGTATGAATACATAAAGCCTTATTAGGAAAGATACTTAGTACTAGATAAATGAATAAAGGGGGAATATTCAACGCCTATAAAGACAAAGGGAAAAATTAAATAGCAAACTGCTGTTTGATATGGTTTAGCGTACCATCATTACTGCGTAAATAAACGGAAAAAAAGTGCTTCTGTATATAAGAAAAAGATAGAATTCTACGACTGTTTAATAAATTAATAGAATTAGGCAAAATGTGGGGATTAAACAATGGAAAAATCCCAATAGTAGACGTGGAAAATATAGAAAAAATTAGAAAAGTGTGGATTGAATGTAAAATTTCCAAAAATTACATATTTGTATAGGTAAAAATGGAATAGGTTTTCATGACTGCTTAATAGACCAATATAATTAGGTGAAAAGTGGTTGACTGGTTATTTTTCCGGTGCCTATTAGAACACCGACAATGACGTTGAGGTCGTGATTAAGTGGGTTTAAAATCGCAATAAAGCTACACAGTCTGTAAATTGGCGTTGGTCTGGGATTTACCTTTAGGGGGGGTCTGTAGACACGCCTTCCCAATATCAATCCTTTGCTAGGGATATCTTCACACTTCGGTATTTTCCAGAACGGGAAATTATTTAGAAAGTTATTCCTGTAAATTCTGTTATATTGCGCTGTTATAAATTGCACAATAGTGACTTTTTGGCGCTTATATGTTTTTCTATCTGGTGAAACTTTCCTGAAATAAATGTTCTGCAGCAGACTCGTTAGTTTCACTTTCTTCTCTTTAGAACACGCCCACAACCCCAAAGAATGAAACACAGACGCTTGCCAATTGCCCATTGCGTAGTACTTCTGCACCCTAACAACACACTTGCCCATTTTTTCCTGAAGACGTTCATATGGTGTCCAAAGATGACTTTTTCATCCATAGGGCATTCTGAGGATGTCATTTGGAGGAGATATGCTGTTAGTGGCGAAGTAAAATACGGTTAAACTCAACCTCACTTCAATAGAATAACGAAAGTTTTTCAGAGGGTGTTATCATCTTTCAACTAATCTACGAAGAGACCAAAAGCGTGCGGTGAAGTGTGGTTCTCGCTTATCAGAGGGGTGTAATAATCCATTTGCCAGAGAGATGAAGACGTTAACGGGGGATTGGGGTTTCGATTCTCAGGCCGTATATAAAAGGTTGAGTATTTAATAGTGACTTTTGCATGATAATACTATTGTGGCTGCATTGCCCTATGTATTTCGTAAATATATTACCTATGGAGGTTACCAAAGTGGAGTAGCCATTTCCTCCAAGAAGGACATCATGTCTCCGCGCTACCACTAAAAGTGAATTCCAGTCTTCTGCCAATGTACTTTATGCGTGTTACCCCATGAAACATTTCATATGGGGTCTTTGCAGGGCTGAGTTGAGTTGATATGGTTGGCTTTAACGACGTACTACAGCTACGCAGTGAACAACAAATCACAGTTTAGGAATCATCACTACGGGCTGTACGGAAACATGACAATTTTGTTTCTATGCTCTTTCGCTCCGGTAGACTGCAAAAATATTTATTTCGGAACATAGAGTACATTGGAGCCACAGCAGATCTTACGTATATCAGACACCTTCAGTACACGCGAAAACCTACTGCCGACTCGAATATCGAACCTACAATCTTCCATTTACGAATCCGGCACTTTAACTACCAGGTTATCACACCCAACCATTACAAAACACAACAATATATTGTTTATATTTTTATTGTATGGCGAGTTGTATGTACTTTATGGAGAAATACACGCTGAAATAGACAATCAGAAATCACATATAATAGATAACGTTCACTGATTTAGTCTCGAACCCCAAATAATGGTATTAATGGTTTTACATCGCATAGCGCTACAATATAGGCGAATGACAATATTATGGGACACATTCCTAAGGATTGTCCAGAGACATACCCTCACAAATTTTATCATCCACCCAAAAAATGGATATTGTCCGCTGTCCAATGCGTAGCTCTACTGCGACGTCAAAATTTTATACCTAAATTAAACTCGTTATTCTGTTCTACACAGTTGATCACTCAATTTCAGGCTGAAGTCATCGGATTACCAAAGACACTGCTTTGGTATCCTGATAGAACAGTGCTACTAAATGGCTACTAAAGCGGGGTCTCTGGTATCCATTTTGCTTACCACTACCATTGGATTTGTATAATATTGTAATGTTTGTGGAATCAAAACTGTGATTTGGTATGTACAACTTTTATTGGTAATTCCAGTTTATCACCAATAAAACACTGCCGAGTTCTAGGTGACGTCGTTAAATTAAACCAAGAACATGGTGAAAAATTGTAATGACGTAATGTTTACTGTAATTTCCGTAAGTACTTAATTCAGTGTATAATAACCCAACTGTTAGAATTTTTTTTTTATATTATTGAAGGTTAAAATTGCAATATAAAAAGTACAGTTTCATTAATTTTATATGATTTTTTTCTTTCAAGAAAAAGTTATTCCCCTTTGCAGAGAGATTTTTGAAATACACCTCAAAACGCATTTGTTTAAACCTATAAATTAAATTCTCTATGTATTATATAGCAAGAGTTTGCATACAGTAAGAATTTTGAAATTTGTTATGATGCAAAATGTATTTTGAAAATAAAAAATAAAGAAATAAAGAAATATGAACTTTGATAAGTTTGTTTCATATACAGGAACTTTTCTTTAAAAAATGAAAATAAATTAAACATTATAATACATATTACTTAAATATGCAAATATTTGAAACTTTTTAAATTAAGAAGATAAAAATATTTGTAAAAAATAATCATCTTGAAAGTTTTCCTTGAAACTAACAAACATGTGTAATGCAATTCTTGAATTATTCAATAACTAGAATTATTATTATTTTTTTCTGTTGTCCCTTTCTTGTTCTCTCTAAAAAAAAGTTATGTTGAATAATTTATTATTTCTAATTCAACATTAAGCATTACATTTGAAATTTTACGTAATACATTTAAAATTGTATATCTATATTAATAAAATCAGAGTTTTGTCTGTAAATTTGTCGGAATCGAAAAATTTTGCGATATCTTCACGTTTCACACCCCATGAAACCCTAAAATGACTTCAGAAAATTTTGCCTGTGTGTGTGTGTGTGTGTGTGTGTGTGTCTGTGTGTATGTCATCGTGTCCGAATGTCGCTTTTTTGTCCGGGCATCACTCGGGAACGGCTGGACGGAATTCAACGACGCTGGGCAGGAATTTAGGTCTTCACCCAACTTAAAATTATATCTATCAACTTTTCGGAAATTCTCCCCCGTTCCCCCCCTAGGGGGTAAAAGACAAAAACACGTTTGTCCGGGCATCACTCGAGAACGGCTGGACGGAATTCAACGGCGCTCGACAGAAACTTAGGTCTTCACCCAACTTGAAATTATATCTATCAACTTTTCGGAATTTCCCCCCCGTTCCCCCCTAGGGGGTAAAAGACAAAAACACGTTTGTCCGGGCATCACTCGAGAATGGCTGGACGGAATTCAACGGCGCTTGGCAGAAACTTAGGTCTTCACCCAACTTGAAATTATATAGATAGAAATTTCCAAAATTATAATTAGTGTTTAAATTGTGGGTAAAAAAAGCCTGCGCATGCGCCATAAATATCTTTTCACTAAAATGCTTTGAATGAAAAAATGAAATATAAAAATAAATTTTTAAGTTAAAGACTTTTGTATTCGCGTGATTTTCACTAGAAATTATGAAAAGATTGAAATGAAGTGTTGCCATCTAAGTTTCATACTTTAGTTAATTTTAAAAAATCTAATTGTCGTATCGAAAAATTGTTTACACCCCAGGATTCAGAAAATTCACCTCTTTCATTTGGTACTGAATTTGTAATGATAGGTCCGATATTTCTAATTTATTTTTCCCTTTATCCGTTTTTCCGTTGCCACTTAAATTTCATACTTTAGTTATTTTTTAAAAATCTAATTGTCGCATCGAAAAACTGTTTAAACCCCTGGATTCAGCAAAATCGCCCCTTTCATTCGGTATCAAATTTATAAATATAGGTCTGATATTTCTAATTTATTTTACCCTTTTTCCGTTTTCAACCCAGATTCGATATGGAACAGTTTTAGTATTGAATTCCTTTGGCAAAAATTTGAAATTCGGCACCGAAGTAGCTCGGACGTTTCTCGCCAAGATCTTTAATTGCACAATTGAGATAGCCAATTCAGTTCATCGCAAAAATGGCTTAAAATATTTAAAGTCACCAAAGGGTTCCGATACTTAAGCTGTGCTTTTTGTATTTATTAGTGCTAGAGGCCTATTTCAGTCGGTACAGTTGTCGAATTTTTATAGGTCACTCTTAATTAGTGCTAGAGGCCTATTTCAGTCGGTTTATTGAATGGGGATTTATTGAATGAAGTCCCCCCCAAGGCACAACTTTGACATGAGTCCCCCCCCAGGCCTAACTTTGACATGACTCCCCCCCAAGGTACCCCTATTCCTGTCGGTACAGCGTTGTCGAATTTTTATAATACACTCTTAATAGTGCTAAGGGCCTATTTCAGTTGGTTTATTGAATGGGGATTTATTGAATGAAGTCCCCCCAAGGCACAACTTTGACATGAGTCCCCCCAAGGTACCCCTATTTCAGTCGGTACAGCGTTGTCGAATTTTTATAATACACTCTTAATAGTGCTAAGGGCCTATTTCAGTCGGTTTATTGAATGGGGATTTATTGAATGAAGTCTCCCCAAGGCACAACTTTGACATGAGTCCCCCCCAGGCCCAACTTTGACATGAGTCCCCCCCAAGGTACACCTTTGACATGAGTCCCCCCAAGGCACACCTCCCCCTCATTGGGGAAAAGAGAAAAAACGTTGTTTTGCGGCTATAAGACAGTCTGGACTTCCAACGTTATTTTTTATAATATCTGCAGCTAAAACACATTGGTTTGATTTAATGAAAACTTTATCGTGGAATTTAGATCGTCACGAATTAGCTAAAGAAGAATTTGTCGATATTAACAAGTTTAGCAGTAGGCCTCTGGCACTAAATTAAAATCTGTCAATGTCAGATTTTCATGTTTTAAATAATGAAATAATGTCGTGTCTGTATAATTTTTTTTTTTTTTTATTTTATTTATAATACTGTCTATTAAAGACTTCTGTGGTCACGAAATTTAGTGCGTAAATTGTTTGTATGCATCCGGCACTTATTGTAACTGCATTTCACGAAATTCGAAATCCCCCCCCCCCTTCTCGGAGTCGGATGGCAATAAACATGTGTAAAAACATGTTTTTCCGTTTGAATTCGCTTTGAATTATCTTAGAATGGCGAATTTTGGTGGTGGATATTGATTAAGTGTACGCATTATGTGCATTAGTGGGATTTTGCAAAACTTCGAACTCACCCGCTGAGGGTGGGGAAGTAAGAAGTGGGTAAGTTGTGCCGAAGACAGTGGGGACCCAGACTCCTAACATTGGGAGCGAGAAAACCTCTACCAATCACAGCGAGAACTTAGGTTATTAATAAAGATATGGCATTTTGACAAATCATTTAAGTTTAACGTCCAGCGAAGCGGGCAAAGCCTGCTAGTAACTTAAAACATAATACAAACAAGAAATTCCTTTAGAAGTTTCAGATACTGATAAAACATTTTAAAATTTAATATGTGTCGAAAAATTGTATCTTTAAAAATAGAGAAAGAGAATTAATATATTTCTCAATAAGTTTTTGAAATTTATATTTGGAGGTAATAAACTCTTCTTTTTTCCCTTTCAATTTTTCATCTCTATTTATATGTTACTTCATAAGTTTTCAAGCGGATATTTCGAGAAAAAATTCAAAAGACGAGATATTGAAAATTGAAAATATTGAATACAACAGATTTTGTTTACAATATTTTGACGTATCACTGAGATATGTCAGTTTTAATTCGATTTCAAATGGTATGAGAGTGAAGAATTGACTTCGAAAATTTTTAAACAAATAGAATATATATATATATATATATATATATATTCATGCAAAAATATGCATAATTTTTTTTCTTTATTTTTGTTGTCTATTTATTAGTTGTCCCTCTTAAAAATTATTTTTCTTAAATAGTTTATTATTTCTCATTCAACACTGTATATCAGATTTTAAATTTGCACTGATGTGTACAATTATTATTATTATTATTATTTATGATAAAGGGTACATGAGTATGGGGAGAGGCCTATAAAACATCTTTAGAAATCATCTTGAAACCTCGGGGTATAAAGAACATGTCGCATCTCATATATTTCAGCAAAAGTTTCCCGTTGGTTGGCAAACGTTTCCCAATCATTCCCAATACTTGGCAATTAGACGGTAACATTCGTTATCGACATTAAGCTGCTGACTTTGTATACATTCATTTCTTTAGACTCCTTACAGATATATAATGTAATGACAAATTTTATTAGAAAATACTGGTGTATATTCAGCTCTGAAGAAATTCCTTCACTTCCAATTCATTTACGATTTTCTCAATAAGTTTTTGAAATTTATATTTGGAGGTAATAAACTCTTCTTTTTTCCCTTTCAATTTTTCATCTCTATTTATATGTTACTTCATAAGTTTTCAAGCGGATATTTCGAGAAAAAATTCAAAAGACGAGATATTGAAAATTGAAAATATTGAATACAACAGATTTTGTTTACAATATTTTGACGTATCACTGAGATATGTCAGTTTTAATTCGATTTCAAATGGTATGAGAGTGAAGAATTGACTTCGAAAATTTTTAAACAAATAGAATATATATATATATATATATATATATATTCATGCAAAAATATGCATAATTTTTTTTCTTTATTTTTGTTGTCTATTTATTAGTTGTCCCTCTTAAAAATTATTTTTCTTAAATAGTTTATTATATCTCATTCAACACTGTATATCAGATTTTAAATTTGCACTGATGTGTACAATTATTATTATTATTATTATTTATGATAAAGGGTACATGAGTATGGGGAGAGGCCTATAAAACATCTTTAGAAATCATCTTGAAACCTCGGAGTATAAAGAACATGTCGCATCTCATATATTTCAGCAAAAGTTTCCCGTTGGTTGGCAAACGTTTCCCAATCATTCCCAATACTTGGCAATTAGACGGTAACATTCGTTATCGACATTAAGCTGCTGACTTTGTATACATTCATTTCTTTAGACTCCTTACAGATATATAATGTAATGACAAATTTTATTAGAAAATACTGGTGTATATTCAGCTCTGAAGAAATTCCTTCACTTCCAATTCATTTACGATTAAAAATATACATGATATTTTCACAGAAAAAAAAAAAAAAAAAAAAAATTAGTAATATTATTGCTAAAAAAATTGTTTTTCTTATTGTCTATTAAATATAAACACATTTTCGTTTAAATCCCATTCGTAGAATAAGTTTTCACAGAATTTGGATAGATGCAATAAATTACAATCACCCTATATCATACAGGTTGAACATCAGCTTAAAAATTTCTGAGCTAGTTATAACATAAGTCATATGCTAAGTCTTTAAATAATGCAAATATAATAAAATAGAATTCTCGTATTTTTCAATAAGTTTTTAGAATTTATATTTAGAAATAATAATCTAATATTGTTTCCTTTCTGTGTTTGTAAAGTTCTTTATACGTTTTGAAACGGATATTTCTACGAGAGATACAAAAGAGAAAATATTCAAAATTGAAAAATTTCCTCATGTGAAGTTTTTGTTTAATATATATTACTAAGATGTTTGCAGGAAGATGCCAGCTTTACTTCAATAGCAAACAGAACCGCAGTGATAAATTTCTTTTATCAATGTTTGAAGAAAAATTGGAGTATAGAAGATATCACGTATGTCTATAAAATCTAAGCAACTCTTTTGTATTCAGTAGAATTTTCGGAAAAAGAATGTAATAATTTAAATATTAAAAAGAAATATATTTCAATATGCAAAAATTTTCTATTATTTATTTTATCAGAAATAAAATAGCTTTTGCCCTGGAAGATTGTATTTATGAAACCGATATCGATTTTTTCGTCAAGATTTACAAAATGAACGAATTTGTAGTCATTGTTTAGCAATCTTTGAAATTTTATTGATATAACATAAATATTTTCTCCTTGTATAACATGAATTAATATTTAAGAACCTCATTAAAGTAACTTAAAAAAATAATAAACATTTTTGCTCTATAAAAAGACAAAATAAAAAACATTTTAAAAATAAATATCTACTTAAAATTTTGTATTATAAAATGAAAGCCTGTTTAAATGCTATTTGGCTTGGTGATTGATAATTTTAAAGAAAAATAATTGAAAATATAAATAATGCACAGGATTGGTGTTAGAAAGTAATTAATAAAACACTTTTCAAGCACCATGGATTCTGAGATCGGGGCGGTCACTTTTTGAAATTCAACTTTTTTTTTTTTTAATAGAAAAATTTATTAATTGTTTGAAATAGAATTTTTTAAATTAATAATGCAGAAATTCCTTTACATAAAAAGTGGTTTTGAAATAAATGACTGCGGAAAATTATGAAAAGTTGATACTTAATACCGTCTTTTGTAGCGTATAATCTGCAGGTTTGCTAAATCAGTTTCATACCGGAAATTTTAATTGACAAATAATGCTATAGTTATGCAAGGTTTTTGGTCTTGTACACATGAGCTCTTTTCAAAGAAATAAACTTTCTGGTGTAAAACAAACTCATTTATCCGATCTGTGGATTATATACAGAGAGAATATATATATATATATATATATATATATATATATATATATATATATATATATATACCGCCTTCATTTAGAAGGTATAGTTGGTCATTTTCCAAATCCCTACATTAGAAATATAAATTTCCGTGTTATGCGTATAAAGTCCTCAAGTAAACTGAATAGACGAAATGATCGAGAATTTGTAATTTATACATTTCCAGATGATGAAACAAAATCCCGAATATTCTGAATATTCTGAACCCTTTGCATCGAGAGAAATTTTCCCTTGATTTCCTAGAATTGGGTCATGAACCAAGATTATAATTGCTAAAACTCGCTTCTTGTATTCACATTTATTTTCAGAGATTTTTAAATAAGTTTGCCATCGATAATTTAGACAAGCCCTCTAGAATTCTAATATAGGTTCCTAGTATTTGCTTTCAAAAGAGATTAGAATTTATAAGGATGACATGGAACTATATTCATTAAAGCCACATTTGAGATTCTAGATGTCAGTTGCAGAATTTTTCCTAAGTGTAGGCAGGAAAATACGGTATTTAAAATCGAAGACAAAACCAATAAGGAAAAAATAAACAGAAAAGATAAATACAAATTCGAAAAACAAAATCTCAAAATGTTCAAAGAGGCAACAATAACAATTTTGCTATTTCAGCGTTTACAGATAATTTCATTACTAGTTATGTATTTAGAAAAAAAAAAAAACACATTATCAAAAAAAAACTAAAGTCATACCTAAATTTGAATTTTGTTCAATGTAAACTACATAATACAATGAGTATTATTTTTAACAAATAGTTAAGAAATTAAGAAGAGACATTAAAAATAGTAATCCACACAGACACTTATACCTGTTAGATATTTAAAGTACATTCACTGATCTATAAAATGTGCAAAATATCTAAACAATGTCCATTAAAAGTCCTGGATGTCCTCAACTAATTAAAGATATCTATTAGAGGTTCAAATGTAGACAAAATTTAGACGTACCTTTTTCGATGTTTAATAGATGTAACATATTAGATCAAAACAAGATTTAGATATTTTCAATAACTGTTAGATTTAACAAGTCCAATTACTGAATATTTAGAGATTTATCGGATATTTAACAGACATCTGAGGGATGTAGAAAAGAGTGACATTTTTCGGGCTAAAAGATATCTGTAGGATGTTTATAGAAGTTTAATGGGTTATTTTTTTAACCTTTTTAGATGCGTAAGGTTGAGGATGTGGTAGGTTACCACAGGATTTTTTGAAATTATGCTGGATCCAGCAACGCGAGTGCTGGGAAAGCTAAAAATGCTTCGGCGACAGTACTCGGCGAAATTTAAGGATGGAATAGTTTTGAGTCAGCATAGCGCTGCAATGAAGAAAGTAAGTTGCGGAGCGTGATTGAATACGAAGAGGTTTTAGAGTTTGTCAAGTGAAGTGATTAGAGTTGATGGAAATTAATTATAAATATGAATGCATCTTTGGTGTAAAGTGCGTGAAGTAGAGGTGTGGAGTAGAACAGAATTGTTCTTAGGTGATTAAGTTTCTTAGTTTGGTAAATGTTGTGGTGGTTTCGAAGAAGTTAAATTATAGTGTAGAGTTTGGTGAATACAGGGAATCCTATCACCTTAGTCTACGTTGGAGAAGTGTTGTGATTCACCGAGAGCAGCCTCGTCTTACTACAGTACCTTTATTGGAGAGATCCAGTTTGCATTTATTTAAGTTATTTATTTAAGCTATTTTCTTAAGCTATTAAAGATTTTATATTGAGTTTAGCCAAAGCACCCTCCTTGAATTTAAGCTCTAATAAACTTTATTTGTATTTAACTTTGAGTCTTGTGCTATTTCTTACTTACTACTTAAGATAATTAAGTTGAGATTGAGGTATGACGACCGTTTATACCTCACAGATGTCTTATATATTTAAGTGTCTCTGTGGGAAAATAGCAATAGTCAACTGGGGAATTTTTTTTTTAGATATAGAGTGGCATAGTTTCCTCCTTCTGTAGTCTTTTTAAATATATATAAAGTTTAAAGTAATTCGTTAATAAATTTAAAACGAATTGTTGAATCACAGATATGTGATAATTAAAAAAAAAAAGAAAAAAAAAATATGTCTATGTTTTCCCCCTTCAATTTTAATTAAAAAAAAAAAATCTGAAAAAATTGAGCTTTTTTTCAGATATTGTGTATAGAACACAAAACCGACTTTCTGTTGATGTTGAGTGTTGTATTTCTGTATTATGAAAACATATGTTAACATATATAGTATTTCATATATGAAACCTTGATATTTATATTACGACTAGCAGACCCGGCCACGCGTTGCTGTGACTAAGTTATACGTTGAATTATACGGCTGTAAACTATTTAGTACAGTCAAATTATTATTTACGAACAAAGACGAAAACATTGTAGCCGATGTAAAAACCCACAGGGTTGAGATTTGAAACTTAGGTCAAAATTTGGAAGCGATTGATAAAAATTTTCGTAGTCTTGATATTAAGCACAAATTAATTTTATTGTAGGGTCCTATAAATTTTAATGGAGAAGTGATAAGTATTATTTCTAATGCTACTTTGGATAAAATTGCTAAAATGACTAATATATAAATTAAATTCTATTAAAATTCTATTAAAATAAAAGTATAAAAGAAACAGACGATTTTAAAATCAATTTTCATGGAGGAGTGAAATATAATAGATGCTATAATGGATAATTTTACTATAAAATGACCTCATCATTTTAAATATTTTAAAGAGGGCAACAGCTGTAGTTATAAAAAGGAAAACAATAAGACTAAACTAGAAAAATAAGTAAATTTGATAAATATTTTAAAACTTTAAAATTGGAAATCTTATGAAATATTGGACATTTAAAGTAAATACATGTAACATTTTAAATAGAAAAAGATTTTGGAAAAGTTTAGTGTATTTTAGCGAAGTGATGAGAAGTTTTTGAGTATGTTAAAATTTTAATAGTAAATTCAAGTTAATAAAGATGGGAAACATTGAGGATTAAGATAAGAATAATTATAATATATTAAAAAAAAAAAAAAAAAAAACTTTTTATATACCATGCTTTTAAATTTTAATATACTAATAATATACTAATTAAAAGGAAAATGATAAATATTATATCATAGTTTGAACTCAAATTTGTTTTCAAATGTCTAAATAAAATATCTGATGTAAGATACTAATACTTTGCAGCGGAATAGATTTCATTTCTGTCATCCTTGGCGAAAAAAAGAATATCGCCAAATTATCTGGCGAAAATATTTAATTCCTTTCAAAAATCATGGTTATTTTAACAACTTATATTAAAAGAGTAATGAATAATATGAAACAATATTTCGTACAATACATATTACGTGTCATACATACGTACAATGAATACATATTACATTTCGTACAATGTATACATCTGGCATGTACATTTTCGTGTTACGCTTTTGATCGCCAAATAATAATAATAATGATAAAAAAAGCCAAGGGCGACAGAGTTTTGAAATTTAAAATTAAAATTTTGTCAATTTGACAGCAAAATAATTCAATCTAACACCCGCGATAACTAATACATATCTATACCCAAATATAAGGATTAAAATCGGGAAATAAATTTCCTCGATTTTTAATAATTTCTTACAAAAAATCCAGTGGGCAATTAACATAGGAAATCTTTTTCTTGGCTGCACAGACGGTCAGTGAGTCACACTTCGCTTGCGTATAGAACTCATAGATATAGTATAGCATATATAGAATAGAGTGATCATTGGGGAGAAAAAAGTTATTCCTTTTCATTTGGGAAAAGACGACCTTTACCAAAATATGGCCGTCTTTCCCCGAGTGAATACACACGGGAATACATACTAATATTTTAGCAAATAAAATTTATGAATAGTTTATTTGTTAAAGGGGAATGGAAGACTCCAGATACAGTTTCAAATTCATATTTCTTTCTTTCTTTTCTTTTCTTTCTTTCTTTTTTTTTTTCAATACCACTTAATAGCTCTCTCCAAAGCTTTTTTTTTTTTTTTTTTTTTTTTCGGCATCAAAAATTTTTGTACGATAACATGGGGATGAGAGATCTATATATATCACTATATCTATGATAGAACTACATTAGCACTTTATCAATGTGTATAAAATCTTTAAATTGATTATGACGTCAATTTTCGTGAGATGCATAATTTAACTTTTTATAATTTTTTAACGTTCACGTTTGATTAAATAATATATTTATTTTTATGTCGAAAGAAAATGAACTCGTTTTTTTTTTTTTTTTTTTTTTTTATTTTTGGCAACAATTAAATTAATGGAACTCACAGATATTTTGGAGCAACTTTAATAAAGGTCTATAATTAACAAATAATTGCAATAAAACAATATTGTGACAATAAATTGGAATAAAAACTATCCTATCTCTCAAGTTGGACCAAACTGCACACAGTGTGCAAAATTTCATTAAAATCGGTTCCTTAGTTTAGGAGTTTACCCCGGACAAACATCGTGACACGTAATTTATGTATATATACAGATTTTCCCGTCAATTCGACACGTGTTAATATTATGTCAGAGAGCTGATATACTATTAAAGAGTATGCGTATCGGGTTAAAAAAAATTCTCCCTGATTTAACGGACACTCTAATACACATATATATAATGCAGTTTTAAATATGTTATGAGAATGTCGAGTTTAGACGTTATCGTGTTCACGCAACTACATATACGCGCACTTACATACACATATTGCCGCCCATTTTTGTAAAAAATTAAAAAATAAATAAATTCACTGTACCTAAATATGTATAGATGTGTAAAAAATAGAAGTTTGGAATTTTTTCTGATTACGATATCTACTTTATACATATTTGTTCGAAAATCAATAAACTGTTTGTGGTTTTATAGATTTAATGTTTTAGAAAAATGTATTTATAACTGAAATCTTGAAAGTAACATTAATATTTTGTACGATATTTAAAAATGATGATATTAAATAATTTTTAATAGTTGAAAATTAAAAAAATATATATAAGTAAAATCGATAAATCAATAATTAAAAATTAATTAGAGTTTTTTTTTTTTTTTTTTGTAAGGATAAACGGTATCATTTAACCAAAGTTTGAAGTTTTTACAAATTTCTGCAGCAAAAATATATTCATGCAGACAAAATCTGTATCTAGCTATAACTTTCTTTTCTCTGCTGCTGTTGTACAAAGAAGTAATACTATATTTCAAAACAGAAAAAATAAACAAGAAAATACTTTTCATTTTTTCATATCTTTGTGAAAAGAGAAGTTTTTCAATAGATACATAAAAGGAAAATAGTTAATGTATTTTAATTCATTGTTAAAATTCTTTCTGTGCTAAATTACATTTCACTATTCCTTTTCTTTTCATACTATTTTCTTTTGTTCATATTCAATTTTACAAACTTAGATAAACAAAACATAAATTACTTCTCAATCTTATGCGCTAAAAGGTACTGTTCAAAAAACATATGTTCCAAATCGTAGAAATCTTTTCTTTACGTCGTTTTAGAAAAAAATGTTTTTTTAAGACACCATAAAAAAATAATAACAAATAAAAAATAAATAAAACAATTTTTTAATTAATTGATTTCTTTAGCTTAAACAGAAGGATAAAATCTGGACTTTTTAATAAAAAATACTAGAAATTATTTTTTACTGCCATGGAAAAATTCCTGGTAATTACACTTTAAAAATTCTATAAATTTACTGAAATTTTTATACATATATTCTCTGTAAATTTACAACAATTCTTAGCTAAAAATACTTAATAGAGATTCTCAATCTTTATTCTGTATTTTGTATCTATTTTTGCTGTTTAATTTCTTAATAAAAATTTAAATTGACTGGTTCTACCTTAGAAAAATGCATTCTAATTAGCAAATATATTCTGGTTAACAATTAGTTAAATTAGTATAAGTCATTAAAATGAATATATAAAATAGACTTTTTTAACATCTCCGTTAAAGTTTCTCTATTTTACATAAGATTAGGGATAAATGATTTTCAATAGTTTTCTGTTGAAAATTTTCAACTCTGTAGCGAAGAAAAAGGGATAAAGTTTTTTTTTTCTTTCCCTGTATCATAAAAGTAAATAAATATTTACTCTGGGTTGTTCTCCATATATCTTGGAAATTGGTTTTTGTATATTAATAGCATGGGATCCAAGGTCTTTGATATATTACTTTATATTGTAAATAACAGTGTTAAAAAAACAAAAAAAAAAAAAAATCTTTTGGATCAACGAAAATTTCGTTAAAGTAACCAAATTTTTTTATTGATGTAACCTCAACAAATTTCTTTTTACCAGAATGTAAATTATTTAATTGTTGTAACCAAGCTGTTTTATTGATTTAATCAATTTAAATCAACAAAATTATTTTGCTGATCCAACCAATATTTGCTTAAATCAACAAAATCATTTTGTTAATTCAACGAATATTTGTTTAAATGAGCAAAATCATTTTGCTGCTCAAAGCATAGCTTGACATCATGAAACGGCGTACCTATGTCCTCGATATGCGCAGTGGTTATTTTTTACACCTTTGTCCAAAAACTTATACAAATGCAAACACCGATGCTCGTTCATGATTCCAATAGCTTTTATATCTGTACTGATAAGTATAAAGGATTTAAGTCCATATTCTTGATTTTTCAGGAAATGAAAAATAAAGTTAAACTAAAAACTAATGAGCAGAATCGATTAGGGAAAAGGGATTATGTTGGTTTATACGCTTTATACCATTCAGTGATTGTCAACCTTCATTTAAGAAAGGAAAAAAATTGAATTAAATATTTTATACCAAAGATTAATGCTAAATTTCTGACTTGAATCTTTTTTTACCAATGGATTTTCTCAAAGACTAAATGACATGGATTTAAATCGTTTATACCTATCGATAGAGAATTTTTTTCTGAGTCTGACAATGTACTTAACTCAAAATCGACATTTTTGGACTTAAATCCTTTATACTTATCAGTACAGATATTATATGACATAATTGTTTCTTTAGAACAATTAACCGAAAATACAGAAATTTTTTGAATATGTACTCTAACTGAGGAATCTCAGTGCGGTCTTGCTCGGCACCCTGTAAAAAAATAAAAATAAATAGATAAAAAATAAATACATAAAATAAATAAATAAATAAAATAAATAAATAAATATACACATATATAAACATTCAAATTACACTGCAGTCTCACATTTACTTTTATATATGTTTAAAAATGCGCACGTGCATAACTCAGATATCACTGCTCGGCATGAAAATTGCCTCTGACACCATTTCAGCATATTCTTGTCTAAAATGACCTTCTGAATCCGAATATGACCACCATTTTGCCCTATTACCCACCGTTTTTTAGGAATGGCTCCCTATTCTTATCATTTTTCGCTGCTTTTATGGCTATAAATTTGATTTTTAGGAGGGGGGAGGATTATTTTAACCGTTAAATGTCTTCTGAGGGGCTAAAGAATTGAAAAATTCTAAAACATGGATATTTGCGAAAAGGGAAAAATTTTGCTGGGGATTTGCCACTGAAATTATGCATTCCGTATCTTATATATATATATTTAATATGTTATTAATGTTATTTTTTAAACTATATATATATATATATATATATATATGTATGTTTTTAGGTGTTAAATAATTATTTTTCATTCTTTGAATCAAATTCATGTTCATAAAATTATCGAACAGGGAAAGAAATTTAGGGAGGGGTGTTATATCTAGAAAACGGAGGGTGATTGGGCAAAACGGTCATTGTATTCGGATTCAGGAGGTCATTTTATATAAGAATCAGCAAGAATGGTATCATATTTCGATTTTTTTTTCAGAGCAGTGCATTTAAAGCTTTTTCAAGACAAAAAAAAAAAAAAAAAAAAAAACTTTTGCGAAACCAAAATGCTCAACAAGACGTAAATTTCAGAAATTTTGAAATAACTAGCTTAAATAGTGCTTTTGTTTAAAAGAATATTCCTTATGAAGAAATGTAAATGCCTAAAGAAAGATTTTTGTATAATGCTATACTCTGCCGAAAATCCCACTTGTGAGAACACATTGAGTAAGTAAGATTTGACAAACTATTTTTGAAAACTCATAAATATTTTATGGCGATATTTCTGTTGTTACGAACCATAAAAGCGCAAAAACAAAAGAAATAATATTAGAAACTTTTATGTGTGTTCGAAGCAGAACAGTAAAAAAGAAACTTGCTAAACTTTTCAACTTAATGTCCCTGATTAGAAACTAAACTGCGACTTCTTGTTACTACATTATATTAGGATGGTGTGTGTTATTTTATTGGTAGATCGATTAAAATTTTTTGAAATTTTTTTTTTTAATGTTGTATACAGGATGTCCTATAAGTGTGTAGACATTTAAAAAATTCCTTACTTCATAACTATTGAATGAATTGATGGAGTTAAACGCGGTTTGAAAAAAAAAAAATATATATATATATATATATATATATATATATATATATATATATATATATATATATTATTCTCGTGAATAAGTTTTTTTTTTGTTAAAGAAAAATTAATTATCAAGCTATTTGTCGATAGAGGGCACTGTGCGTGACCAGTTCACACATTTTCAAGAAAACCTGTACTTATGCGTATGCAAATGTTTATAGCCATATAAATACTATTCTATGAGCTAGTAGGAAGCAAAATAAGAAATAAACTGTTCTAATCGCAAAATTGTGCAATTTATAGGATATTCATTTGCATATTTCTCTTTATCAATCTTTCATGCGAAAAGTTTAACTATTTGTCTAACTATAGTCGACAAAAAATTTAACTATATTTTTTCTTTAACCCCCCCCATATATATATATATATATATATATATATATATGTATATATATGTATATTCCCCCTTCACAAGAATGATTTTTTCGTAAACTGCGTTCAATTCTATCAATTCATTAAATAGTTATGAATTTCCCAATGTCTACAGTTCCAAATGTCTACAGATGTATGGAACACCCTATCTTTTTAAAATATGCGTTATACATACAATGTATGTCTCTATTTGCCTAGATAGATAGACATACACTTTCATTCCCTTTTAGTTACATGGAATTCATAATGCTTCCAAGCTGAATGCCTCTTTATGTAATAATCCACAATCAAGCTGGCTATCAATAATACACAAGTCAAGCTGTGTTTTTAACTTTAACTGTGCACTAATATTTAAGTACACATTTAAACAAGAAGAAAGCAGCATTTTCGTGATTCCCGAAGAGGCTTTAAGAAATTAAAGCGTAAAACTTTGAATGAATGCACATATGCTTTTAAAATGTCTTTATTTAAATTCAATTTTTAAATACGTTTTTGTAAAGTATTTTCTTAATGTAAACTATATATTACACGCGTTAATTCAAATATTATATATTTTAAGAAATAATATATGTTTAATATTACAACAAAATTTTAGATAATCTCAGGATTTTTGTGCAACGTCACACTTAATAATGGAATTGTAACTTGAACTATTTTGTGTTTTGCACTGAAATGAAATGACATAAATTTATTTATTTATTTACTAACAGGCTACCTCCGCTTCCCTGTTCAGTATATTTAAATGAATTTTCAAAAGAATTGAATCATTAATTATTTTTACATCATATTATAAATTAAATCAAAATTACAGAAAAAAAAAAAAAAAAGAACAGAAATCGCTCTAAACCTCGCTTCGGGTACCTGCTGCCCATGGCAGCTGATTTTTCACCCGCTTTGTATCGAGTCTAGGTCCCTTCAATTTGGGTATTTATAAACGACAAGTGGATCTGCAATTCGTTAAGAACTACGATTTTAAGGATGTTTATATCTCGGCATCTAATAAGTATTTCAGCTTTTGAAACATGTATTTTATAGGCCTCGCTGATTACATTACGTATGTAACCATTTGTTTCCGAATAATATAACAAATAAAAGAAAAATAAGATTTTTCTTAAAATGAATTTAAAAAAAAAAAATAATAATTAACCCCTTACCGGCTCAATTTATTCGCAGGAGTACAAGATTTTCCATCTCAGAATGGAACAGTGACACCAGTATTCTTTATCAATGATTACTAGAAAATTCAAACGAAATAAATTATCGCGCAAATAGGATAGAAGTTATCGATAAAAAATACTGGTGTATGAGTTCCGTCTTGAGAGGTTAATTCTTGAACCCTTGTTCATATCATCTGCCCGAGCTGAGCTCGGCATAAGTCAGCAAGGGGCTTAATTTTAATAAGTTTAATCCTTTCTACTATACACTGTCTTTGCTCCCCCCCCCCTTTTTTTTTTGATAAATTAAAAAAAAAAAAAAAAAAAAAAAATCCTTTCAAAGGAATTAATAATAATAAATATATTAATAATTAAGTTAAGTAAAAAAAAAAAAAAAAAAAAAAAAAAAAATGAAAAATAAAAGGCTGCTATTCTATAAAAATTATACATAAGCATAAATAGGTTTTTAAATTTATATATTAATGCACTTAATTTTTTTCTAATGCATTACAATAAATATTTTCAATAAATAAAATTTTCAATAAATATAAATAAATAATAATATAATACTAATAATAACAATAATAATAAAAAAGAATTTGCCTACCAATGAAAGAATGAAATAAATAAAATATCTGGTGGGAAACAACCACACGACTTCCATTACCCACAATTACACATATTATATGCATTTTTTGGAGATAATATGGTCAGAAGATATAAAAGTGACCTAAAGAAGTAGAAACCTATCGTTTTCCTAGCAAGATAAACTTTACACACATGTAAAGACATATAAAACGAATCTTACACATAGCGAAGTAAAAAATAAGAATAAATAAATAAATAAATAAAAATAAATGGTAGAGTTATTTTTTGAAACACCAATTTTCGAGATCTACCTAAACTTCTGATCTACCTAAACAGGGTAGCTGTTAATTTTTCTCTAATAACTACGTGATACATAAGAAAGAAATGGATTTATATAACAATTTTCAAGAAAATCATTAGAGCCGTTTTTGAGATACCAACTTTTACCAAAACTCAATTATTGGCAGAAAAACAATAATCACATACGAAAGAATATTTAAATGTGAGTTAATATGGCGAGTTTGAAAAAAATCCTCCCCCCCCCCCAAAAAAAAAAAAAAAAAAAAAAAAAATCTGTTTTTAAAGAAACGCCCTTGCGAAACTTGAAATTGAGATATTTATACAGGACGCCTATAAATTTTCCTGATCTAACCAACTATATCATTCGAAAGGACATCTAATAGACTGTATATATAGCAAATTTGAAGAAAATCGTTAGAGCCGTTTTTGAGATACGGACTTACGGTCTCACTTCCGGTTTCCGATGTCCCACTTCCGGTTTTTCAATTTTCACCAAAATTTGAAAATTTCATCTGTGAACCAGACTTGTTTCCATTCTAAAGTTTCGTAGTTCTATCTTATTAGTTTCCGATAAAAAATAGCCAGAAGATTCCCCTGCCTCTCCCCCCCCCCTCCCACACACACACACACAAACATACACACTGACCAATTGCAAAAAATCACTTTTTTGGACTCAGGAGACCTTAAAACGTGTAAATCAGGTGAAATCTCGATATCGAATTTTCAGACTTAATACAATACTTCCATTACCTACGGTATTAGGGTAATGGAAGTAAAAATAAGTAGTGTAATAGCCGTTGCTAAGTTACACAGACGAATGAAATGAAAGAATAAATTTTAGAAAATGTAACAGAAAAGTCAACGGATAAATTAAAAAAGAATTTATTTAAAAAATTAAAATTCGAAATTCGAAAATATATCGATGAGAGTCACCTGCAGGGTCTCAGCTAGTCATCTGTCAAGTTTTATAGCTCTGCGATCAGTTGTGTGAACACCAGAGCGCTGACACAATGATATATATACAAACACTTCTCTTTATTTATATAGATTTCGCACGATTACTGAAACTGACTTGGAGAAATGGTATAAGAGTCGTTCGTATGCAGCGTATCAGCATGCAGAGTAGATGAAGTTAAATGTTGTCTACTCAAGATGGCTTCAACAACAGCAGGCCTTCGACGGGAGCCATATTGAATCTAACAAAACAATAGCTAGTGTTGTGTTACATAATGACTTCTACAGTTACGGTTTTAGCTTCAGGTTTTTTCGGATATATCACTCCCTTATATCACTTTTTCAAGGACACTATCATCTAATCCGAGTTTCCAAATAATCATTATACCTGGTCAATATATATACATGTATTCGACTAAATTAGGCCTAATTGTGATCGTGAAAACTGAATTTGTCAAATGTGTAGATAAAACAGTTTCATTTAAAATAAAAATAAATTAAACTGACTGAGTAGTTTCCTCTCGTGAACTGTTCTTGAATTTACAATTTGTATATCACAGAAAGTATATTTTTCACTTTAAAAAGGAAAGAAAAGTACCGTTAATCAGGATTTTAACCCTTTTAGATGCTATGAAATCTAACTCAATTAAAATCAAGAGCCACCAGAATTTAAAAAATAGAAGAAAAATAAATTTTCTTCGAGTAAGATATAATAAAATTTTATTAAAAATTTCCAGGATGAGTTTTTGTAGTTGACAATTATAATTAGGTGGTATGAAGTATATTTCATCGCCCCTGAAAGTGGTTAATCAATCACGAAAAAATAATGAAGATATTTATTAATGTTTTACAAAATAAATCTCTAACAAAATTGTTTCTTTTCATAAACTTGTTTTTAAGAAAATAGTATGAAAAGTTAATATAACTTTTCGAAAAAGAAAACATTTCTTATTTTTCATATATTTTATGAAAATAATTTTTTTCTTCTAAAAGATACAGAGAGGGAAAAACATTTCTTTTTTGTGTTAAAATACATTTCACTACTGTTTATTTTTATTCTTCATTAATTTTTTTCAACTAATGTTAATTTTTACTTTTAACCTTACACAAACAAAACTCGAAGTTTATTTTAATCTTATGCTCTAAATATACGTGACCCTAGAAGTAAGTTTCATATTGCAAAAATAAACCTTATTATGTATTTTTTTTTTTTTTTTTTTTTTTTTTAAGTAAGTTATTTAAAAAAAATGTTTTTGTCTATGATATGATCTGTTCAAGTTAAAATGGACTTAATGACAATGCATTATATTATGTATTAAACTTTCTTTAAAAATAACTTGCTTTTTCATATCTTAATATATAAAAATCTCGTGTCACAATGTTTGTCCTCAATGGACTCCTAAACCACTTAACCGATTATAATAAAATTCGCACACCATGTGCAGTTCGATCCAACTTGAGAGATAGGATAGTTTAAATCTCAAATTATAGTCGCAATTTTAATTTATTGCTAAAGGAAAATGAAACGGGGAAAGTAGAGCGTGGAGCAATTACTCTGTTTCATATGAAAATGAAAGCTGAAATATATTTGGTGCTGCCATCTACACAAAGAATCTTCAACTTTTTAACCTATTAATAAATTTCGTATAATTCAATTATTTCCACTTTTTAAATTTTTGGTGTTAGCATAGCCGGCCACGTGTTACTTAGACTGAAGTGTAAATTGAATTCATATTATAATGAAGATAATACAGTGAAATTAATCCTGTTTTTTACTTATTTGTGCTTCATTGATCAAAACTTTATAATTTAATCTGTATATATATATAAATTACGTGTCACGATGTTTGTCCGGGGTAAACTCCTAAACTAAGGAACTGATTTTGATGAAATTTTGCACACTGTGTGCAGTTTGATCCAACTTGAGAGATAGGATAGTTTTTATCTCAATTTATTGTCACAATATTGTTTTATTGCAATTATTTGTTAATTATAGACCTTTATTAAAGTTGCTCCAAAATATCTGTGAGTTCCATTAATTTAATTGTTGCCAAAAAAAAAAAAAAAAAAAAAAAAAAACGAGTTCATTTTCTTTCGACATAAAAATAAATACATTTAATCAAACGTGAACGTTAAAAAATTATAAAAAGTTAAATTATGCATCTCACGAAAATTGACGTCATAATCAATTTAAAGATTTTATACACATTGATAAAGTGCTAATGTAGTTCTATCATAGATATAGTAATATATATAGATCTCTCATCCCCATGTTATCGTAGAAAGATTTTTGATGCCGAAAAAAGATAAAAAATAAAAGCTTTGGAAACAGCCATTAAGTGGTATTGAAAAAAAAAAAAAAAAGAAAAAGAAAAAAAAAAGAAAAAAAGAAAAAGAAAAGAAAGAAAGAAATATGAATTTGAAACTGTATCTGGAGTCTTCCATTCCCCTTTAGCAAATAAATTATTCATAAATTTTATTTGCTAAAATATTAGTATGTATTCCCGTGTGTATTCACTCGGGGAAAGACGGCCATATTTTGGTAAAAACGTCGTCTTTTCCCAAATGAAAAGGAATAACTTTTTTCTCCCCAATGATCACTCTATTCTATATATGCTATACTATATCTATGAGTTCTATACGCAAGCGAAGTGTGACTCACTGACCGTCTGTGCAGCCAAGAAAAAGATTTCCTATGTTAATTGCCCACTGGATTTTTTGTAAGAAATTATTAAAAATCGAGGAAATTTATTTCCCGATTTTAATCCTTATATTTGGGTATAGATATGTATTAGTTATCGCGGGTGTTAGATTGAATTATTTTGCTGTCAAATTGACAAAATTTTAATTTTAAATTTTTAAACTCTGTCGCCCTTGGCTTTTATTATTATTATTATTATTATTTGGCGATCAAAAGCGTAACACGAAAATATACATGCCAGATGTATGCATTGTACGAAATGTAATATGTATTATTCATTGTACGTATGTATGACATGTAATATGTATTGTACGAAATATTGTTTCATATTATTCATTACTCTTTTAATATAAGTTGTTAAAATAACCATGATTTTTGAAAGGAATTAAATATTTTCGCCAGATAATTTGGCGATATTCTTTTTTTTTCGCCAAGGATGACAGAAATGAAATCTATTCCGCTGCAAAATATTAGTATCTTACATCAGATATTTTATTTAGACATTTGAAAACAAATTTGACTTCAAACTATGATAGAATATTTATCATTTTCCTTTTAATTTGTATATTATTAGTATATTAAAATTTAAAAGCATGGTATATAAAAAGTTTTTTTTTTTTTTTTTTTTTTTTTAAATCTTATAATTATTCTTATCTTAATCCTCAATGTTTCCCATCTTTATTGACTTGAATTTACTATTAAAATTTTAACATACTCAAAAACTTCTCATCACTTCGTTAAAATACACTAAACTTTTCCAAAATCTTTTTGTATTTAAAATGATACATGTATTTACTTTAAATGTCCAATATTTCATAAGATTTCCAATTTTAAAGTTTTAAAATATTTATCAAATTTACTTATTTTTCTGGTTTAGCCTTATTGTTTTCCCTTTTATAACTACAGCTGTTGCCCTCTTTAAAATATTTATAATGATGAGGTCATTTAATAGTAAAATTATCCATTATAGCATATATTATATTTCACTCCTCCATAAAAATTGATTTTAAAATCGTCTGTTTCTTTTATACTTTTATTTTAATAGAATTTTAATAGAATTTAATTTATATATTAGTCATTTTAGCAATTTTATCCAAAGTAGCATTAGAAATAATATATATCACTTCTCCATTAAAATTTATAGGACCCTACAATAAAATTAATTTGTGCTTAATATCAACACTACGAAAATTTTTATCAATCGCTTCCAAATTTTGACCTAAGTTTCAAATCTCAACCCTGTGGGTTTTTACATCGGCTACAACGTTTTCGTCTTTGTTCGTAAATAATAATTTAACTGTACTAAATAGTTTACAGCCGTATAATTCAACGTATAACTTAGTCACAGCAACGCGTGGCCGGGTCTGCGAGTATATATATATATATATATACACACAGGGTGTCTGAAATTAAACGACACTATTTTAATGTTGTTTACAGTCGAAACTATTATTAAGAAATTTATCAAATTTTGTGTGGGACATAATGAAGGTATGGGACTTTGTTTGAGAATTAATAATAATAATTATAACTTCAAATTTTAGACTATCCGGTGGCGCTTTTTAATGAATTATACACTTCTTAATTCGTTCAACGGAGACTTGCTAACTATATGTACAATACTTATCGTACTAATTGGAATGCTGAATTAAAAAAAAATAATAATGAAATTATTTCAATATTATTATTATCGTTATTTTCCCGAATTTTGCATAATTATTATAGTAAAAAAATTTAACTAAATTTTGTTAAAATCATCTAAAGGTATCTGTAAAAGAAGTTTTGAAAGACTAAGTCAAAAATTAATTCGCAAGAATTGTTTTGAAATTGAACGATTTGTTAGAAAAATTAATTTAAAATTAATTAATGTTGTTTTAATTAATTATTGTTTTAATTATTGTTTAAATTAATGTCTTAATTATTCATAATCTGCATGTTAATTATAATACAACATTTCTCTTCTACAAATAATACTATATGAGACTGTTTTGCTGTAACCAAATCATAATTGAAGATTTTCTTAATTAATTAATTAAATTTATATTATTTTTATAATTATAATTATAATTATTATTTTGAAAGTTTATTGACATCTTACGATACATTGATGCTTAAGTTTTTAAAAAAGAAAGAAGTATAATTTCTTTTTGTGAAAAAGCTGTACAATCCATTTTTATAAACCATACCTTTTATGAAAAGTATAGTTTATGTTGTTTATGTTATAATTTGAAGTTCAAAGAAAATATTAAAAACTCTGCTTTTGATGACATGATTAGATAAGAATGTAGATTAGCCCTAATCTTCAATTCCGATCAAAAGAAAGTTCAAAGGAAAATGTATTTCTTAAATAAAAAGAAAAAAAAATTCCATTTGTTATATTCTTCGTGAAAATATGAGAACTTTTCTAAAGGCAGAAAAGCTGAAAAGAACTTTTCTTTTGCAACTTTACGTACATTAGACTACCATATGTCCTTTCAGCGTTATAGATATCGTTTATTTGTATCTGAATTTCTCTGAAGAATTAAGAAAACCTTAAGGAGAATTTAATGTTAGTTATATATTTAAAAAAAAAAAGAAACTTATATAGCTTAACTAGCAATGCACTATCCCCTGACACTATCATGGTATTATTTTAAGAACGATTAACAGCAGTAATAAGCAACAAGTCTTTAATTTAAATATTCGCTAACATCTGAAACAATGCTTCCAGCTCTTTGTGACTTTTTTATTCAAAATCCACAACTAAATGTCAATTGTAACTGTTATCTATTCATTTCGAAGATTAATCGCCTATTATCGTTATCAAACATTACTACTCGAAATTATTGGAGATTATCGAACAAAAAAGGCAATTTTGGAATCACTGCATATAACAAAAGTGTGTCCACCATATCCCCCGTTTTTCAACGGTGATTTAAAACGGAATTTTATTTTATTTTATTTATTTATTTATTATTTTTCAATTTGTGTAACCGTCGAAAAATAAGCTTGACACAATCTTTTATAGAAATAGTGGTGATATTAATCCGGATTTAAAAATTAAAAAGATAGAGAGCTATAAAAAATATATTCTTTGAAAATTGTGGTAATTGTTAAATAATAAATTCCTTACGAATTGGCGACACTGTTATGAATATTATAAAACATTTAATGATATAAAACAGTTTATTGCAGGAGTTTATTGCATTTTATGGTGTTTATTCAAAGTTTGTAAGTAATAATTTTTATAACGCCAGTTTTGTGATGCTTCTTTAATAAAGATATAAAACAGTGTTATATAGTATTAATACAAAACAGTGTGGTAATTGTGGTAATTACTAGATAATAAATTCATTACCAATTGGCAACACTGTTATGAGTACTACAAAACATTTAATGATACAAACATTTAATGATACTCGGGGTCTGTGAATTGTCCGTGAATGAACGGCGGGTTTTGCAGAGGCTTCAGAAATTAGAGGTTACAGAATATTTTAGGTCTGACAACCAAGAATTAGCATCAGATTCACTAGAGAGCATAGCTTAAATAACAGCTGACAACATAAATAGCACAGCATAAATTGTATAACAGCATTACATACAACATTGACGATAATAAATAGCATAACACACAACATTGATTAAAATGAAGGGCATAACACAAAGCATTGGCTTAATTGAATTGATTTACCAATAGCATCGGCTTGGTCTGCGTTCTTAGCCTTACGAGATCTTGGCTTCTACTGCCGGAATGTGATAATTTTATATAGCTTAGCATATTTCCAGGTATTTCGTGAAATATTCGATTTAGAGCTTAGGTAATCGATATGTCGATAATAAGGATTTTCTCGCTAAAATCGTCAAAAATTCGCCAAGGGGCGATTAATTAGCCAACGTGGCGCCAAATTCACACCAAGGCCAATTGTGCTCTGGAGAAGATTTTAACGTTTTTTAAAGGAAATTTTTAACTATCTTAATGCCAAATCAAGGCAGAAACGCAAAAATTTAACATTTTGGAACTTCACTAATCCTGTTTAAATGAGATTATATAAAAAACGATTATTATTTACAAGTCTGTAACAATAGTTTAATCTTAATCACAAATTGTACATCTACATAGAATAGGTCAGAATCAAATGACATAGGTTTAAAAAACTGATAGATTTGAAAAAAACTGTCATCTTAAATCTAATGCAACAGGTTTATTTTTAAAATACATTTTCTTCTCCAAACCAATGCAGCATGTGCATATTGAAACTTTTGAAAAAGAAAAAATAAGTTAGTGCTTACTTTGGTTTGTAAATCAAATTCTGGGAAATGTTCATTATAACAAACTTATCGCAACTGTGAAAATTTAAGCCTTTTTTCATAAATGAATGTATATTATGTTTTTACTTAATTACCTTCAAACATTTTATTCTAAATATATGCACAAGTTGTGTATGCACTGTTAAATCAAGTTTCTATTGTTTAGACACCATAGCTTTTTTAAGCATATCATCTGTTTGAATATATCGAATCAATTGAAATAGTTTTTAAAAAATAGTGTTCATATTTTTAAAATGTACCCTCTTTTCAAAACTGATATAATATGTATAACATGTGCTTACTTTTGAAATGTAACTTCTTTTCAAAACGGATATAACATATTTTTTCTTTAAATTGATTCCATATATTCTCATTTTCGAAACACTTTTTTACTCGAAAACGATTAAATCTCATATAACGTACGCAGGTGCGGCCATATACAGTTTCAGAATGGAAATAATGTTATTTTACGCTCATACATGCATCCGGAGAAGAACTGGAATAGAACAAAGGAACTAAAAATCGTAGGGGAATACTGTAATGCTAAACTAACTGATAACATAATTATTCATTGTCATGTTTTCGTGTTCTACATGAAGTGATACTTCTCTAGCCTGATAAACCTTTTTAATCATTCTGATGGAATTTGCGATAAATTGCGATAAATTTTGTAAAGTGAAAAAAGAATAATTTTTCTTATTCAATTGCAATTACACAATGAAGAAATCATGCTCTAGAAGCAAAAGTGGTATAAAAGACGCCAGTGGTTAACAATGCTACAGAATAAATTAGAATTGTTAGAAGGCACAAGTATATTCAGTATATGAAACATGAAAACGATTTCAATTAACTTAAAAAAATATTTGAAAAAATTCTCAACATCGATGATTTTGTTTTATATGAATGTAGATACAATTAAGCTGTTATCTCAAAAATACCCTTCTATAAAATCACAATTTCTAAAATATACTGTTTTTAACGCACACGTTTGTATAAAGTTCTTTTAGAAATTTTGTTGTGTATTGTGAAGTTCTAGATTCCGAAATTCAAAAATGAGGAATAGTTAGATAAACTTCATTATTAATTTTCATACATTAAATTTTAAAAGAACGAAAAATTTTAATTTTAATTTTAATTTTGTTTTCATTATACTTTATTTTTGTTTATGCATTTATTTTACTTATATTTTTTATTTCTATTGTACAACAGAAAAAATAATTTGAGGTGAAAGCAGTTCTTTCAGAAAATAACTTTATCGTTTGTTTAGAAAATATCATGCTAAAAAGTAAGTCATGAGTAAAATAGAAACTTTTGAGTTAAAAAAAATATAAAAGATTAAGGGTTGTTTAAAATTTGACTTTTCCTTTCTTTATCTAAGTAATAGAAAAGAGTAACAAAAGTGTAAACTCAATAAAAATAAAAACTTTCACCTTTCTTTCTTTGGACACGTGCTACTTAAACTGCTTTTCTCCTCTTTGTAAATTTTTCTTTCAGTCACTTAATACATACTTCTCATTTACGTTACAAAATCACTTAAACAAAAAAATCGTTATTTTAACTAAGAAACATAGGGATATCAGTTTTACAGTTTATAAAGTTGAAAGTTGCAAAGTTGCAAAGTTGAAGACTAAAATTTTTAAGTTATTTTAACTATGTTACCGAAAGTAAATATGTGAAAATGACAGTGTTAAGTAAAACTTACATAGCTTATTTTTTTAAAAAAATCTTAATTTTCGCTTTATTCTTTATATTGGAGAAGAATTTTAATCATTTATAAAAACTTTAATTTCTAGATTTTTTTTTTTTTTTTTATCACGTTTTCAGATGTCTCAAACTAGGAAAAATACTATGAAAACTTCTGCCTTAAAAAAAAAAGAAAATACAGGAATAGTTTGCACCCGCCTTTCGGTCAATTTTCATATCATTTAATGGTAATTACACACAAGCAAATTACTCTTCAAATAATGTGGTGTGAATAAATGACAACGTTACGCGATAAATTAAAATAGTGACATACAGGGCCTGATTAAGGGGGAAGCTCGCTCTTCACACATTATTTATACTTACACCGTTATTTTTTAACAAATACTTTCCTCCTATAATAAACAGAAAATTTTCATTAAAAATAATTTTAAAAGAATTCTGGTGCCTAATAACGGTGAGTAAATTGGATTGTTTTACACCGTTCATTTTTTATAAAAAATATTTCCTCGTCAAAGCGTGGAATTTTTATGACATGAAGTAAAAAATGATTGTAAAAATATTCCGGTAAAAATATTCCCCTTAATCAGGCCCTGGTGACATATATGAAGAGCTACATTAAAATCCTTCAGCAACAAGTAAGATACATGAATGAAATTCAGATTTATTTATTTAATTTTTTATTTATCTGTAAGAACATGGGAAAAATAGTATACTCTTTGATTTCCTGTTTAAAAATATAAAGAAAGAAAGAAAACTTCAGTTAGAAATATTTATGACACATGCAAGAAAAGGGGCTCTTTTGAACAACTTATTTATTTATTATCTAATTTTTGAATTGTTTGAATTTTTTTTCTTCACAAATAGAAGACTTTTCTTTCTTCTCTCTCTCTCTCTCTCTTTTTTTTTTTTTTTTTTTTTTTTTCTTTTTCATTTCTTTTTTAAAATATTTGTCAACCCAATACTTAATAATCGATTTTTAAACATGTAAAACATTTTAGAATTACATACAAATTATTTGTACCCCAATTTAAATAAAAGAAAAATGTTACACTTTTTTTTTCTTTCTTTCTCTTTTTCTTTTCTTTCTTTCTTTCTTTCTTTTTTACGTAAAAAAAATATTATTATTATCCGTACCCAAATAAATTTATTTCCTTTTATAAAGGAAAAAAATAACAGTAAACTCGTATTTATTTATTTAATTATTTATTTACAAGAGGGGAGGGCTTGTGTGTATAATAAGTCGTTTTTCAATCTAATTATATCAAAGTTAAAATTGTGATTTTTATTTAATATCTTTTCACCTGATTAAATTAAAAATTATAACGACAGCTATATTTTGTCCCAATTAAAAAGTGCATAAATTTTCGCTGTGTTCTGTTGAATAGTATTGCTTTGCATAGCAAAAGACTAGGAATAGTTAAGATAATACGCAGCAAATAATAACGATGGGAAATGCCATTAAAAGCTATAAAAAGGGAGAGCTTCGTATAATGAAAAAAAAAAAAAAGAAGAAGAAGAAAGAAAAAACACGTAAATTAAATGAAAAAAAAAAGTTTTTTATATTATTTTATTTTATTTTTTTATTTGTAATTATTATTATTATTATTATTATTATTATTATTATTATTATTTGCACTTCATGTTTAGAAAAATATAATATGTTTCATGAAGGGTATGCTTTTTGTAAAGATTTGAAATTGACATAAAAGTTTTACGAAAAATCGCCGTTTTTAGATGACATCATTAAATAAGAATGTTGATCTGATTCTTCAGTTCCAATCAAAACAGAGTTAAAAAATAATTTCTTTTTCTTAAGGACGAGAAAAAAAATTTCCTTTTTCTTCTCATTCTTTATGAAAGATAAAAATTGTTTTTAAAGGAAATCAAAGTAGAAATAGATTTCTTTTTCACTTACCGTACTTATCTGTACTGAAAGTCTATTCTTTGTTTGATATTTGAATTTACAACGTTTAAACCTTTTCGAAATTAAACGTTTCAAGAAGTTTAATGTTAGTTAAACTTTTGGAAAATTGGTATGTACTGACTCTATGTGCATATATATATATACATACATATAGGGTTTTTGATATATATCAACGTACATAATAGCACCACGTATAGGTTTTTGTGCACAAAATTTTAATTAATATTTTCTCAAAGTAAGGAATTTTTGTATACAATTTAGGGAAATTTTAACCTATAGATGCAAAGATATGGCCACATGAAAAATAACAAAAGGTCATTAGTCGTATCGCCCAGTTTCAAACGATATAAAGGCAAGTTAGGTTTTCATTATGCTTAATAATGAACGTCTTACATATCAAATGAATTTCTGTGCTGTAGAGAAAGATGTCTATACACGTGCTATAGAAACATAACTTTCACGTACACGGATAATATTGACACTCAGCAGCATGACTTGTTGGCCAATATTCACCAAAATTTAATAAGCGTACAGTTTAATATTAGTGCTGTCACAAAATTTTGTGCAATTATACACTGCAGAAGCTCAGACATGTCCTTCCTGTAAATAGAGCATTGTAAAAATGGAAGAATACTGGTGTCTTTCCTGTAAATGGAACAAAACTGGTTGTTAAAAAAAGGCTAGTTACAAATAAATTCTAAATTCCACATATAAGCAGAAAGGTACTTGCATATGTTATTTGGTATATCTATATATTAATAGGCAAGCATAAAATTTGTTGTCCCATTTTAACATATTAATTATGGGAGTAGAGGGTTGAAAATGGTATCATTTGAAAGGTATGGTTAGCCGGAAGGTGCGAATACAAATATTACTTTCTTACGATGTCAAGAAGGTATTTAAAAATACATTTATTTTTTATGCATTTTCCACAATTTTTCCCTTTCATACACGTATTCCTTTACACTAAAAAATATCTAAAAGTGGAAAGTTGTTAAATCTGGCAATTTCATAAAACTCAAATAAAACCATAGACACTGTAATTTGTATAGCATCCTTATACGCAAGCGAAGTGATGACGTCACTGGCCGTCCGTAGAATCACCAAAAAGATTTCCTAAGGATTTGATTTAAGAGAAATCATTTAATTTATTTTCTAATTTATTTATGATCTAATTTCTTTCTTTTTTGTTTTATGATTTATGTCAGCTGTAGTGTAAAAAGATATTAGCCGTACGATAAATTTCATGTTTGTGTATTAATATGTAAATAATATATACCATTTAATTTTTGAAACTTCAAATGTTCTTTGTTATTTGTCTTTTGGCAACAAAAAGTGACTTTATTTATTTATTTAAATATTTGGTTCTTTTATCGTTTGGAATTGACATTTTTCTTTTTTTTTTTTTTTTTTTTTTAAGTGCATTTATTGCTAGCTTTTGCGGGTATAATAAGCAAGTAGAAGATACGGAAAAACTTTTGATTTCCGGTGTTCGATGAAATTACACGTTTTGAGATTTCCAAGCATTTCAATTAACTGAAATTAACTACTGATTTTTATTTTTATAAAAGTTGATTTATTATTCTTTCCTTTGTATATATAAGTAGAAAATATAAGATTCAGAAAATTTTAGATTTTCGGTTTTCGATAAAAATACACGTTTTGAAATTTCCCGAACTCAATTCGACCATTTTTGCAAAATATCTTTCTTTTTGAGTTCAAACTCTGTACTTTATGAACCAATCGAATTAATTTAACAGAATTTGATATTTGGTTTGACCTTGGTTTGACGTGGTACCGATTAGCTTTTGGGCTGTATTACCCAACAAGGGTCGTTTTCACGTTGCGATTTTCTCTCATTTCAGGAAAGACTAACATCTACAGAGAGAAATAGTTATATTAAGTAAAACTCTTTTGATTCAGTTAGAGTGCATATCGGCAAACAATTGCCGCAGCTGTGTTGCAATTTAATTGACTTTAGGACAAGGCAATAACTTTGCTTTGCCTTGCTTTGCAAAAAAAAGGTCGAGTTTCGACCACTGGGCGATACTAGTCTTCTTAATTAATCAAAGATTTCTTCAGAAGTTGAGAAAAATACTCCAAATAACATTTATTTAAAATATTCTTTTTCCAGTTTTAACAGTATTAGCATTAGATAAAAAATATTATTTACAATGTAACATAAATGGCGAAAGATAGATTTCTGTAAAATGCTATATAATATTTAAAAATCATCTGATAAGAATGCATTAGGGTAAGAAATATTTTATAGGATATCTTCGGAAAGTCATAAATATTTCATGGCAGCTTTTCTCTTATTATAAAAAATAAAAGCGCAATAAAAATGAGAATAATGTTAGAAAATTCTGTATCTGTTTATAGAATAAAACAAATGAAACATGTTAAAATTTTTATTTTAGCGTTGCAAAAATGAAATAAACAGCATTGGTTCATGACTACATTTTATGGCGGTGCTGCTTGTTATTTCACCAAAAGACTGGTTTTATATTGTTTCAAACAAAATTTTATAAAACAGAATATGTATAGAAAATATGTATTTATATGAGTCGTTAAGAATTAATGCCATCAAGTCACCTTTTTTTCTTTCTAAGTTTTTTTTTTTTTTTTTTTTTTTTTTTGAAAAAAATTTAAACTGATTTAAAAATAGTTTATCTGTATATTGAATAAATTAATAATAAAGTTAATTTAATTTAATGTATTACAATAACAAATTTTCTCCGCATATCTTTTCGGCGCATAACGGTATTGGCTTCTGAGGAACTCATATATATTAGAGGGACCGGAAAATAATGTCGTTTTGAATTAAAATTTTGAACTTATAAGATTGTTATTTGTAAAGTACAACTTAAACACTGTTAAACAAAAGTTTCCGGTTTCATTTTATTAATTCAAAACGACATTATTTTCCTTTCCCCCTAATATATTGAGACGTTAACTTATTTTTATAAAAAAAAAAAAAAAAAAAAAAAAAAGCAAAAGCAAAAGTTCAAGCAATATAATTAATTAGTTGAATTAGCAGTAACTTTCCGAGTGAATCTATATTAAAAAACTTTGTTAAAAAGCGATTGTATTAAAAGTTTTTAATTAAAGAAAGAGGGTGAATTTTTTGGACAAACATTTTTAACTCTGTTTATTACAACGCTATGTATGTTGTGCATCTATTTTTTGAAATATCGATAAGAATATTCAACGCTTTTACAAACTGTACAAATTCTCAAAATAGCGTATATTTCAGTTATTTTTTCTATGTTAATTTTACATAAAATTATGTTTACAATGTAATTTAAATACCTAATAGATTTTTCTTAAAACTTTTGTGACCACTGACGTGAATTCACATCATTTGAAAAGCTGTGACTCCGCCAGTGGGAGTTTCGTTAGGTTATATCGGTTACATTATTGTTTAACAATACTCCTAATATTCACATTTATACAATCAAAGCATTATAGATACAAATACTTTGATTAGAAAGAGTATAACTGAAATGTATATCCATTTATATTTTAAATGTGAATACAGAAAACAATGATTTAAAATAATGTAATATACAAGAATAGCGCCCACATGCGGAGCTAACTGTTAAAAAGAATAAAAACATGCGGTCGCTAAAGTGTTAAACGCTGCATAATGTTCAAAAACCTTCTTATAGCAGCGGTTTAGAGTAAACAACATTTTATAGACTATCCTGAAAAAATCATAAGTATTTAATGGCAATATTTCTCTTAATGTGTTTAAAAATATTAGTACAAGCGGAATATTAAAATTTATAATCTAGCGTTGGTGAATAGGAAATAAACAGTATCAGTTTATGATAATTTTATGGCAATGTTACGTATTATTTAACCATAAAATTAAATGTATGTTATTGTAAAAATAATTTTATAAAACAGAGGATATTTGGAAATTATGTATTGTGTTTGAATCGCTCAAAAGTTTATGCTGTTGAAGCCTTTTTCCGATATCTTTATTAATTTGGTAAATTTTAGCGGAATAAATATATTTTTTAGTTAGGATTTTTACATATTTTAAAAATATTTACCTACATTCTGATTAAATTAATGTATATAATAAATATTTTAGAAAAATACTGTATTAAAAGAGTCAATTTTTTCAAATTTTGTTATCCAAAGTTAAACACATAGGTTTCTGAGTAACTCATATATACATTTTGACAAATAGGGAGAAAAAAAAACTGATTTTCGTAAAGAAACTCAGGGATGAAAGTATTCGCATTCGTGGTTACCAGTATTTCCATAGGGAAATATTTATTATATTCCTTCAGTAAATGTTATGACAAAAATTATTAATAAAAAATAGTAGTGTAAGAGTATCATCATGGAACAAAACTCCTTTAGATTTGTAGAAAGTAATAAAAAAGTAAAAGTTCGAATTACGTAATTACTAGATTGAAATAGCACTAACTTTCTGATTAAATCCATAATAAGAACTTAAGAAAAGTGACTGCATTAACAGTTTTTAAAAAATAAAATATTGTTAAATTTTTGGACAGTAATATTTCCCAGTGTTTATCACAACGCTTAAATATCTGTGCATGACTGACTGAAAATATCGATTCAAATATTAAAAAATTTTAGAAATCGAGAAAAATACTGAAAATGGAATGTAATACACAAAATACACTTTCAGTTTTATTAATGTTATTTTTATACAAAGTATCGTAAATGACTAAAGAAAACTTTTAACCAAAATGCTATGTAAAACCCAAATGTGTAATAAAACCCTCTGATATATTTGCATAAAGGAAATGACATATTACAGATTGTATTAAAAAAATCATAAATATTTCATGACGATATTTCTTGAAGTATAAAAAGCGCAATAAAAATGGAAATGAAATAAGAAAAATTTATATGTGTACTAAGAATATTAGTGTAATCGAAATATACTTTTTTTTTTTTAAGTTTAGCATTATTGATTAGGAAGCAAACAGCACCGATGATATTATACATTATGGCAATACTTCATGGTATTTCACTAGAAGAATGACTTTTTATTATTCTAAATAATATTTTTATAAAAATGAATACATTTGGAAAGTATTTGTTTTAAGCTTAATTTTTGATTCCTTAGGGGAATAAATGTGTTGTACTTATTTCCATAATATATATGTATATATATATATTCTTAAAAAAAAAAATATTTTATTGACTAATTTTTGTAAATTTATTTTGTCTGTTTAACAATAACTTTTTACAGTTATTCATAATGTCTGTTTCGATTGAATAAAAGAATATGGTTGAAAGAAGAAGCAACTCTGACTGGATAGTCTGATAAAGTACGTCATAGATCTAGCGAATGAAAGAGAGATGTATCCTTTCGAATCTGATAACAAACGTTTTATCATAGCCTCCTAAACTAAATGCCTATCGCGTTTCTCGTAAACTTGGCGACAGTTCAAGCGGTAGATAGCGCCACGTGGTACAGATTGAGCGACTTTTTTGTTCAACTGTCACCAATAATTTTAAGAAGTGATATATGACATATGTAATCGACGTTTCTTCGATTCTATTCGCCTTTCATATATATCAAATCCCACTTTAAAAATTTTTTTATGGTTGTTGAATAAAAAAGTCGCGCAATCTGTACCAGGTGGTGCTGTCTACCGCTTAAACAGTTATCAAGTTTGCGAGCAACGCGACAGGCATCTAGTTTAGGAGGTTATGGTTTGTGGTAGGTAAAGTTGTTCTCAACAAAAATTTGTTTTGAAATTTTGTTACCAAAAATAAGTGAATGCATGCAAAGTTTTTATAAATTAAACTTTAATTTAGAGTGGAATTTCAAAATAGAAAAATTGAAATATTATGTCAATATTACAATTTTACAGTTCACAAATTTTACTAAATATAAAAATACATAACAGTAGTAATGTGTAGAAAAAAGTCCTTATTATTCTATGCTGAGTTATAAGCATTTATATTTTTTCACAAATATTGAAACTGCTGTAAAATAACAATTTTAAGCATTAATTTATAAAAACTAACTTTTACTTAGTAGTGTAAGTTTAAAATCTTCTCCATGCGTCTTGTTTTTATAAATCTTCATGAACATTCGTTTAATGGTTTGTATCTATATCTAATATTTATATATATATCTATATCTATATCTTTATATATATATCTTAGCACAAAACTTAGTTAAATGCGCTGCCTGTTAAAAAAAAAAAAAAAAAAAAAAAAAAGAGTGAATATAGGAGCATTTTAAAATTTAACGATTAATTAATAATTTTAATTAACAGTTTAATTATTTTTAATAATATATGTAAGTTTTAATGTTGTAATTCTTCTCTACAAATAATACTATATGAAACTGTAAATTTCAGCAATAATAGATTTTATATTTAAGACCGCTCTCATCTTAAAATATATATAATAATTATAACAATATCAGAGCTACCAAATTTTTAAACTTTTAAATCATAATTGACACCAGTATTTTTATACGGAAAATGTTACATATATTTTCAACGATTAACATTACTGAAAACAGCTATAAATTTTTTCCAGTTTGAAGTCTCCCGCTAAAAGCAGTAGACTTGGCACTTATGAAATATCGTAATATTCGTAAGGCCGTCTTCTCTGTGTATAATCTGCAGGTCTACTAAATCCCTTTCACACTGAAAATTTTTATTGATAAAAGTAACTATTATTAAGCAAGGATCGTAGAGTCCCAGATTTTTTTTTATTTTCTGCACTACAAATATTATATAGTAGTTATTGATATGATATAAACTCCAAAACTTAAATAAAAATATATTGTGCATAAATACTGGTTGAAAGCTCCTTTAAGAAATGCGCGTCCACAAGAACTATGTTAAACGAAGATTTGTCTCGTACAGACTTAACTTCGTCCGTAAATTAAATTTTCTGGCGTGGAACTGATTTATTTGACCTGCGGATTATGCACAGGGAAATACAGTATTCACAACGCATAGTTTTTCTTATTTTATCGTATCTTTTCTTATTTTTAAGAATATCCCTTCAATAAATATTAACACTTTATTCTTAATTTAATTTAATTTAATTTAATTTTACTTATTTATCTATTTATTTTTTTTAACGTATTTTAACTTATGTAATATTTCTTTAATGAGAATAAAGGATGGCAGTAAGTTTGCGTAGTTTGAAAAAGCTGCATTTTTATGAAATGAGAACGTGACTTCTGAATATTTTACGAATTTCTTGTAAAATATTCCGAAATTATACACATAAAATTAAAGCGTAGAATTGAAAAATATACATCTGAAAATTTAAAATCAGTTTCGAGAAATATGTTTTTCATTATTTCTTAAAAGCGCATACGTGATCTTTACAAACGAATAGGTTGTTAAATGTCACACAAACCTCCTAGGATTTTCTAAATTAAGAAATTTTATTTTATTTATAAATGTGAAAAGCGTCTCTCTTGAAGGTTTTATATCATTAAGTTTGAAATGTTTCAGAACCTTCAGAGAATTTAAAGAAATTATTTTTATAATGTATAAAAGATGGTTGATTAATTTTCAGTTTTAAACTATATTTATTAAATATGCTTTATATATTTTTTCCTACTTCTGAAAGATAAAATTGGGACTTTTATACCTTTAATAATAAATTAGTTTATTTGTATTTGCCATTCTTTAGAAATAAAATGAGTTGAATAACAATAACGAATGAATATTGGTTTGTGCTATAAAAATGTTTGCCACCATTTTTATTATTTTATATTTATAAACTCTATTTTTGCCATGTTTGCCAACTATAGTACGTATTTGCTATCGGGAAATTTTAATGCTATACATATATATACATTTATTTAACGGTTTTCACTCATTTAAGTGAAACGGAAATTTTTATTAAATTTTTCCTGTCGCCAAAGAGTACCAACGTTGGTAACTATGGTTTGCCTGTGCTAAGAGTTGCCAACTTACAAAGGTTATGTGAGTGAAATGAGTATATATTTTAAAGCAGACGATAAGTTTTATTAATTTTACTTAAAGCATGTATTTCTGCAAAACTTGCATATAACTAGGATTGTTGAAAATGGGGGATTTTGTAAAAAAAAATCCAAACTTGTGCATGCGATGTCAGTAGTTTCGATCTACTGGCATTTCTTATATAGGTAGAATTCCCGCTACAGAAGAAACTGTGTACTGAATCTTTGTGATTTTCTTCTTTTTTGTTCCGTACATTGCACTGATCGACTAAAATTTCCAGTGAGAGCTAATTTATATTTTTTTTTGTCAAACAGCTCTTAGTGCTGTAAAAAAAAAAAAAAAAAAAAAAAAAAAAAAAAAAAATCCTTTTTTCATTTCTGTGTAATACGTCAGGGTGTCACAGAGCACATATTTCCCCTGATTCTTCCATCAATATTTTTCTTTTGAAAATTTTAATTGTATGTTTGCACTAATAATGAAGTAAAAATTATCATATAAATATTCTAATGGATAAATCAGGGGTAAAAGGCGAATCTATAACCATCTTGTAGGTACAAAGTTTTGTACAAAACATAATTTAATTTAGTACGATGTCACTTCCCCCCCCCCTTTAAATTCTGTTGTTTTATATAAGGGCGCGCGATAACTGCGTTGCGTTTCTTAGCAACGATTTCTATATTCATTTCTTAAGATTTCTTTAATACATGTTTAGTATAGGATCCCTTCGACGATTTTAAATTTTTGTTGCTGTTTAGACGATTAATTAAAAATAATCGATAGCAACTGATCAATTGATTGCAATTGCGTAAAAAAAGACCTTGGCGAAAAACGTCTTAAGTACACTTCGGTACCAAATTTAAACTACGCCAAGGAGAACCTATATTAAAGTTGCTCCATTTCTTTCACATGATTTTTCTCAATTTTATATTAAATATTTTTTAACTTGATAGGCGGTAAAAGAAAAAACCTTTTTTAATTCGTCTAAATATACTAAAAGTATAATAATAATAACAAATAAAATAAAGTAACTGTTTTTTTTTTTTTTTTTTTTTTTTTTTTTTAACCTTAAAAAAAGAAGCTCTATTACGTAGCAACGGTTACTGTATTCGTATTTTAAAACTTCTTTTACGAGTTTTATCTCAATTTTAATTTACTATTTTTAAAATTATTTATTTGTTTTTTGGCGTTGTTTGATTAAATTTTTAGGTGTTTTAAATATTATTGTTACAAATTTGTAAATAATAGTCCTTATTTTTACGTAATTTCATCTAAAAAGGTTTAGTCAGGCTATAAAATGTTAATTTTCTGCATTTTTGTTTTATTTTTGGTATTAAAATAGCCGATTTTCTTTTAAAAACCCGTTGAAAGCTTCACCAGGGCAAAAACTAGCATGGCAACCAGTTTGGTAAGTTTATCGCCTCTTGACGACTCCTTTGGAAATAATGATAAGAAAATCCTCATTATCGATATGTCGATTATTTAAGCTTTAAATCAAATATTTCACGAAATACGAGAATATGATGGAAATGTACGATCTGTATAAAAGGATCCTATTCCGGGCACTGTATCAGTTGAAAACTGGGATGGATGAGTTCCGATTTTTCTGCCACCAGTATGTCTTTACAGAAATTTTTATCATATTTTTGCAATTATTTTTGTGATTTTTATAGGGTAGAAATGTTTTTAGGAAAATACTGACCAAAAGCGGAACTCTTTCATCTCTGGTTGAAATACAAAAGCTTGGATGGATAAAAGGTCTAACTCAGCTTCTCATTGATTGCAGCTTTTATGTTGTGTGTTATGCTTACAGCACAGTTTTTTTTTTCCGAAATTCCCGAATAAAATTAAAATATAAAAAATTTCAAATTTCAAGTTTGAAAAAAAAGCGGCCTTGTCTGCTACGCTACGAAAGTAAATTTTTGATAAAAAATTTCCGGTATGAGTGTTTGCAGCTAGAGCTTAATAATTACGTCCTCGGAACGAGGACAGTGCACCACAAAGGGGTAAGCTGTGTTTTCTGGTGAAATTTAAGCTGGTACTTATTTGATTGACTTGTAATCCTCTAGAATATTCTGTAAATAAACTTTTAAGCCTATGCAAGACATGTCATTCATTCTCAGACGATTCACGATAATGCAACACTATTTTTATACAATAATCTTTAACCTTTTCTATCAGGACACATTGCCACAAAAATACTGTACAGATATCTGCATGACAGTGGTGGCAAAAAAGTAGAAATTTTTTTCTAATAGTGTCTAAAAATTCTCTAGTATCTAAAAATTCTCTAATAGTGTCTTGAAAAAAGGGCGTAGAGTACGACCCGTGCATTCAAATAATTAAATTTATAAGAAGAAAGTGGAAAAAGAAAGTGAGATTGGATAGGTTATATGAGATACAACCAAATTAACCTAAAAAATCTTCACAAAATGAAACATGTCAACATGAATTATAGAAAAATAAGTAAATCAAAGGATTAGTTATTCGTAGAAAAATGAAGAAAAATGAAGATCTCTAGCAACATGGAGACAGTAAAAATAGTGTAATCAACCTTTACATATATAAAAAGGTATTTTAATTTAATTTAGTTAAAAATTTATTTGTTTAAACACATTTGGTGAATTAATTTGATTTCATCTAAAATAATAACTTAAATTTCCTTTCAAGATAAAATTAACTACACTACTCTCCATTAAAATTGCAACACCAAAAAAGAATGCGAATATCAGAATCATGTTTATTGGGCACATACATTATAGTTGATTAAAAGTGATTGAAATTTCAGGAAATTTGGAGTAATATGTACTGAGAAAACAGTACATAAAGCAGCGACATCTGTGAGGGAAATCTACACTTATCTGCCGAAGCACTGAATCAAAAAGCGATTGGATGACATGGAAGAGTGTGTAAGGGTGCAGCACTTCATGAAGCTTCATCACGATGCCATAATTCATCGATCGTAGTTACTGGTGAATTGTAAGGGATCAATCGCTTTTCTTTAACTAAACAGTCATTTTAATTGGTGCGAGATCAAGAGAACGCACTGGCCAGAGGAACAGTCGAACATATGCTGCATCAAGGAAGGTCTAGAGAATACGGACAACTTGCGGTCGTGCATTGTCCTGCTTAAATATTACGCTTCAAATGCCTTGAATATAGGGCAGAGCGTCAGGCCTTAAATCGTCAGAAATGTAATGGCTGGTGGTATTCGTATTGGCATGAAGGAAAACAAGAGGTGATCGAGACGTGTATGGACACACTCCAGGTGGTGACTCAGTATGCAACTACCAAAATTTTAATTATCCTCAAAACTGCATAACTGATATGGGCGTCTTTAGTGTATGATCAACTACGAACCTGGAAGCAGGAATGGCGTGAAGTCGCCTTTCAGACATATCACAATCCTGTTTGCAGTATCAAGATTATCTTAACCGTATTTAACAACATTGTAAATAATGCACATTGTCAGCTGGGATTCGACATGGTCACACTGTCCATTACTTGCAGTAATGGTATGGGGTCCCACTGGATACACGTCTCGATTACTCCGTGTTCGCATTCACAACACTCTGAAAAGCGGCCATTAAATTTCTGGCGTGCTAAAGCCCGACCCCTGCCCTATATTCAAGGCTACCGTAGCGAAACATTTAAACAAGATAATGCACGACCACAGATTGTCTGTATTGTACGGACCTTCCTTGATACAGAATGTGTTGAACCGTTGCTCCGGACAGCGTGTTCTGCTGATCCCGCACCAATTAAAATGATCGTTTAATCAGTGAAAAGTGTGTGGCCTGCCACTACGCACCACTAACAGCTGTTTATGAACTGTTGCATCCTGTTGAAGCTTCATGAAGTATTGTACCCGAATATGTCATCCAATCGCTGTTCGATTCAACGCCTAGGCAGATACGTATAATTGTTGCTCCTAGAGGCCGCTGCTTTATGTACTGTTTTCTTAAGATATATTACTCAAAACTACCTGAAACTTTAATCAATTGTTTAACCTACCATAATGTAGGTGTCCAATAAATATCATTCTGAAATTCGCATTCCTTCTCGGTGTTGCAATTTTAATGGACAGTAGTGTATTTTTGCAAAAATATTTCTTTTGTTTTTTTCTTCAAAAACATTGTTAATTTTAAGTTTGATTAAGTAATCGTCATCTGTTGGAAACATTTATCGTTAAAGATTTTAGAAAAACTCTATAGAACATTTGAGCGAAGACTTATATTTAGAAAATAATATTTCTTTTCTAATGACTAAAACTTAAATTTACTTTATATTGTTAAATTAATTTAAATCTTTACTAAAACAAAACTGAATTTAATGACTGGAATGACCTTTTCTGATTAATGATAAACAGATAGTTCATTTCAAACTGTTACTTTCGTGATTATATTTATTTTCAAGAAATGATTTTTTTTTTTAAATAAAATTATTACACACTTGCATAATTTAATTGTTAAATTTTGAAGTATCAAATGATTCTTTTTAAGATTCAATTAGTTTTATTTATTCATTTTAAAACTATCAGTAAGTATAATTATTTCTGATAGTTAACGTAAACGGTACAAAGTAACGTAAAAGGTAACGTAAACGGTGTCCCATAAGTCTATAGACATTTTAAAAATTCATAAAAATTGAAGGAATGGGTAGATTTGAATGCGGTTTGTAAAAAAGTTATTCTCATAAAAACATTTTTTTTTTTTTTTTTTTTTTTGTAATGAAAAAAATAATAGTTGAATTTTTTGTCGATAGGAGGCGCTATATGTCAGCAAATGGGAAGTTTCCATGAAAAACTATATTTATTTCCGTGCCTGTCTTTACCGACTTATAAAATATATTCTATGTGTTTGCTATCACTACATATTACAACACAGCTAATTACAGCTTCAATTGGTGATTCTTAGCTGAGGGAAAACATCTTCTCCAATAACGCTTTATCCACCAAGTCAGCATCGCAATTAAAACTTCATGTATGCACAGGCAGAAAGCAAAATAAGAAGTAAGCTACGTTAATCGTAAAACTGTGCAATTTACGGGACTCTGACTTGCATATTTCTCGTTACGCGTTCATGCAGCGCCCTCAATCAACAAAAAGGGATTTAACTAACCTTTGTTTCTTTACCAAAAAAAAAAAAAAAAAAAAAAAAAAAAAAATCCGCAAACTGTGTTCAATTCTATCCATCCCTTTATTTTTTATGAATTTGTAAAATTTTTATAGACTTATGGGACACCCAAAGTAATTAACAACACAAAAATGAAGAAAATTAATAAGGGGAGAGAAAAACATATAAAGTTGAAAGGTAGTAAATGCAACCCATATAACAGTGATCTTCCCGCTTCGCTCCCTGGGACCTCCTGGATTCTTCCGGGAAGAATCCAGGAGGTCCCAGGGAGCGAAGCGGGAAGATCACTGTTATATGGGAACTAGCCTTCCATTATCTTTCAATTTATTCTCAATATCCCACTCAACCAATTAGACAAACAATGCCACTCAATCTCCGTAAACATTTATCTACCCACCAATCCTCCATCTTCTTTATTGCCTTTAGCTATTTTATTATTTTTTGTAAGATGCACTCAAGTGTATTGTTTTTTATTCAAAATTGAGAATATAAAATAGAATTAACAGTACAAACGAAGATTTTAAGGAATCCCATCTTAGATGCAGTATTGATAAATTTATTAATTTGTTTGTTTTTATACTTTGAGGAGCATAAATTTTGTATTCGGAATAAGTGATTAATGATGATGTTTCTGTACTCCGAGAGATGCAGATAATAAATAATTAGAAGATAAAAAGAACTTTTATACACCATATTTTTAAATCTTCTGTTGAATCATATAAACGCTACTGAAGGCAGCGAGAACCCGGAGAAATTGGATAAAAGTATTAAAAAAATTCCTTGCTATCGTGTTTTAAGCTATTATAAAAGTTTCAAATGGCTATCTAGCCGGGAAATTAGTTAAAAGTTGATTGCAAGCTTTGTACTGGTAACGCTGCCGAAGGCAGCAGGGTCCCGAAGCAATTGGTTAAAAATATTTTTGAAATGCATTTCCACCGTATTCTGAACTATTCTGAAAGTTTCAAATGTCTAGCTACTCGTGAAGTTAGTTAAATGAGTTTTCTGTCGAATCATATAAACGCTGCCGAAGGCAGTAGGGACCTGAAGCAGTTGACTAAAAGTATTGAAAAATGTATTGTCACCGTGTTCTGTGCTAGCCTGAAAGTTTCAAATGTGTACTTAGTCGGGAAGTTAGTGAAAAATCGATTGCAAGCATTGTACTGGTAACGCTGCCGAAGGCAGCAGGCACCCGAAACAAATGGCTAAAAGTATTAAAAAAATGCATTTTCACCGTGTTCTGAACCATTGTGAAAGTTTCAAATGTCTAGCTAGTCAGGAAGTTAGGTAAATAAATTTTCTGTTGAATCATATAAACGCTGCCAAAGGCAGTAGGGACCTGCAGCAGCTGACTAAAAGTATTAAAAAAGTATTGTCACCGTGTTCTGAGCTATCCTGAAAGTTTCAAATGTCTAGCTAGTCGGGAAGTTAGTGAAAACGCGATTGCAAGCTTTGTACTGGTAACGCTGTCGAAGGCAACCCGAAGCAGTTGGTTAAAAATATTTAAAAATTGCATTTTCACCGTGTTCTAAACTATTCTGAAAGTTTCAAATGTGTAGCTAGTCGGGAAGTTAGTTAAATAAATTTTCTGTTGAATCATATAAACACTGCCGAAGGCAGTAGAGACCTGAAACAGTTGACTAAAAGTATTAAAAAAATGTATTATCACCCTGTTCTGAGCTAGCCTGAAAGTTTCAAATGTCTAGCTAGTCGGGAAGTTAGTGAAAAATCGATAGCAAGCTTTGTACTGATAACGCTGCCGAAGGCAGCAGAAACCCGAAACAGTTGGCAAAAGGTATTAAAAAAATGTATTTTCACCGTATTCTGAACTGTTCTGAAAGTTTCAAATGTCTAGCTAGTCGGGAAGTTAGTTAAATAAACTTTCTGTCAAATCATATAAGCGCTGAGATAGTTGACTAAAATTATTAGAAAAATGTATTGTCACCGTGTTGTGAGCTGTCTTGAAAGTTTCAAATATCTGGCTAGTCGGGAAGTTAGTTAAAAATCGATTGCAAGATTTGTCCCTGATAAACAAACAAACAAACTTACAAACAAACAAACAAACAAACAAACATACAAACAAGAATCGAAGTTAATAAAAACATGGTAAAAAGAGTAAACAAGTTTACATGGAAACTAAAATCTTGTCGTTTGTCATATATATCAGTATAAATTTTATTATCATTAAAATGAATTTAGAGATCTAAAAAGTTAATTGATTTTTTATTAATAGTATTTAGCGATAACTTTAGGTTAGAAGAATGTTTGAAGGAAAATGTAGTATGTTATTTATTCTTAATATAAAATACAATAATATCATTTATGTAACGATATAGATTAACATCATCGTAACAAAATTGATTTTCGTAATAGTAGAGCTATAAATCAGCCAAAGTACTTGACCTACAGTCGTCAGCAAAATTGTTCGAGCGCTAACAATAATTCTGATCCAAAAACGTACACTTGATACTGCTTTGTTAAGTAAATCCTTGTCGAATCGTTTTCTTAGACATTAAGAACATGACTCGACAAGGATTTTTTTAACAAAGCAGTATTAAGTGTACATTTTTTATATAGGGATTATTGCTTGCTCTTGAATAAATTTACTGCCGACTGTACTGTACATCCTCTTTGCGTGATTCCTACTTTTTGAAATAGGTGCTGTTATTTTGGAAAATATAATTGTTACGTATAACGAAGTTAAGAAGTGTTTTGGAATTTTCTGCTTTAAAATTGATAGGAAGATCAATTTGATATACATTATAAATAGAAATATATATTGTTCGTTGCTGCTTTTCATTCCATAGTTTTCTATATTTAATGGAGACAAAATAATTTAAATATTTAGTACGTTATCTGATTTATGTGACCTATGTCCGCTTATTTTACTACATTAAAAAATAAGTATAATTTGGGAGTATTACACTTAGGTAGTGAATTACAAAAAATCAATATCTATTATAGGTATTAAACTCTTGCTTCTCTAGTCAGGGTCCGCTTTACCCTTTTGGCGGCCCTAGACAATAGAAATTTGGCGGCCCCCTCTAATACGCCAGGGCAGCTTATATATTTCATGTGACCACAGTTAAATTTTCTGAGACCTCGGTACCCCCCTCCCTCCACAAAAAAGAAATCACAATAGAAAAAAGCCTTTTGATTATGAATAACTACATAAAGAAGACTTTACTTATACTAAGAATAAAAGTGAACATAAATAGAAAATATTCACGGTTTTTTGTAAAAATTCGATTGGAATTTATGAATAACAAAAATAAATAGGCTGAATCAAACTTTAGATTTTCCACCTGTAAGTGCTAGGCGATTGATTTTGAACCTTAACAGCACATCTTCTACCCAGGATTTCTTCAAGATATCTTCAGGATGAAAAGACATCCTAGAAACATCCTGAAGATGTTCTGTGGATAAGTGTGCTGTTAGGGAAATTGACTGAAAATTTCTGTATATAAAACCCACATTCTGTACAAGACATCGCATCACAAGGAGTTTTGCGGAAGTTTTAGAGCAGAGATGCAGGTACAGGTGCAGTTTATATTCGGACACACGAACGTACTTCGCGAGAAATTTTGGCCAATTCTGAAAATTTTGAAAGTGTATTTTCTTAGAAGAAAATGAAATGGAAATAACAAATCTATTGAAACAATAAACTAGAAGCTGTTTCAATAGATTTGTTATTTCCGTTTTATATGAGCTGTATTATATAAAAAGCACCACAGAACTGGCACTTAAAAGTAATAAGTACAAAATTTTAAATAAACATCATTAAGTGGAAGAACTCGCAACAATTCCGCTTTTTTTGCAGCACTCGTGCCCACTTTGTTCGCCTGACGAAGGGTCGTGTGTACTTTCTACCTGAAACAATTGCTGCGAGTTTACTGCATTTTATGGGGTTTATATTCAAAGTTTTGTAATTATTACTCGTGCCTACTAGTTCGCCTGATGAAGGGTCGTGTCTTCTTTCGACTCGACACAATTAATGCGAATTTTTGCATTTTATAGTGTTTATTCAAAGTTTTGTATTTCTTAAAAGCTGTATTCTTATGTTACAATTCGTACTTCTTCTTTAAAACATTTGTTACATACAATAAATAACTTTGTAAAGTCAAAAAATAATCAGCATTCAAAATAGAATATAGGATTGCAAGAAACGTTCACAATTTTCTGAAATAAAATATATCTTTTTAGGAATTCCCCCCATCTCTTCAAATGCATTATGATCGGCGCGCCGTAAGTAATCAAAAAAAAAAAAAAAAAAAAAAAAAAAAAAAAGGGAAGAAGAAGATGGAATACAAATAAAATTATGTGAGAGCATAATTATAATGCAAAGTATCTGAAATTTTACAATAAATATTTCATAATTATTTAAACTAGAGAAAATAACAAATATCTAATTCATCGCAAAAGACACATAAATAAATAAACACTTTGATGGCAGGATGCATTACGTAGAGTCAAAGTTCATAGACTCAGAGGAGAAATTATGTTTATTTATTTTGATCGGTGCTGAAAGGGAGTGCAAAGGGAAAGAATGAAGAGCATAATTTGATTGTCCCTGTACACGAACCATTTTCTTCATCTCAACGAAAAGCTTACTGTAACATCCTTAATGATCCATATTTAGAATACCGAGTTTGGAATTTCTGCTACTATTTGTTCTTGAGACATACTGATAACAGACACACAGACCATTCGCTAAAAACACGATTTTCGTATTCAGGGGACCACAGAACATGTAAATTTTACAAAAATCTCACGTTTGAAAATTTGACCCTAAACAATATTTTCTCGACCCTATGGGGTCGAAAAGTAAAAAAAAATCTCTCGAAAGTAAAAAAAAAATCTTCTTTTAAGTCAGCGTATGTGTATATAAAATATATCAATTTCAGAGTTGCTAGGAGTAATGAACATACTTTACTACGAAAAAAAGTACTTTTCTAATCCGCGATTGTAATGAAATGCTCGCCCTCTGGTGGGCTAAGGTGAATATATCACACCACTGATAGCTTTCACGCTCAAACAACGATAGAACAACAAGAAAGAACAATAAATTAATACACGTGGCTGTTATATTTACTAACAACTGCAGTTGAGAAAGCTCCATCTGTCGATCATTACAAACGCGGATAGTACCTAGACATAGGCTTTGTTCTCTTGACTTTTATGTATTTGGGAATAAAGAATTTGTAAACATAATAGTATATAATAATTTATTTTTTCGTTTTTCACTTCTGACGCCCATAAAGGATTGCCTTAGCAGTGAAATATTTTTAAATATATCTGTCTATGTTTATTATCATAAAATAAAGCTTATTACAGGTTTTAATTATATAACTACGGGAGTGGAAATTTGGAGCAAATCTCATGCCGGTGTTTATGAAATGAAATGTTCGTGTTCTAAAAAACAACGATTTTATGGTAGAGAATAATTTAAAAAAATACCGACATGAGATCAAATTCCCATCCCTGTAAACTGTTAAGTTTCTGAAATATTAATGAATGATAGGCATATTTTTCAGACGTTTCTCAGTATTTAAAATAGAAAGAAACAGGTATTTATTTGGAAATATACATTCCTACATATACTCGGTAGAAATAGGCATTGCTAAAGGATGTAGTGATATGACAACAGTTGCATAAACGATTACAAAAATGTGTTTTATTTTACACTTTTTAAAGATAATGAAAAACTCATATCCACCCGCCTTTTGTAAGAACACTTAAACTACTGTTTTAAAAATTTCTCTTGGTGGATATTTTGTTTTCCAAAAAATTCTATATATGTTTAGTGGTATAGCAAAGTAAGCATTGTACGCACTTTGAAAGATAGTCCCTAAAGTGTAAAAAAAAAAAAAAAAAAAAAAAAAAAAAAAACTTTTTAACAGACTTTTTCTTTTTCTTTTCTTTTTTTTTTTTTTAAGAATGGTATATTAAAATAAATTTGGAACTGAGATTGATTTATGAGAAGAAATCCATTTAGCTTATTTGATAAAAATTAATTTGATTTTTTATCCATAATAAGGTCATGAGATGTAAAGTGGCTCCCAATGCATTAATTTTAAATGAAAAAGGAGGAATATGTTACTTTTCCAGCCTTATTTTATATCTAAGTACACCTTTTTGTGGTAAAATTACTTAGAATGTCCTTAGAAACAGAACTTGAAGAAAAAAGTTACAACACAGAATTCGGAACTTAGTCTTTTTGATAGAGTAAAAATGGCAAATGTAGTAAAAGAGCTTACACGTTTTCCCCATTTAAAAATTGATCACCTTTAACCAAGGACAATTAAAAGGTTAAACCAAAACTTTTGTAACTTATTGTATGAGATATGATATGTGCAATGATATTCCTAAAAATATAATGTTGTGGAAATACAACGAATATTAGTTACATGAAAAATAACAATTTGCTATCGACAGAGAAAACTCAAATTTTAGATTCCACTAGTGTAGACCATGATGTATTTACAGATAAGTAAATATAGTCTTATTCTCCTAATTAAACAAATATGAGACATTTAGCGTTCCGGGCGCGTATTTACAGAACGTACATTGTTTTGAAGCCACCTTGGCGAACTTTTCTTTTGGCAGAGATAAAATTGTGCCATGGTGTCTCGCGAATGGCAACACAGTTAACCTCAAACCATAGAGGATGGGCGTGTTCAATTAAAAGACGTTGACATGTCAGACAGATGCATAAAAAAAAAAAAAAAAAAAAAAAAAAATGTGCTATTTTTATACACATAGACAAATTATTTACATATTGTTTAGAAAATAGATTTATCACTATATCTTCTACAAAATTGGATTTATTACTGCACATATAAGTAGAACGTAGAAGATTAGGAAAAACTGTTGACTTCCGGTTTTCTATGAATTTACACGCTTTGAGATATCCTTGCATTTCAATTAACTGAAATTGACTACTTATGTTATAAAAGTAGATTTATTGCTAGATTCTGCATATATAAGAAAAAAAAGTAGAAGATATGGAAAAAATTTCAGTTTCTGGTTTTCTCTGAATTTACACGTTTTAAGATTTCCTTGCATTACAGTTAACTGAAATTGACTACTTATTTTTGGAAAACAATGGATATATAAGAAGCCTATATAAGAATAAAGATAAAAAAAAAAATAGATTTCTGGTTTTCGAGGAAGTTACATATTTTGAGATTCCCTGAACTCAGTTTGACCATTTTTAGAAAATGTCTGTCTTTTTGAGTCCAAAGACTTTACCAATGGTCTTAATTTAACCGAACTTGATATTTAGTTGGACCTTGGTTTGAATTGGTTCCGATTAGCTTTAGGGCTATATCACCAAACAGGGGGCGCTTCCACTTTGCGATTTCCTCTCATTTCAGGAAAGGCTCAGCATCTACTGTGTATAAAACTTAGAGGTATGTGTTAAATTAAACTCTGCTGATTCAGTTTGAGTGCATATCGGCCAAACAAGTGACGCTGTTTAAATTCCAATTAAATCCCATTTTAGGGAAGAACATAAGCTTCTATAGTGTATAAATGTACGAAACTTGCTGTAAGAAATAGTTATTAGGTAAAACTATGCTGATTCACTTTGGATGCATATCAGACTATAAGTGGCGCTGCTATTCAGCAATATTTTCTATTTACGGGAAAGTTATATCTCAGCTTCTATCCAATAGAATGTACCAAACTGGATGTGTGAGTATATATTATCAAAAATAATTTTTATTGTTAATATTTTAATGCGGTTCCTCATTGCTATATATCAGCGTCTCTTGATGAAAATTGCATTGAATTTTAGAGAAAATATATCGATTAAAATTTTTTTCATGATAATCGGTAGGTAGCACTGTCTTACAAAATGGTATAGAAGAGATAGTATTAAATTGGTGATTTTTTTTTTTATTTCCGGTTTTCGATGAATTTACACGTTTTAAAATGTTCTAAACATGACTCGCTCATTTTTAGAAAATAATTATTTGTTTGTGTGTGTGTATAATGTGTTAAATAAATTTTGCAGCATCTCATAAATTAATAGGCGGAATTTAAGTACGATTGATTATTGGTTAGACCTTCATTTAAATTGGATGCCGATTAGCTGTTGGAACACTGTAAACGTAAATGTCTTAAATTCAGTTACAAAAGTGTTTTAAATGGATGGTCTTTTTTTAAGAGAGAAAAAAAAAGTCTTACTTTTTAAGACCCTTTTTTTGCATCTGAAATTAAGACATTGTAATGTCTTAAAACGCCGCTATATTTTAGGCTTAAAACACCGCCATGTTAGGCTTAAAAACACTACCGTTATTAAAGCTTTTTAATAAATAAATATGGTGCATGATTATGATTTATGTTAAAAATAGATTTTAGAATTGTTTAGAGCATTAATGAAATATTTATATATATATATATATATAAAATCATTACCCGGCATTGGGATTCGAACTCACACTGTCCGCGGAAACCAAAATCTCGAGCTAAGCACAGTCAGACGTAAGCATTTACCAATCGCGCCACCTCCGAATAGAGCACAACGAGTTTTTATGATACAGTATACTTCAGTATTCGCGAAACAAATCGCAGTGTTATGTTTTATTTCTGATTTTTTGCTATAAAACTATTGATAGTATTGATCTTAAAGTTAATAATTGTTATTATCTTAAATTTCATAACTGGAGGCATAGAATTTTTTCATAATGCATAACAAGTATGTGAAGGATGCAGCCCTCGATGATAAGGATTTTTTTCCTTGAAGTGATATTTAAATAAAAACTAACTTTAATCATGAATACAAGAAAATTTGTTGTTTTATATTTAGATGCAGGTAAATATGTGAAAAAAAAGGTTTTAAATGAATAATAATAATAAGAAAGAAAGAAAAAAGTTATGCACAAATTATTCATGATTGTTCACTCATAAATTCGCTTTCTCATACTTGCCACGTCAGTTTTCACACTTTTTATTTTAATATAAGAAAGATCTAAAAACATTTTTTTTTTTTTTAACGAAATAAGCTTTATATATAAGTATGTTGTTTAAGAATTATATTAAAGATTATAGCATGCAAATGTTATTCATATCTCTAGAGTATTAATCCATAAAAATTCAATTTCATAAATCTACCATAGTTTAGGTAGCTTAACTGCTTATTATATAAAATAGTAATATGTTTATTTAATGTGGAAAGAAGTAAGATAAGTTTTTTTTCTTAAAGTAGATTCCATATGAAAAATTTTCTAAGTAATGCAAGTGTCTAAATTCCTAAAATGTCTGAAAATTCAAACGCGTTCTGCTGTCTGAAAATTCGCGTATTTACATGTTTCAGACATTTTTGTGTCTAAATTGGTATTTCATACATATTTCTGTCTTCAATTACGATATCTATAATGTCTAATATATATTTTAAGACATTTACGTGTCTTAAATGCCGTTTCAGTTGTTTTTATGTTTTACTTTAAGTCCGTTTTATTTGCAGTAAATGCATCACCCAATAGGTGGTGTGCTATGTTGGGATTCATTCCATTTAAGTTAAGGCTATATCTCAATTTCTGTGGTGTATAAACGTACCAAACATGGTACTTAATATTTATAATCTGTAAAACTATTCTATTTTAATTTGGGTGCATATCGGCCCAGAAATGGCACTTCTGTGTTGCAATTTAATTCCAATTATGAAAAGGCAATTACTTTGCTTTGCAAAATAAAAGTGATCAAGTTTCGAACACTGGGCGATACTAGTTCTGTTTAATTGGCAAATTTTGTTAATATATTTTTAAAAATATCATCACTTGATGTAGAAAATAACAAGAAACATAGTTATTGATGACATAGTATGTTATCAGTACCAGTTTAGTTCAAAGTCCAACTAAATACCAAGTTTAGTTTAATTCCTTTCGTTCGTGAGATACTATTTCTATAAAATTATTGATAAATACACACTAACATATATACAGCCATGATCAAATTGTTTTCAGGATATCTCAAAACGTATAAATCCATCGAAACACGGAGTTTGAAAATTTTCACTAATTCAATCAATACTTTCTTTTTGTGTATGTATAAAGAGGTTAAAAAAAATACTTTAAAACATTAGTTATGAATGCATGAATAGAAATAAATATTTTCTGCACTTTTTCAGGTGAAATGCAGAAATACGCTAGACTTTAATGATAATAAAAAAGTAATAAAAAAGTAAAACAGTGTTTCGAAATATAGCAATTATATTAATAATCTATCCGAATGTTTCAAAATTGTTTTTAAAACTCTAGGTCTATCTTATTCTGTTTAAATAAGAATTAATATTGGCTTTTTTTTTTTTTAATTCAAATTATATAGTTTAACAAAAAAAAAAAAAAAAAATTAAAAACGTATTAATAATAAATCTTTGAAGAGAAACAAATCCTTTCTGCTCTCTTGCAAAAATAATTATAATAAATTTAAGCTAAGGTATTGTTAAACACCAATCCATGATGCAACTTATTTCTTCTTTTAAATAATTGTTTAATACAAATGGTAAATACATTGCGAAATGTTTATTTTCGTGTCTTATTCTAATACGATTAAAAAAGAATTACTTGTGATCGTTTATCAATACAAAAAACCCTTAACGGGTTAAAAGTTTGTGACGCAGCACTGTACTTTATGGCTATAAGAATTAGAAATACGGGTCTTAAAAATAATGATATCAAATTTTCAGTGACGCTTTGATATTAATTAAATTATACATAGATTTTCTTATTTGAATTTGCTTTTTCCTTTTATTTATATTTACAGTGTAAACGTTATTTTCAACATAAAATAATATATAGCATTTACTCATTGATACCTTTCCATTCACCTCTCTTATACTATGAAAGCATGTGTTTTAAAAGAAATTATATGAAATTCCAGTAACGCAGTGGTGTTACATTAAGTGATTTGTTTTTAAATTTCTCTGCAATTATTTTGTTTTGCATATTAAAGTATATGTGCACATTGAAATATTGCTTTTAATTTTCAAATACGCTGTGAAATATATCACTTTCATTAAGCTTATATTATGTACTGAAATATATTTATTTCAATGAATTATTCTATCTTTTGCGTCACGCCATCCAAAACTGAAAACAATTTCACAGTTTTTTTCTTTGCATCACGATATCTATTTGCATGCATTTTCAATTTATTTGGATGAAATGACACAAAGTAAACATTTCCATATATTTTACTTACAGTTTTGGATGGCGTGACGCAAAAGATAGAATAATTCATTGAAATAAATATATTTCAGTACATAATATAAGCTTAATGAAAGTGATATATTTGACAGCGTATTTGAAAATTAAAAGCAATATTTCAATCTGCACATATACTTTAATATGCAAAACAAAATAATTGCAGAGAAATTTAAAAACAAACCACTTAATGTAACACCACTGCGTTACTGGAATTTCATATAATTTCTTTTAAAACACATGCTTTCATAGTATAAGAGATGTGAATGGAAAGGTATCAATGAGTAAATGCTATATATTATTTTATGTTGAAAATAACGTTTACACTGTAAATATAAATAAAAGGAAAAAGCAAATTCAAATAAGAAAATCTATGTATAATTTAATTAATATCAAAGCGTCACTGAAAATTTGATATCATTATTTTTAAGACCCGTATTTCTAATTCTTATAGCCATAAAGTACAGTGCTGCGTCACAAACTTTTAACCCGTTAAGGGTTTTTTGTATTGATATCATTACTTTTTAGGGGTTAATGATCAAAACGTAAAATTAAAGGAGCATGGTAATGAGTTATAACACTGTATTAAAAGTGTTGTTTTATAGGTCATACTCGAACAAAATAACAAACTAAATAAAATTTCAAAATTTTATAAAAAGTGATAAAAAAGATGGACACATGCAACATTTCGAAGGCATAATACATTATAAAAATGACAAAAATTTCTTATTTATATTTATTTCTTATTATAATTTTTTAGGTATAGATTTGATTTAAAAGAGAAAAATAAATATTAATAGAAAAATCTTTAAAAAGTGAAAATTTTATACTGGTAAATATTTAAGTAGTATAGTTTGTTATGAATTTAATTAAAAAAAAATCTTAATCTATTCAAAATTTTATTATAGCTTAACATTTTGTAATTTATATATTATATATACTAGAAACTTAATGAGCAAATTAATTATTTTCAAATTCAGTTTTAAGAATTTTTTCAATCCGTAGTTTAAGTGATTTATCACCTAATTTTGAAAAAATTACAAATATTTGCATATGATTATCATATTATTTGTCATTTTTATGAAAATAAAGGAAAAATTTTTTGTTGTTGCAATCACCTTTTAAAATAGAACCAATTTTGAAAGTTAACAACGTAACAGCATGAAAACAATGTAAATACAAAGAATATTTTTGATAAACAAATGTCATATAAAATACAAGTACCTAAATAAATAACTCATTTAATATATATATTAAAAAAAGAAATTTTTTTTTTTTTTTTTTTTTTTTTTTGGTTTTTTTTGACGCTTTCCGATAGATGGAGCCAAAACGATTATTTGATATTCAGTATTTCAGATGGAAGAGAAGAAATTCGTCCGCGAAACTGCCGCATCACGGTATTTTCGGAGTAAAAAATAGTTCGATTTTTAAACTGAGTTATAAAAAAAACAAGAGTTTTCCTAGGGAAAAGGGAGATGTCAGTCACATCAGATAGAAGCGATTAATATCATATATAAATTAAACTAAATTCGCTCGAGCCATATTCGAGAAAAAATTCTTACACATTAGTCCGTCCATTTATAACTTAAATGAGCCAATTCATATCTCGAAATGTATTGCACGCAGAAGTGTAGCGATTTCAGGGTAGGATCAGACAGAAGGTGAAAGTCTATTTTGAAAATATCAGAACATAATCTCCCATATTTCCTGAGATATTAAGTGTCGGCTTTCAGCGGTTTGTTTGATCTTAAAATTCCTGTATATATAAGTGTCGCAGTTTTCGTTCGTTTTTCCGTTTCCGCTGAGTGTCGTGGCGTTCGTTTGTTTTTGCGCTTGCGTCACTAGAAAAACTGCCGTTTTTCATGATCATTTGATGAATATGAAATCTTCCTACGCCAAATAAAAGAGACGCCAAAGTGTACAACTACTCGCCCCGGGGCAGAACATAAGAATGAATTCAACATATTTTACCTACCGATGCACGCTACATTCCTTAAAGTCGAGACAACAGCAAGCAGCCATTGCGCTCTTTCATGAACGTTTACCAAGAGCTTTACGGAAATAACTATTAGCAGCTCGTGAAATAATATTTAAAAATTCCTTTGAAACTTTTCCGGTATAAAAGTATATCTAGAATAGCAATTGCAAAATTCAATGTTGATTATAATTGACATTTTTTTAATCTTATTTTCTAAAAAGTTTTATTATTTTGAGTGTCTTTCTGCATACAATGCGCCTACTGTTTTAAAAATTAAAATATGTGGGAAAGAAGTGAATGAACATTTATGTCATATCAACTTCTGTTATAAGCGTTAATGCAACCTCAGAAATTAAACTTTTCAGAGTAAAAACACCCTTATTTCTTTAGATACGTATTGCTGAACGAAAATTTAAACGTAAACAGCTATATTATCTTGAATTTAGTTGTATACCAGTATATGTAAATATTGGAAATATATTTTTATCCTGGCTGAAGATAGCTTTTGCTTGATTAGACAAAGTTTATAATGCTCTTTAGTTTCACTAAACATTGAACGAAATATATATTTCTAAACACTACGGTTTTGCTAACGTATTATTCGAAATAATATGAAACGAAGAATTTAAATATATTTATATAGTTATTGCTTTGTAAGTTTTTAAAAAGCTCTGTTGTAAGCTTCGCACTCTGCCCTAGTAAGACATAAAAATTCAGAAAAAGAAGTTTTTCTTTAACCATATAATCTATATATATATATATACAGAGCTGCCAACCTAATCCGGCAAATTGTTAGTACCGCCCATTTTTTCTACACCAGTCATTTCTTAGAGTTTTTTCCTTATTAATTCATCGCAAATATATTTGAAGAAAATTACTTTAAAAATTAAGTGGTGTAGAAAAAAGGGCGGTACTAACAATTTGCCGGACTAGGTTGGCAGCTCTGTATATATATATATAAATATAAGTGTTCCGACTATTCCCCAATTAAAAACCTTTCCCGAATTCTTAAATGAAAGAATATTTTCAGTGCTGAAATAAATATTCAGGCTTCATTTGCAATAGAAATTCTTCCCAAAATTAATGATAATAAAGAAATAAATAAGGTATCGAGTTATGTTACAGCAAAAAGTGTTGGTGTTAGTCTTCAATTAAAAAAAAAAAAAAAAAAAAAAAAAAAAAAAAAAAAAACTGTAAAACATCATGAGTTTCCACAGGGTTTCCCACAGCTACGACTTTTTATAAGCAATATCTCTTTTACCAATACTATCTAAAAGAAATTTCTTCTTAAATGTACATTTGGAAAAATATGTTCGAAATTATTAGTGATGGAAAGAAGCTCATAAAAACTCGACCAGTGGGAACCTAGCTCATTCATTATTTAATAAAGATATCAAACCCTTATTACAAATGTATGGTATTAATAAATTAAGTTTCTGTTTAGCACTATGCATAGCTGTCAGCTTTCTAAATAATATTCGGTAAAATTATTAGTACTAACCCCTTTCCAACACTACATTAATTTTAGAGCAATTTTCTTCAAACGTAATCTTATACTCTTAAGTGAGCAATATTTGTATGTATATTTCACTGATCTCGAAAACGGTAGCTCGGACAGTCACGAGATTTAACACAAAGGTGCATCCCGAAGGGTCATTGTGCACATCGAAGTCAGATTTTCGAATTTTTGATTAGTTTTTTCTTAATTAATTAAAATGTGAAAATCATAACCTTCTAATTTCTGATTAAAAAAGCCATTTAAATTTTAACATTTTATCCATAATTTAATTGTTGCCAATTTTTCTTTTCGAAAAAATAATAATATTAATTTAAAAAAAACGTACATTTATTTAAAATGAGGAAAATAAATTAGAAATATCACTCGCATCGTTACAAATAAGTCACCAAATGAAAGGGAAAATTTTTGTAAATCCGATGCATAAAACAGCTTATCAATCGGATGATTAGTTTTTTCTTAATTAATTAAAATGTGAAAATAAAAACCTTCTAATTTCTGATAAATAAGACATTTAAATTTTAAAATTTTATCCATAATTTAATTGTTGCCATTTTTTTTCGACATAATAATAATATAATAATAATAATAATAATAAAAAGTAATAATAATAATAAAAAAAAACGTACACTTATTTAAAATGAGGAAAATAAATCAGAAAGATTAGAAAATAAATTAGAAATATCAGTCGCATCGTTACAAATAAGATAGCAAATGAAAGGGAATTTTTTTAAAAATCCGATGCATTAAACAGCTTATCAATCGGACAATTAGATTTTTTAAAATTAACTAAAGTATAAATTTTAGGTGGCAACAGCAGAAGATTGTATGGAAACCGTTAGGAGAAAAAAAATGAAAAATCTGCTTCACATTAAGTCATATGATTTTTAAAAGGAATTAAAAAATGCAGTTTTCAAATTCTTTTAAATTTTCTCTCACGAACACAAAAATATAATATACAGCCTGTACCCCACAAGACCAACTTGCATTTCAAATTTCATCAATTATTTTGGTTAATAAACAAAAGTTATTATTTTTTTTCAAATTAAGTTTTATTCTATTTTCAAAAAGATTTATGTGATCATAGATATAATAATATATATAGATCTATCATCCCCATATTATCGTGCAAAGATTTTTGATGCCGAAAAAAAGCTTTGGAATGAGCCATTAAGTGGTATTGAAGGGAAAAAAAAAAAAAAGAATGAATTTGAAACTATATCTGGGGCTTTTCATTCACCTTTAGTAAATAAATTATTCATGAATTTTATTTGCTAAAACATTCGTGCATATTCCCGTGTGTATTCACTCGGGGAAAGACTGCCATATTTTGGTAAAATCGCCGTCTTTTCCCGAGTGAAAAGGAATCACTTTTTTGTCCCCAATGATCAATCTATATATTATTACTATATCTATGTATGTGATACGATAGATTAATAATTTGGGTTTAAAAAAAAAAATTAAATGGATTATTTAAACTCTATGAACCATATTTTTATTTTATCAGCTTCATTAACAGATCCTGCTGGGCGATTTTTTAAATTTTGGTGTTGAAGTACGCCGAATGTTTTTCGACAAGAAGTTTAATATAGCAACAGCTATTTTAATCTAAGTAGCGCATCAAATATATAAAAACGTAAATGATTTATTTTTACACAAAATTTACAGAACAAATGCAGTTTTAAAGATAGGAAATTTATTTCAACAAGCACTATTTTAAACCTAAAAAGCATTAAAAATATAAGCAGAATATAAAGGATTCTTATGTATAAACAAAAAAGAGTCTGATAAAATTATTAGCAAAATAGTCTTCCCCTTTTCATACAAAAAAAAAAAAAAAAAAAAAAAAAATCCATCGCTAATATGGCGACAAAAATTCAAAAGCCGCGAATGGAGCGACATAATAAAGTTGTGTAACACGATAATGTTTACCTATTTATTTATTTTTTTTATATAATAATCACTATGCTAATTTATCATACAAACAAATGAACCTCTGTGTGTTACTGCACTCTCACGCTGTCGAACAGATATATTTGAAAAATTCAAATTAATATTTAAATAAATAAATAAAAATATGTTTAATGGGAAATATATATAACCATAAAAAGATTAGTTGTCTAAAATACGGCAGAAATAGCGTTCATAGCATATTGTTACAAAGGATTAAGCCTTATTGTTACAATGGATTAAGTCTAAAATGGTGAAAAAATGACAAAAATTCAAAAGCCGCCAAAGAGAACTATATTCAGGCTGTACTATCAGGTTTACAACCCATGAATTATATATAAACACAAAAAATTAATTGTCTCATGCGACAGACGTAGCCGGTCACAGCATATTGTAATATTTGGCGTGAAATTGCTGTCATTTAATGGTTGATTGGCTAAACAAAAAAAAAAAAAAAAAAAAAAACATAGGAAATAACGTAAAAGCAAATATTATGTTGTCTAAACCCAGTTACGTTTGAGTCCAGTCCGAGTTGAGATTCAAATATAAAAGGGAAACTCCAATTTTTTCGATACTATCTATTTCGAAACTGTTATATCATAACCACCTAAATGGAAGCTCATTGGTAAACTATTGTCGCAGGTAATAGGGACAAGCACCCGAGTTGCAGTTGATGACCAAATCGCTGCTGAATGCAGCAGGGACCTGGAGCGAGATTTTGAACAATTTCAGTAATTTATTTTATTTTATTTTTATAAAGCTATACAGAAACGAGTTTCCTTTGAATTTAGTGGCCAGCGAAGCGTGCAAAGCCTGCTAGTTATGATTAAATAAGAAGAAAAATACTCTGAAGAAAAAAAAAATGTGAATAAAAGACGTGCACTAAGTGTTTTACGAAATATTAATTGGAATGTTGGCAAGTATACACTACGTTTATGTGTAAAGACCACGTCCCTTTTTCTATTTTTTATTTTATTTTTTATTTTTTGTTTTTTTTCAAAATTACAATCACACAGCAATAAAAGATTAAGTCATATAACTAAAACGAACGATTTTTGTTTTTAATTTTTCCTTTTTCCGTAAAAAATACTTGAAAGCAAAATTCCTTCTTTTAAAACATAATATAATTTTAATTTTGAGATGTGTTGAAAGAAAGATATTAAGCACATGCTTGTGAATCAAAACCTAAATTTCTTCCTAAATGATCGCATATTATTAGTCTCTAATGACTGAAGTTACATCATTGATTTTGTCAGATTTTTACCATGTTTTTATTAACTTCGATACTTGTTTGTGTGTTTGTGTGTTTGTTTGTTTGTGTGTTTGTTTGTTTGTTTGTGTGTTTGTCAGGGACAAATCTTGCAATCGATTTTTAACTAACTTCCTGACTAGCTAGATACTTGAAATTTCCAGGACAGCTCACAACACGGTGACAATACATTTTCTTGATACTTTTAGTCAACTGTTTCATGTACCTACTGCCTTCGTCAGCGTTTATATGATTCAACAGAAAATTTATTTAACTAACTTCCCGACTAGCTAGACATTTGAAACTTTCAGAATAGTTCAGAATACGGTGAAAATGCATTTTAAAAATATTTTTAACCAAATGTTTCGGGTTCCTGCTGCCTTCGGCAGCGTTACCAGTACAAAGCTTGCAATCGATTTTTCACTAACTTCCCGACTCCCAGACATTTGAAACTTTTATAATAGCTCAAAACACGAGAACAATAATTTTTTTTTTTTACTTTTATCCAATTGCTCCGGATTCCCGCTGCCTTCGGTAGCGTTTATATGATTCAACAGAAAATTTAAAAACATGGTATATAAAAAGATCTTTTTATCTTGTAATTATTGTTGTATCTTATGAAATAAGAAAATGAATTCTACGTAACTTTAAGTTTAGCTTTTTTTTTTCGAAAAAGTTGTGATAAAAAAATCTAAGTAGCCAGTAATTAAGCTTATCAAATTGACGCTGTTTAAAATTTGGTATTTGAAGATTAGTTGGTAGCGGTGCTATCCTGCAATGTCTTCTAATTGCTTGAGTGTGATATCTTAGATTCAAATGTATATTATTGTGCATAACTTAATATGTGAGAGAGCTTATATATATATATATATATAAACATATATATGTGTATATATACAGAAATAATTTAGTGCTTTTCGGCTCGCATGTAATGTATAGTTATAAAATAATTGCCTTTTGAACACTGTAAAAAAAAAGGGATTTTTTTCCCCTTTTTTAATGATATATGCAAAAAATTCTGTAAAAGTATAATGGTGGAAAAATACAGCGTATATTATTTATAGGAAGAAGAACATGTTGCCATTCACATAGAAAACTAAAATTTTACCGATGTCGTACCCGATACATTCACGGATGAATGAATCTAGACTTAATTTACAAATTGAAAAACTATTAGAGGTTCTACATCCCGGAACAAGTAAACGAATACATTACAGTCATTCCACTTTCTGTAGCCCTGTTCTATTTATCACGTTGAGCTACCGGCATTTAGTTATAGCTCTGTACCATGAATCAATGAGTATGGTTCGCCAAAATTCTGCTTACGCAGTACTCGAAAAATTAATACTGGAAAAGTTTTTAGAATTTTTTCCGGTATGCTGACTTATCCATAATAACAGTATTACTACAGGTTGATTCGGAATAAGTGTGACCAATTTCAAAGCGTCAGAAATTTTTATTGAATTAAGTTATTTACATGAAATTTTCAGTGTAGTTTCTTTTAGGATAGTACATTTTACGTAAATCTTTAGGCCAAGCCAAAAGAGCTTTTTCGACCATTTTTAGGGGCATTTTTCCAACTTCCTCTTCGATTGCTTTTTGAAGCTCTTGAAGTGTTCTTACTTTACGTCTACTTAATTGTCTTTTTAAGTATCCGCATAAAAAATAATCCCAAAGAGCACAGTTAGGTAATAATGGTAACCATTTCTCAGAAGGAAAAAAAAAATATATATATATATTATTTTTATTTTTTAGCCCTTTTATAGTTCATTTTGCAGTATGACTTGGTACAGAATCTTGGTAAAAAACAAAGTTTCCTTGGGGTTAAAGATGTTTATTTTCTTTGATCATGTGCTTGAAAACTTTATTCTGATAACATTTACCATCAATTTTAGCCTTTGGTTCTACAAAAAAAAAAATGGTTTTGTTAATCCTTGGGAGGACATTCCCATCCATACCATACAACCTGACGGCCAACTTGCCTTTTGCAAAACAGTTGCATCTTTGCGACGCTTTTCGGCTGAAATATATTGTATCTTCGTTTTGTCACTTGTGGATGACAGATAAAACAGTGCCTCATCTGATGCTATCCATTTTTTGTATCTACCTTTGCGTAACATTAAATACAGAGGCCAAGAACATTTTCTTAGTTTTTTTACGGTCTTTGCAGACATTTGATGACAGACTGGTTTATTCATTTTTTTATAGTCAATTTTCTTTATCTGACGACAAATTGTCGATTGCGATACCCGTAGTTTCTTTGCTAAAGTTCTCTGAGGCAGTGAATTTTCTACAGCGATAAGTCTTTTCTGCTTCTTTTTTTCTTTTTCACCAAGCACTTGCTTCCTTCGACATTTTTTCCCTGGAGCTTTTTATTACCAGCCAAATTTTATTTCTTTTCAAAGTTTAGATAGTAATTCATTAGAAAAATATCTTTTTTGATTTTTAAATGCTTTATTTATAACAGAGTTTGAGCAAACATTCTTCAAAAGCTTTAAAATTTCGTTTCGGGTTTGAGGATCTAATTTCGAAGCCATAATTTACTCCCACTAATAAAAATAGCTAGACTAGTAATTTAAACGTCTCACTTTTAAAATAAAACCGGCGGTAAAGCGAATAAAGTTTACCATAAATAGTTACGTGCTATTAAAATTGGTCACACTTATTACGAATCAACCTGTACTTTTTGAAGGAAGACCAATAAAAGAAGTTTAAAATTCTTTCTTATTATGCATTCCATACTAAGCATCTGGGAGTATTGATATTTATCTTGGCAATTTAAAAATGGTCAGTCTTCGTTAGAAATGTTGTTTGATATCGCCTTAAATACATACCTGGTAATATTTATAATTTATTCCAGAGTACTATTAAAGGTCCTGCTTTTATTCACGGTATACTTTGTTTCACCAGTATACTTTAAAAACATTTATCTTTTAATTTAATGGTAATTACACATTGGAGAAAATATCTCTGAAATCATATTGGTGTGAAAAAAAAGGTGTGTCTAACAGAACTCCGGAATAAATTATACATATTACCAGGTATGCAATATAGACAATAGTTGTAGAGCAAGAGTCTTCTTATTTAATCATGAGAGCATATTACTGAATATTATTCTTCAACAACTCTCGTGTGAAAAAAAGGCGGGGCTTAATAACATTACGGATAAACTAGCATAGTTAGTAGGTCTAGCAATTGTACACATCTGTTAACCCTTTCAGTCGCAGTGTTACCGCTGATGGAACACCTAATTTTAACTCTCAAGGGCAAAAACTCATCCCGGAAATTTTTTAGTAAAAATTTACATTTATAACATAGCAGAAAGAGCCCCTTTTTTTTAACGTGAAAATTTAAAATTTTTTCTATTTTAATTATGTTCGTAAATTCCGGTGGCAATGTTATTTAAATTACTCTAATTACATTGCACCGCAAAGGGTTAAAATACTCCTGAATAAATTGAAATGTTGGGATCTATGCAACTTTTACGAGTTTTTGTTGTCGATAATGTTTACTTATAAAGTGATTTATTAATTAAATTAAATATTATTTGAATTTAATAAGGTTTACTTACAGATGTTTCAAACTGAAAATTTCTCGAAAAGGAACAATGCTAATTTTTTTATTTTTTAAATGTTTATGATCAGCTATGTGTCTAAAAGCCATTTTTAAAATTAGTTTAGTAATTTTTAAAATAAATTAAGTAGTGAACGTTAAAGGGTTAAAAGGTGGCACTGCTGATCTGCAATTCGATATTCTATTCCTTGCTATTATTTTCCTTCAGTTATCAATAAGGTTTTTTGTTTTGATAAAGCCTGGCCATGATTTGGCCACTTTTCTGCAAAAAGTGTGTCTATTAATCACAAACAATTTTTAGAACTTGTTTCACACAAGTAAATAGAAATTAAATTGTTTGGCGTTGATTTAATTTCAAGATGATTAAGTTACAAAAAATGTTATTGAACAGATGGCACTGTTACGCTCTAATTTCTTTCATTTATAGGAAGTCTATATAAAAGTTACTGTATTGTATAGTTGAAAAAAAAAAAAAGTAATATGCATAAGAATCATTATGTAAAAATATGTTGATACAAATTGGTCTCTTGTGTGCCGGATGGTAGAGCTACTCTTTAACAATTAAATCCTGTTTAAGCCAGTATCTTTGCTTGTGTGATATATAATTGCATCAAAATTTATTATCATTCAATAGGTACGCTGTTATGTAGTACTTTTTGCCTTTTAAAGAAAGGCTATATAGCAACTCCTACACTGTATAAGTGTACAAAACATGATATGAACATACCTGGTAATATTTATAATTTATTCTGGAGTATTGTGAACCATTTTTTCCATACCAGTTTATTTTAAAAGCAATTTTCATCTTGTTGCACCGTAACAACATATCGTTCAAAACTTCTCAAAAAGCAAAGTGTTATAAAAAGAGGCGGAACTAACAGTAATAATGTTATAACAGTAATAAATTATATAATGCTACCAGTTTTGTATGTATAAAAATCATGATCTACCAATTCAGTCTAGGTTAATATCAGCCGAAAGATGGCGCTGCTGTGTTGAAATTAAACATTGTGTAACTAAAACGGTAAAAGCAGCACAAGTTATATGCTCCCAATTTAACTTTCATATTGATAAGACATTAATCACAAATGTAGTTAAAAGTTAACTATACTGTTTTCAATATTTAAAATTAAATGCGTACTTTTTTAAATATTCAAATTTAAAAACAGTTAAAACTACTTAAACAAGCACACTTTATTTGTCCGTTGCTTTTAATAAAACTGACTGATATTCTCAGAACAGTTTATATAGGCATAAGATGTTTTGAACCCTTTGCGCCGCAAGAAAATTACGATTATTTAAATTACAGTGCCACCAGAGTTCTCGAACAAATTTAAATTAAAAGAAATTAAAAAAAAAAAAAAAAAAAAAAAAAAAAAAAAGGCATTTTCTGCTACGTTACACAAGTGAGTTTTTGCAACTGGAGTTCAATAATTACGTTCTCGCAGCGAGAACAGCGAGCCACAAAGGTTTAAAATAATAATAATAATAATAAGATGAGTTTAACCCTACAAGGCTCAATTTTATTTTAGTGCGCGACAAAAATATATAGGTTGTAATTAGTGATCAGAAAATAGGGAAAACTTATAAAAATATAACCATATTTTACGGAAAAATCAACTTTTTGGCTCAACGAATCGTATGTGGAACATACATAAAAATATAATTTACAAATCGTTCACTATTGTAAAAAAAAAAAAAAAAAAAAATACCTCTGCAAAATATACACTTCGTTATAACACACAGTATTTATTTTTCGAGCCAAAACTTTTTAATAACTAATCTTTTTTATTTTTGAATTCAGACAAACGACTAACGTATCACTTTCATTCAAATTTCCCACTGAGTGTACCATAACAAAAACACGAACGACATCTTTAGGCATACTTGCCAACATACTCATTCATATTCAGCAGTATTGTTAGCCCCGCCTTCTTTTTCATACCGGTATCTCTTTAGAGTATTTTTCCTCTTATTCAATCGCAATTGCATTTGGAAAATATTACTCTAAAAATTTATTGGTGTAAGAAAAGGGGCTAGACTAAGAAGGGTATGGAATATTAATTAGGATGTTGGCAAGTATGTCTTTAGGTAAAGATTCGTATTACTACATAGCTAAATGTCAGTAGCTTCTATCAAGATGTCAAGAGATGTCGCTACTAATAGTTTTGCAGCTATAGGAACGATTAAAGTCGGTGTTCCACATATGGAACTGGGTGCCTTGTAGGGTTAAGAATAATAAATTCTGTTATATTGAAATGAATAATAATAATAGAAAAAAAAAATCTGGTTTTAACAAACACACAACTTCCATTACACACTATTACACGTATTATATGCATTTTTTTTGAATTTTTCAGTGAGAGAAACTTTAGACACGCATAAAGACATATAAAACAGAGTTTACATAGCAAGTTAAGAATATATATATATATAGATATACATATAAAGTTAATAAGAATATATATGTATACACTAAGCGACAAAAAAAAAAAAAAAAGGCCGCACTTGGATATTTTCCTTTCCGCCTTCTACAATCGCCAATTTTATCGTTTAAAAAGCAAATTTTCGAACAGATTTTATTATGTTATAATCCACATAGTCTTTAGGTTTGAGTCCAGTGTTAAAAACAAAATGCAATTGTAAGGAAAATTGTAATTTTTGAAATTATTTTAAAAATAATAAGAATAAGGCATTTAACAATGCCGCAAAAAGTACTATTTTTTCAATGAAAATCAAAAAAATATTTTAATACGTGAGATGGCAAAAAAATAAAATAAATGTTAACGAAATATTCATAAAAGGGTTTTTAGCAGGGTATAATTTTTTTTTGGCCGTTTAAACTGGAAATTTGGTTTTAGGCGGCTATGTTACTCATCCAAGCGAGATGACCGTAAGTTAAAAAGCCATTGCTTATAAAATCGGTTTGTATAACATTTAGCGCATAAAAGTGACTCAGAAAAAGTGTTTAGCAGCATAATTTCTTTAACTACAGTACATCAACTATTAAACAAAGCAGGTTTAAAGGCGGGGAAATTTGAAAATATTCCATTCTTAGTGAACTGAATTACGAAAGCAAGACCTCAGATGGCTGAAAAAATTAAAAAAAAAAAAAAATGATTAGTTAATTATTGGGCTGAACTGGTTCTCTTTGATAAGTCAAGTTTAATTTATTTCGAGCTAAAGAAAACAAGCAGATCTGACAACGAAAATATGACTGACTTAATGAAAATCGCACTTTCAAGACAGTGACGCATTCTCCATACATTATGGTACGGAGGTGCATAACTTTTCAAACAGTTGGGCAAATTTTTATGCTCAAGAGATCAATTAACTCGAAATAAAACACAATCTTAGTAAAAGTGGTGCCTGACCGACTATTTTGGAGGTATCTTGGACATTTCCGTAAACAGCATTTCACGATGAAAATGTACAGTCGGGGAAAAAAAAACGCAACACCCGCTGTAATTTCATTATTAATTGACGCAGGAACATATAATAGGCATAATGCAACAGGAAATTAAAAGCACTTTCTGAATATGTCGTCAAATTTTCAATTAGGGGTCATCTACATATTGAAATGAGGGCCAACTTTGATTTTTTCAACAGCAATACCCAATTTTGACTTCATTTTCGAATTTCTGAGAGTCTGGCAGTGCGGAAAAGTATACAGTTTGTATACTTTATCTTTAGTATTTATAGAGTTATAATCAAAAATGTGTTAGGGGGAAATCTGTAAATGCAGAAAAATAAAATTAAGATCCTATAAGAAATAGACAAAATTTTAATGTTTCACACCAGAAATCTTTCAGTAAAAGAGTAATTATAAAAATTATTAAAATGTTGCTAATTTGTCTAGTTCCTTAAATATCCTGAGTTCAATTTTTTAGATTAGTATATACTTCAGTTATTACTTACAAACTTTGAATAAACACCATAAAATGCAATAAACTCGCAACAATTGTTTCGGGTCGAAAAAAACACGACCCTTCATCAGGCGAACAAAGTAAGCACGAGTGCTGCAGTCAAAGCGGCAACGCTTTGACTGCAGCACTCGTCGTGAAGTCGTGCGTTGCCGCTTTGACTGCAGCACTCGTGCTTACTTTGTTCGCCTGATGAAGGGTCGTGTGTTTTTTTCGACCCGAAACAATTGTTGCGAGTTTATTGCATTTTATGGTGTTTATTCAAAGTTTGTAAGTAATAATTTTTACAACGCCAGTTTTGTGATGCTTCTTTATTATATACTTCAGTACCTTTTTAGATAATTTTAGGTCTATTTCATAGTGATGGGTAAGACAGGAAAAAATTTTGTCATGACATTGAGGCACTTCAAAATTGTCATGCTTCAAATGACATGAGGTATTGCAAGAGAGAGAGCAAGGTGAATGAATGAGGTGAAATATTTTGTCATCTGTTGTAGTGAGTTCTGAGGTGTGAGGTAGGTTGTTTGTCATGTTTCATGTGAATTGAAAGAGTTGTTTTGTCATGAAAATTATTTAGTGTGAAGAGGTGAGAGGTTCAAAAAAGTGAATGAAGATGCATGAATGAAATGAAGTACTATGTCATATGTTGTAGTGAGTTGTGATGTAGGTTGTTTGTCATGTCCCACCTGAACTGAAAGAGTGATTATGAAGATTAGTGTTAAAAGTTGAGGTCTACATTCGGTAACTACAACTACAAAAGTGTGAACGAAGATGTATGAATGAAATGAAGTAGTATTTTGTCATATGTTGTAGTCAGTTGTGAGATAGGTAGTTTTTCATGACACGAGTGATTTGAAGGAATTGTTTTGTCGCGAAGTTTAGTGTTAAGAGATGAGGGGCTTGCATATGGTACCTACAATTCCAAAAGAGTGAAGGAAGACGTATGTATGAAATGAAGGACTGTGTCATCTGTTATGTCTTGTTATCAGTTAGGTAGTTTTTCATCTCACAAGCACAAGTGAATTGAATTGAATGAATTGACTTGTCATGAAGATTACTGTTAAAATGATTGGAAAAAAAGTTAAGGAATCACTGAGAAATTTTATTTTATTTCCTTAAAAGAAGTAATAGTCACAAAAATTTAAATACTTTTAACAAATAAAGCTGACTTTTCGAAAATATTAAGATTGTTAAAGAAATATTTAGTTTTAACAAGAAGGTGTTAAAATGATTGTTTTAAGTAATTTCTCAGGCACTTCACTCTTCACTTGCTTATAAAAACTCACGAATGTTTTCGGAAGAAAGTATTGGATTCGTAAAAATTTAATTTCCTACTTATGGTTTTTGATGGATTTACATGTTTTGTGGGTTCCAGAACAAGATTTGACCCTTTTTATTTTCTTATTTATTCAATAGTAGAAAATATTGAATTAGCAAAAATTTCCGGCTTCTGGTTTTCGACAGATTTTCACGTTTTGAGAAGTCTAGAATACAATTTTACAATTTTTTGCGAATGTCTGTCCGTCTGTCTGTCTGTGTGTGCGTGTGAGAGACAAAAATTTTGTGGCAAATGTATCTCCTGGACTACTGTTCAGAATTGTTTATAAATTTATATGTAGGTGCACCTTGGCCTAAATTAGGGCCTATCGACTTTTGGTGCCAAACGCTCAACAGGTGGCGCTGCTATACAGCGACTTCCACAATTTAATGGGAGGCTATATCTCAGGTAAAGCTAAAGCACTTCCACCAATTACATTCAATAGAAAATAACGCTTTTGCTTAATTATTGGTAGATCTGTATGTCATATATAAATTATGTACACACCACACTGTGCACGCAAGTATATTCCTACATTAATCGGATACCGGACACTTTTGCGATTTGCGAATCGTAAGATGCAATAAACACGAAAATCCAAATCGGAGTCTACAGATGACTCTCATATTGAATTAAAAATATTTAGGGATAACTTTTGAGTGAAAATTCTATAATTGCTTAATATAAATGGGGGGGGGGGAGTGTGGAGCTGGATGGGAAATGAAAAAGAAAATAATGGTTTTTATGTAACCATGTAATTAATATTAATGAAACTGTGATAGAATATAGATTATTAATTTTTTCAGCGAGGGCTAAGTATAACAGAGTAGTTTCTTTTTTTTTTCTGAGGGAGGGGGGGGGGCGGATACAAGATTTTTTTTTTTTTTTCTTTTTTTTTTTTTTTTTTATTATTGTTACCTGTTACTGATTGCAATGAAAATTTTAATGAATTTCTTCTTTAGAAAATGTTTATTAAGTGTTATATATATCTAATAAGTAAAAGGGGGGGGGGGGTCTACGTGAGCAGAAAATAATAGTACTTTTTTTGTGAGTCCATGTCTGATTTTAAACAAAATTTGTGTATCACTGATTATTTATGAATATTTTTAGTGAGTGTTACTAATAATAGGGTGGGGGGAGGGGCTTAGAGGGCAGAGAAAAAGAAAACGAATGTTTTTATAACACACGGTATAAGATTGTACTGAATTTGTGTCATTTACTCATTGTTAAGAAAAATTTCATTGAGTATGGCATGCAACATTGGAGGGGAGGTGGGGGGGGACCAGTTCTCCAATGAAAAGGAACATTGTGGTTTTTATACAACCAATGTTATTGAAACAATAAGCTAATAAAACTTATAGTTTATAAAGGTTTTCAATTAGGGTAACTTGTAAAAGGGGGGTTACTGTTGGGGGGGGGGCGAAAGAAAAGAAATTGGCGATATTTAAATCTACCTGTTCCGGATTGTAATAAAAATTTATAAATTTTTATGAGAGTCGTTTAATGTTTAAGAACATTTTTACAGGAAAGGGGGGGGGGGCGAGCAGAAAATTATAATGGTTTTAATGAGTCTGTGGCTGAATTTAATGAAAAAAAAAAAAAAAACATCATTCATTATTCATGAAGATTATCTGTAAATGTTACGTATAATGGAGGGGGGGGCGGTTAGGGAGCGGAAAAAAAAGAAAATGAATATTTTTATATCATCCAGTTAAAGATTGTAAAAAGAAAAAGAGAAAAAGTGCCATGTATTTATTTAAGAAAAACATCAGTTAGCGACGCAAGTAGCTACTGAGGGAGGAGGGTGTCGTTGGATAAAGAAAAGCGAAATTATGGTTTGTATGTAACCAATTTTATCGAAACAATAAATTATTATAAATTATAGTTTATTATTATATATAGTTTATTGTTTAAATTATAGCTTTTCAATGAGAAAAGAAAAATTATAAAAAGAAACAAAATGTTTAAAAGAATGCGCTTTTTTTTTTGGGGGGGGGGGGGGGCAGAGGAAAAGAAATTGACTATATTTAGATCACCCTGTTCCGGATTGTAATGAAAATTTATAACTATCTATAAGTGTCATTTAATGTTTAAACATTATTTCACAGGAATGGGGAAAGGAGCAATGCGAGCAGAAAATAATATAGATTTTTTTTATGATTCTGTGGTTGATTTTGATGAAAATTTGAATAAAATATCATTCATTATTTATCAAGGTTTTCTGTGAGTAATACGTATAAGGACGGGGGGGGGGAAGGGGGAAGTTAGGGGGCAGAGAAAAAGAAAATGAATGTTTTTATATCACCCCGTTCAGGATTGTAGTAAAACTAGTCCCACTGACTCATTAGGAAACATTTTATTGAGTATTGCATGTAACTGTTAGGGTGTGTGTGTGTGTGGGGGGGGGGGGAGTACCAGGTAGGCAAACACAAAAAGAACATAATGGTTTTTATGGAACCAGTTTTATTGTAACGATAAATATAACTTATAGTTTATGAAGTTTTTTAGTAAGAGTTAGCTATAACAAAGCAGGCTGGTGGAGGGAGCAGAGGAAAAGAAATTGACTATTTTTTAATCACCCTTTGGCGATCTGTAATGAGAGATTTTATAAATGTCATTTACCGTTTGAGAAATGTTTCCTAAGTGTTATATATACATACCTCGTAAGGATATATACATACCTTGTATTACATATATATAACACTTAGTAAAAATTTTCTTGAGAAGACATTCATAAAAATTTTCATTACAATCAGTAACAAATAGCAAAAAAAATTATGTTTCTTGTATCTGCCCCCCCCCCTCCCACAGAAAAAAAAAAAAAAAAAAAAAAAACTACTCTGTTACATTTGACCCTCGCTGAAAAAATTAATAATCTATATTTCTATCACAGTTTCATTAATATTAATTACATGGTTACATAAAAACCATTATTTTCTTTTTCATTTCCCATCCAGCTCCACCCCCCCACCCCCCACTCCTAGTTATATTAAGCAATTACTTAATTTTCACTCAAAAGTTATCCCTAAATATTTTTAATTCAATATGAGAGTCATCTGTAGACTCCGATTTGGATTTTCGTGTTTATTGCATCTTACGATTCGCAAATCGCAAAAGTGCCCTTTTTTCCGGGTGCCCTTTTTTCCGGTGCCCTTTTTTCCGGTATCCACATTAATCGCACACAGCACAACCTGAAATGCATTTGTAACAATTTCCTAACGTAGTCCCACTACATTCTAAATGTTTTGAGTAGCCCTGTGAACAACTAATGAAAATTTTTATAGCTAAATTCCGCACAAAACATGCTTTCATGCATATAACAAATGTAAATGCAGAGATGTTAAACTGTATACTCATCAAAAATTTCGTCCATAGTCGTAATGTATTAGAATTTGTTTTGGATGTCTCTGTATGTGAACTATTTACTTAATCTCAATGACAAGTTTAATGCCCCTATATGATACAGATTTAAGATAGCGAGTTTCGAATTCCTGCTACTATTTGCTCTTGAGATATGCTGATAACAGACACGCACACACTCCAACCGGTTAAAACATGATTTTTGTATTCAGCGGATCTCAAAACATCTAAATATAAAAAAACTTACTTCCGAAAATTTTACCTAAGAACAGTACTTTCTTTGCAAAATTTTACCTAAAAATAGTACTTTCTTTGCCATATATATGGGTGAGAGAAAGTAAAATTTTGAACTAGAAAATAATTTCTCTATAGTGATATAATTACATTGTATATACAAAAGTGGTCTAAAAACTCTAAATGAAGTGCAGAAGCAATATAGTTAACCTTATGATGACACATTGAAATTTCTAATTGCCAGCATTATTACTATTTGTTTACTGAATTAACTTAAGAAACGTAATTTTCAGTGCTTTGAATTGGAATACTTTTAATGTCATAAATATAAAAATAACACATATAGATGAAATTTATGAATAATTTGAAATGATAAAAGCTTTTATAATTTTGAACATAAGCCTTAAGAAAAAAAAAAAAAAAAAAAAAAAAAAAGAAGAAGAAGAAGAAGAAGAAGAAAGAGTGAGAGAGAGAGGAAGAAGAAGAAAAGGACATTTAAAGAACATTTAAAAGATAAATACAATTTTAAAATTTTAGACCACTTTTATAAATCACAAATTTGAAGCATTTAATATGGGTCCACAGGAAATTTCACTTGAATAAATAATGTCTGTAAGTTAATTATAAATTATGTATGAATAAAGGAGGAGGTTCAGGTACAACAAAGATTATAGTACATGTCAATTTATTACGGATTATCCATTCTTTATATCATTACTTTTTAGTAGTACTCTTTTGTGATATTTATATGGAATTAAATAAGATGAAGATTATTATTTGTAAATAATGGTATGAAAATTATTTATGTTCTATATTAAATTGGCAGGTATAACTAATATCTATCATCTTAATCGCGTGCACCATGAAAAACTGACAATCAATTTAAAAAATTTTTAATGATTTGTGAACTATCTTTAGTTTAAAAAAAAAAAAAAAAAACACCGACTTAAATATTTAGAAGATGAAGCTAGGTTTGTGTATTATTTTATCATAACTAAATTTAAAGACCGTTCAACGTACATAAATAAATAAATAAATAACATCTTTTAAGTGTTCTTGTCCAAATTAAGAACACAACCGACTTTTAATTATTTTCATAACTTAAAATTTTTTTTCACAAGGCACTTGCGTACATGAAAGGATATTTATACATACTTGTAAGCTATATATAAGGGATATACATTGGCCCATAAGAGTTAAGTTCGTGCAGCAACTCTAGAGCACATCTCATACATGTTGCACATTTTCTTTTAGCTTTGTTCTTCAAATATGCTTATTACATACACAGACACCCACAAAACAACCATTATAAATCTGATTTTCGAATTTAGAAGACCTTAAAACGTTCAAATATATTAAAAATACCGTTTCAAAAATTCGATCAAAAAACAACACTTTCTCTGCCATACATGGGTAAGAGGAAAAAAAGAAAAAAAAGGTATTACGATATTTTCAAACTTAAAGATATTTTCCCTTAAGTAAAAGGGGCCCGCCAGCGGCCGAGCGGTTCTGCGCTCAAAGCTGATAGACGTGAGGTGCTGGGCTCAAAGCCTGGTCGTGCTCTTCGGCCTAGCGTTCGGACCTCCGTGGTTTTCTCCGGAACTTGCGTAAATACGGGCTAGGATCCCTTAGAAAAACCCCAAGGGCACTCCCCCTCGGGCCTGGGTCCCTGGTGCGGTTAATTGACCTTTAATCCCTACAACCCAACCCAACCCTACCCATTAGAAAAAGAGGGTGTATTAATAAACATTTCGCTGTTTACGTCCTGCTGTTAACTAGAATAGGCCTGTCCTTTACACATAGCATTCAGGGTACATGTACCACTGTTGTAATGTAAAGATTATTTTTAATTACTTGAAAAAAAAAAAAAAATCTTTCGAAGAATTGAGAGAATGAAACGTTCTCATAAAAGTATCTTTAATGCATTCTTTAATGCAGAAATTTTCACGTATTTATGGCAAATCACTAGTCGGGAAAAATTGAGAGCTCACAGATTTCAAATGCAAAGCACCGGAAATAAAAACTGCTATGTTCAACTAGGTGCAAATTCGTGATCTATGCAATCATGTTAAAACTAGTGTATGATAAAAATTATATTAAAAGTGATTATTGTAAATAGAAACAAAACTTCAGTGCACAACGTAATAAAATTTCTTTCGTATTACATTTATTGTTAAAAAAATCCACTATTTTAAATATTCACAGCGTTAAAAAAAAAAAAAAAAAGTAAAATAAGGAAGCAAATATATATTGAGAGGTAAATAATTTTCGCATATAACGTTTTAAATGTTAAATATTAATTTTTATGCCTTTCTTCTTCACGAATTAAACTTATGGCTAAACATAATTGCTATGAAAGAAACTAATGTCCTCCAGTGTCTTGCATTCAAAAGATTATGTTCAGAAAAAAGCAAATTTTCATTATTATTATTTACATAGAAGAGAAACATTTTGCGGGTAAACACGTCACCTCCTCCCGCCCCCGCGAGCAGTAAGATCTTTCAATATCTATTAGAAGTTCTTTGGTATAATGCCAACCCAAGGTGTCGTTAATAGTTTTCTCTGCCTTTATTTTATTCCCCCCTGTCCCTAAGGCATTCTTTTCTATTACAGGTCACACCACGACCACCCACAGACAGGTGACGACCTTGAATTACAAACACAACTACAAATTCCGCTTCTTGCAGGATCCGAACTTACAACATATCCCTCACACATTAACCTCCCAGTGTCACAATGGAATGCATTACAAACATAACACTTCATTCAGTCATGTCATTCCATTCAGGCTTTCACTGCTTTGTGTTTTTATTCTGAGTATCTGAATCTCACCCCATTGAATGAATGGGACAAAATTTTTGAAGTACTTCAAATCCAGTTCAGATAGATTGAAGTTCTGTATGAGTGAATGAAGATGACAAAACGTTTGAAGCGTTGAATGTGTGTCTTTGAACGGGACAAAATTTTTGAGGTATTGAATGAGGCGGTGAATGAATGAGGAAAAACATTTGAAGCACTGAGTGAGTGGTTGAATGGGACATGACTTTTGAAGTAATACAAAAAATAATTATGAGGTATCATGACAAACCGCTGTGATGAGGTGTGACAATGTCATGCCTCATGTATGAGTTACCCATCACTACTATTTAAATACATTACACTTGCGATTTGTCCATACAGTACTCTTTGAAAAAAGTGCAATATTTTTCAAGTAAAACTGTCTATTATGGCTGTACTAATCACCATTAAAGATTAAATTTTCTTTTGTAGGTGTAACATAATATACGAAATGAAATAATATATATATATATATATATATATATATATATATATATATATATATACAACAACTCATAAACTAAATCTTTTCGGATAAATTATTGTAAGGGTTCATGAAGTAAATATTAAACAATTTTAATAGCACTTACCAGTTTTGGGTTAGTTGAACTCTTTGGAACTGTACGATTCGTTTTATAATTTCTATGAAAATATAATTCCTTAATTAACCCTTTCGCGACTGCTGACGTAGACTCACGCCATTTGAAAATCTGTAACTCTGTCAGTGGGCGTTTATTTCATAATTTTTGTATTACATATTTCTTAAGTGTGTACCCAGTGTTCATATTTTTGCAATAAAATATACTATAGATAGAAATACATTGATTAGAAAGAATATAATTATAATGTATATCCATTTGTAATATAATTGTGAATACAGAAAATTTGTTCTGAAATATTTTATTTTGAGAATATAACGCCCTTAGGCGGGTCTTACTGTCAAAAAGACAAAAATCATGCGGTTGCAAAAAGTGTTAAAATATATTTATAAAAGTTAAAGTATATTTTTTAAATATATAAAGTTAAAAAAAATTAATAAAATTTTAATGACTAAAGTATCCTTAAAATAATAATCGTCCCACCTACAAAATAAATATATAAATAAATAAAAATAAAGCAATATATGAAGCAAATAATTTAACCTTTTTTTAACTATGACGATAGTTAAGAAACGATTTTACAAGTCTGTCTTGCATTCCAATTCCATTCGTTTTTTATATTTGACAATTTCACATTAAACCTATTTTTCTATTTAAAACAGTAAACCCCGCCTATTTAGTTATTTTTTTTTCTTCAAGTGTTCTTTTAAAAGTTTCAAAATTTATCACCAATTAATCGATAATGTAAATACAACTTCTGCATATTTTTGTCAACATAAAATAAGGGGTTTAACACGAATACTCAATGTCACATTTACTTTTCTTTTCTGTATTATTTTGTTTTGAAGAACGATGAAGGCGGGGCTTGTCTTCTTTAGAAAACAGGAATTCTTGATGCTTTAAGGGGTTACATCCAGTTGTATGCACGAAAAAACGTGTTTTTTTGTGAATTTTTTGTGAAGAGGCCTTTTATTAAAGAAATATATACAATACATATACATATAGCAAATTTAATGTATGTTAAGAATCCGTGATGAGTTTACAAAAATATTGGGTTCCGCTGTTCCTGTAGTAGATCTCCTAGAGGACTTCCACAAAAAGGTGTCTGGCGGTGAGCAAGATATCTCTAATCCAAATTATCTGAAATGAAAAAAACCAAAAGATTTATTTTTAGGATAGATGAATACAGGTAATGATCGTAGGAATAGTCAAAATTTTGATTTTTGACAAAATGGCGGCTTCCCCCCAAAAAAATCGTTTTTTTTCATGAAAATTTACACTTGAAAGTGGCTGAAAAAATCGAAATTATTATCAGGAACCTTATTCCTACGATCATTACCTGACAAAAATATCTAAGAAAATCGTGTCAAAATTTCAAGTCAATCGGTCCAGCCGTTTCGGAGAAATTTTGCTCACCGACTTTGAAAACACCGTTTCGAAATAAACGCGTTTAAAGTTTTGGGAACCATTTAAACTAAGTTAAAAAAAAAAAACAAAATTCCTACTTACATCGAGTCATCTATTCCAGGACCATAAGAGGAACCCTCTGCTTCATCATTTGCTTCTAGTACAGCCAACTGTTGTTGTCTACGTGACATTCTCCCCTCGCGCGTGCTCCCTTGCGCTCGTGCGTCAGAGATCAAGATGCGCTCTGCGTCCTCTTTTTCTACATAGGCATGGGCATTAGGCCCAAGCGATAGTCCCATTGCGTTCATGAAGTATAGAAGAGATGTTTTTCCTTCATTGAACATGCCGGCAGCAAGATAAGCAGCAATTTCAACGATCTTAGAGCCACATGGGATTATTTTTGGAGTTATTTTCCATATCAGCTGATTATTACTTACTGTATACCTAAAATTTCTAAATATAGCTCTCAGATATAAGATAAACCTTTTATATTCTTATTCTAAGAAGCAAAACATTATGAAAAGCATGGACAAGGGCATAGGGATAATGAAAAACAGCAGCTACTCTGGTTTACGCTCCGCCTACTTTAAAACGCTCGGAGACGTCTTTACAAATATGCAAATTTCTCCGAAACTAATTGCCGGATCGATGTGAAATTTTCAGACAATATTATCAAATATATGTACATTCAAAATATGTATTAAAAAAATCGATTTTTTGAAAATTACAACTGGAGGTAACCCCTTAAACTAATGTCTAAAAATCATCATTTTTGTTTCATTTCTTTGCGTTTGACGTTGTTGTTATATAATTTGACCCGTAAATAGAAAATAAAAATATTTTGTTTAATTTTCTTTGTTGTTTTTTAAGATTTGATTCGTTATCTCATGCAAAACTTTATAAGAGACGGCCCCTAAACCACTCAAAAAGAAAGATTTATTTATATCTCGAAAACTAATAACTGGAATGAGCTGCAAATTTGCATACCCATATTTTTCAGCATTGGGATTCATTTTATGTAAAAATTAATATAGGTCATAATTTATAATTTTTATGAATATGAATTTATTAATATTTTTCAGAATGAAAAAAAATTTTTAGAATCAAAAGTAATGATGGATTATGTTTGGGTTTCTTCACTGTATCGAATAAAAAGAAAATTATATCGATCAAGTTATTTTTTGTGAAGATATTAATAAAAGTTTGCAATATGAATTTAACATTAGCACCTTCAAAATTTGAACGCTTATAACGCTGTGAAAAAATAAGTAAAATATACAACCAATATACTTTTTCGCATTGTCGCGATCCCAGGAATTCAAATATAAAATAAAAATGGGGCATTACCATTGAAAAAATCAAAGTTGGTGCGCGTTTTAATATGTAGAGGACCCCCAATTCAAAATTTCAGTTCATTTTCTGAAACTACTCACAATTTTCCGTCGAATGATACCTATTACATTTTTCTACATCGATTAGCAACGAAGTTACGTTGAGTGTTGCGTTTTTTTTTTTTTTTTTCCCTCGACTGTACCTTTCTACACGGAATCTGTGGTAAGTTTATTCACTTCAAACTGTCAAAATTTCCTATCCATTCCCATGAGAACCTATTATTCTGTAAGTAATCATACCTTTTTTCACTTTAAGTTAAACCCTATAAAAGATATAGTATAATTTCTTCTTTACCAGACATGGAAATAGTCTTAATCGCGATCCGCTCGACAACTTTTAGTCTATAAAAGGCGGGGAGAGATGAGAGGATTCGAAATTTGCAGCCTATAACTCTGCCAGAACGAGAAAAGATTATTTGTGATATTTGGCACATTGAAATTTCTCATATTTATATTAAAACACTGTATAAAACTATGCCATTGCGCATTAAAGAAGTAATTCCATATAAAAGTGGAATTAACCCAATGCAGAATACATATTTTTAACAAAAAATTACTTAGATCTAACAAATAAATAGTTTTATTTCAAAGTTTAAAATATAACTTATTTATTTCATAAAATAAATCACAATAGAATACAAAGTGTATGGTTATTGCATTATGTTAAAAAAAAAAAAAAGTTTATGCAGATTTTTAAAAAAGTACTTCCTAAAGTGCAATAAAGCGAATTATTAAACCGAAAATGTACATAGGTATCATTTCATCACATTGGTATTATGCAAACAAGACAGTTTTATTTGTTTCAAACATTAATTTAAAAGTTATTACAAATAAAAAATGTATAAGTCATTTTTTCTGCAGTGCGGCTTTTTGTTTGTAGCTTAGTGTATTTATAAGTTATATTTTTGTTGTGTTGACATTGTTTTGTACCTATTAATTGCTAAATTTTAAGGTTAAATTTATCATTTACATATATATATATATATATATATATATATATATACACATAGATAGATAGAGTTATTTTTTAAACACCAATTTCCGAGATCTAAAACAGAACTATCTAATGAGAATTACCATTAATATTCCTGTAATAACCACGTAATAAATAAGAAAGGGTATCTAAAATGGATTAATGAAACAATTTTCAAGAAATTCGCTCGAGCCGTTTTCGAGATACCAGCTTTTACTAAAACTTGGGAATCTAACAGACTGTATATGTAACACAGGGATGGAACGCGGGCGCAGAATTCCTACCGGAAACTGTTGAAGAAATTTTTCTACCTATAATATCGTTGATTTAAGAAGTAGAAAATTTTGCTACATTGATAGTGGTATGAGTTCTGCGCCCGTGTTCCATCCCTGGTAACAACATTGAAGAGAATCGTTAGCGTCGTTTTTGAGATACGGACTTGCGGTGCCATTTCCGCTTTTCCAACTTTCACCAAACTTCGGTACATTCATCTGTACGTGTACAAGACACCTGTATTAGTTGTGAAGTTTCGTAGTTCTATGTTTATTGGTTTCGAAGATATGGTAGCAGAAGATTCCATACATATATAAAACTTTATTTTTGTTATTGATTAAACTTACGTATTATCAATTACAATTCTTTTTTAACATAATAAAACTTTTCTTTTACCTAATTTACATTTCAAATGTTTTTGAAAATTCAATAATCTGAGCTTTGTGTTTTTAATTTAAGTGTTTCTAAAAGGGTACCAGCAGATTACATAAAACAATGACTATTATTCCGAACAAAGGCCTTAATATAGTAAACGAATTCGAAAAAATTCGAATTTATGGTAATATTAAAACATTTTAATACGCAATTATATTAAAACAGTTTTACATAATATAAATAATTATAAAAATTTTAATGAGATAATAATTTAATTGCTAGGAAAAAAAAAATATTTTAACATATCATTTTAATGTGTTTATTATCAGCTTGCGGGTTAAATAAAATCTTAACACAGTTTTATTATTATTATTATTATTTTTTTTTTTAAATTGCAAAACGATATTTTATTCAAATACATATGGATTATTCATCAGATTATGTAATATAAATTTAGAAGTTGTACGTTAACACTCTCTTTTCTTTTTTCTCTTAAAATTTTACTTGAAATGTATTTTTGTTTTTATTTGCAAGATAACAGATTTATGAATCACTTACACTATTTTATCATAAATAATAGAAGAGATTTTAGTCACTTTTATGATAAAAGGAGGGATTTGTATAAAATATTAATTGCTAAATAAACATTTTTAAATACTTATACTTTTACATACCGCATTATGATTTTAACCTATAAAATCAGAGAAATAACAGTAAAAATGTGATAAATATTTCTATATAAAAATATTGGAGGCAGAAAAAGCATAACTCTTTCATCCATTCTATTTGTTTAGTGACTGAAGAGTATTTTTCAAAAGTACATGAAATAAAAATTATGCACATCACCTCATCATATTAATTAACCAGATTTATGTGAGGTGGTTTCCTTTAGCAATACTTGCCAAAATCCTAATTGATATTCCGTAGTGTTATTAGTCCCGCCCATTTTTTGCACACCAGTAAATTTTTAGAGTAATATTCTCCAAATGCAATTACGATTAAATAAGAAGAAAAATACTTTAAAAAGTTAATAGTGTGAAAAAGGAGACGGAGCTAACAATACTACGGAATATTAATTAGTAGTTTGGCAAGTATACTTTATGGTATTTCTGCAGGGCTCCCAGAGTTCTTATATTTTCACAATTGTTTTATTGTACTACCACCACAATTTTCAAAAAGAAAATTTTCATGAAGGTTTTCATGTAAAATAAATAAATAAATAAATAAATAAATAAATGAAATAACACCAATATCATTAAGAAAATTTTCTTTGTAAAAATTACGGTGACAGTATTATAAAATGATCATAAAAATATAGGAACTCTGAGAGCTCTGATTTCTGGTACACAGTGGACGAAAAAAAATATATGAATTAAAAAAAAAAAAAAAAAAAAAAAAAAAAAAAAATGTAAAAATATATTTACTTTTTGTGTTTCTTATATTTTTTCTGAGATTAATGGTAGATTTTTAAGATAATACAGGAATTAATTGCAACACGCGTGAAGATCGTGAAAAATGCCAAGCATAAAAACAGCAATAGTATACTTTCTAAATAAAACGGCTGTATGTATCGTCTAGTGTCTTGTAGTGAGATTAAATAATGAGGTATACACATTCTATTGTTATAAATGCCTTTACTATTTTTTCCAAAAATTCGATTATGTAATGTTTTTAAATTAAGGTATTTTAAATTATACTGTTGACAGTTAAAGGTGTCTTTATTTTTTTATTTCTTTATCATATTTTATTTTTCTTTTGTATATATTTTTTCTTTTGAAAATATATAAAACTCGTATATATAAAACCTTTATTCTTTCGAAAGCAGTGTTTTGGAAATTTATTTGATTATTCCTTCATTCGAAAATACAATATTTTGTAATCAAAATGTTGTATTTTAGAAAATACTGTTTTTGAAATAATAATACAAAGATTACTTTAAATAAAAACAGAAATTCAAAATAGTGACTATTGAAAATCAGAATAATGTTTATAAACTATCAATCAGGATATAAAATGCAAATTATCAAATGCAATTAATTTTAATTTTTAACAATACTTATTATCATAACTCTTCATAATACTTATTATCACAATTATAATAAATATCACAATTAAAAAGTGAGTTTCCAATGCTTTTTGTACTTTTACACTGCTTAAGATATTTTTCTTTATACGCACATTAAAACAGAATTTTCATTTATATTTTATTCAAAAACATATTTAGCAAGATATAGCAGCATAGTTAGCTATTTTAATTAATAGTTTTATATTTTTCAAATTCTTTCATAATTTAATATCCTTAATTAAACATCGTAATTAAGGTATAAAATTTTTTTCAATTGGATATCTCAGGTTCATAATTTATTATTGTCCAACTTATAACCGTTAATTATAACGAAACTAGTTAAGTATTTTTCATTTAGAAACTTTTCACACTGCAATAATAAAGCTAACACAATAAAAAGTAGGATTATTAATATTCAACATTTTAATAAAAGTTCGGGTTCTGAAAAGTTAAGTTTAGCGCATTAAAACTTTTAATCTTTTAAAGTTTATTTCCCACTTATTATTGTAAAGTAAACTTTATGTGGTTTTACATACCAGTGAACAAGTTTTCAAATAAAGAGGTTATAAAATGAATATTTAAAAGTGCAGTTTACTTTTGAATTGAATTAATTTTTACTAGGTTATCTATTCTGCGATACAGAGAATAATATTACGAATTTTGTTAAGTAATTGCATTAGTTTAAACTGTAAGGAATTATATAATGTGTTTTGTCATCATTAAAATCAAGAGAGGTATCACCCATGTATTGCCAAATTTATTAATCGACTTGCACTAATAGGATAACATACCTGCCAACATTCTAATTATATTTAGTAAAACTGTTTGTATCCGCCATTTTTTTTTAACAACCATTCTCTTTTTAGAGTATTTTTCTTGTTATTTAATCTTAATTAAATTTGGAGAAAATTAATCTAAAATTAAAGTTATGTGGAAAAGTGGACGGACACTAACAATTTTATAGAATAATAATTAGAATGTTGGCAAGTATGAAATAATATACGTAGGGAATCCTCTTATTTAAAAACAAATAAATAAATACAAATAATCTAATGTAGGCTAAAATTTACGCTTTAAACTTTAACGGTGAATCGATTTAAATTTTCAGGGCAAAGTATATGAAGATAATAACTAAGTAAGAGGGGGGGGTAAAAATGCAGAGTCAACGTGTATACTACGCCTCATTCCTAAGAAATATAGGGGAGACCGGTGTACCTAGGGCCGCTTTTTTTCAATGCCCAAAAACAGAGCCCTTGAACTATTTAAAATTATCAAACTGATATGTGCATATCTTTAGGACTAATTACCTCCAATTGCGATTAATATAAATACCTAAAATAATAAATTCCAGCAAATAGAAGGTTTTTAAAAAAACTTCACACGTGGCCCTAGGTACAACACCCTCATTGTACCTGGGGCCAGACCTCATTGTACCTAGGGCCATTCTCTCAAATTTATATTTCACTTTCTAATGAATATTAAATAAACATATAAATATATATCTTATATATATAAAAAAAATCAAGTATTATATTTATTTATCATATAATAATTATCACGTTGTTGCCTTAATTTGAAACACGAATTTTTTCATTATTTTTTTATCTTTGGGATATTCTAACAGAACGTTTTTTTTTTCTTCAATTTCTTTTTTTTTTTTCTGGAGTGTCTCTTGGATTTCTAGATCTCTCTGAGTTTCGGTCACATATTTTCTTTGATGTGGGACATTTTCCTTTAGGTAAATGTTTTGCTTAGGTTTGTACCTCTTAAAGCATAACACACGAAAAGATGTTAGATGTTGAAGGTTTCGAAATTTCAACAGGACACTGAACAGAGACATCCAGTTCTATCATTGTTAGTTCACTTTCTTCCTGGAAAACCTTTTTTTTTTTTTTTTTTTTTTTTTTTTTTTTTAAATTTATGGAGGGATTTTGTCTTTCAGTCACATTTGAACTTAAATATTCATCCTCAGTGAATGTGTCTCGATTCATTGGCCATATGCCGGATACACGAAAGCCTGATAGAATGTGTTTACAGGCGGATAGGATTTGCCAACATTTTCCGCAACGTCATATATAGTGATTGGTTTTACCAGAGTTTTCCAGCATCCAATTATTGCAGGGTATACTGTGTTTCTTAACACTTTTGCGACCGCTGACGTAGATTCACGTCATTTGAAAGTATGAAACTCCACCAGTGGGCGTTTCTTTTGCAATTTGTATATTATTTGTTTCTAAAAAATATACACAATATTCATATTTGTACAATCAATATACTATGGATGCAAATACTTTGATTAGATATTATGATTATAATGCATATCAATTTGTAATATAAATTTGAATACGGAAAATTTTGTTTTGAAAAATTGTAACTTATGAGAAAAACGCCCACAGGCGGACCTTACTGTCAAAAAGACAAAAAAGTGCGGTCGCGAAAGTGTTAAAAGGTCCAAACACACTGGCCCTAGGTACAAGGCAGCTATGTGGAGATTGGTACAAGTTTTGGTAACTTCATTCAAAATGCCTTCCACAAAAAATCCACATGCAGAGAGGACTAATTAAATATCTCATTTATTACTCAATATAACAAAGAACATTATATACTAAAAATGAAAGGAAAATATTTGACTTCCCTTTGTAAAACAGCAAAAAAGATGAGCTGCAAAATTTTACTTCAAACCATGTAAATTCGTTTTCTACGTGTAACTTGTCAAACATTTCTCCTCAAATGTTCCAAAGTAGTTGTAACAGTAGCCATTGGTGTTGTTACTCGCCCAATTGAGTATTAAAACTTAAAATTAAATATTATTCAAATAAAGTGGGGCGGCCCTAGTGATGGCTCCTACTTTCTTTAGAAATATAAAAGTTGCTGGGAATGAGAATACTCAATTGTTATGTATTATTTGAAGTTCGAACGGGAATGATACTTGAGAGGTGTGTAATACAGCAAGAATAACGGCGAGAATTAAAAATATTTTATCAAATTTTTTTCTGAGTTGATGGCAATATTCCATATAATGATATATTTTATCTTTTACTGGTTATGTTTCCTTACGAGAAATTTCTAAATTATGTATTTAATTTTTACTTTCTGTTACCCATATATTTGGTAGAAAAGGTATGTTTTTTATGTCAAATTATTAAAATATTACACGGTTCGTACGGTCCTTATTTTTTCCCTGAGTCTTATACCAGTAAATGTTTTAGAGCGATTTTCGTTATAAAATAAGTCTTTCTGATTAAGATGAATTTTATTGTTTTAGAATACTGGTGTGAGACTCAGGGAAAAAATAAGGCCCGTACGAACCCTGTATTAAGAACTTATTATAGTTACCCACTTTTAGACCGAATGATACTTTGCTCATTACAACAATTAAATTAATTAATAAACATAAAGCGTATACAGGATTTGTACGACCCGCATTTTTTCTGCACTCTTTTCTAGAACTCCATGTGTAGTACCGAAGCATTCTGCTGTTTTTATATAGCAGAATCTGAAAATTATGTTTTCAGTGGTTTGATCTGCGTGTGTCTGTATGTGCATGGAGATCAGTATACACCAATAACAAATTATACCAGGAAGTCCAAACTCAGTATTCCATGCATCTCATAGGAATACTACACTAAACTTTTCATTTAAATTAAAACAGATGGTTCGAGTATAAAGACACCTAACAGAATTCAAATGAACCCTTCTGCTACCAGAATGTTTTTGTTAAAATGAATACAAATGGAGCCAAATTTGACCTCAAAGTGATTTTTATATCGTTTCTGTACACTTTTGCCCCCCCCCCCAAAAAAAAAAAAAAACACTGTATGCAGTTTACAATTATTTTAAATGAGAAAAATTACATATTTATGCATTTTAAAGCGTATTCTAGATATCTAAAATTAATCGCATGAAATTTATTTTTTGGAATTTTGTGTAATCCTATCTTATTATTATTATTATTATTTCATTCATGTTAAAAACATTATGGCTAAAATACAGTCATGTAATAATTTATGTGAATAACATTTCTTGCCCACCTATACACATATTTATTAACACGAAAGATTATTTAGATTAAGATTTACGAAGTTTGTTTTCTTTCATTTAACATATTTGAATGCAAAAATTAAAAATTTAAATATAAAGGTGTGATTGAATAAATTACGCATAATATACCTAATTTATTACTCGAATCACCAGAAATTAAATGTTATACATATTTCGCATAAAGTATAGAATAATTAATTTTACAAACAACAACTGAGTATATCCAGTGAAATGTCATAACATTTTCTATACAGGGTGAGTTTGACATAATCTGCCACACAAAAGGAGGTGATAGAACAGCCCATGGGGAGCATAAAACACCATAGAAACCCTGTCCTATCTCTAACCGTTTCCGAGTTATGGTAGATAGAAGAAAAATGTGTTTTTTTTTTCCATCCCGTCTCAAAAAAACCCAAATTTGTGAGCTTTCCGAAAGACTTACACGCAAAATAAGCACATATTTTGAAAGAGCAGAAAAACCCTATCGGGTGACACCATTTACATCAAAATACCTTAATTTGACGGTGATCTACAAGCGCTAAAACATTAGCGAAGTTTAAAATCGAGTTGTCACCAAATTCTTTAACCAGCAATTCTGCAAACGCCGTTCAAGCTACAATCAGTCAAATTTACCAAAACGTCTCAATTCCACAAGCTTCAGAATGAGCCCACAATAAACCATATCGGTGTTCTAGTTCAGGAAAAATTTAGCCTTTTGTTTGAAATACATTCATCACTGAACTCGACGTTCGTCGAGAAGGAGAATCATGGGGTGCCATGGTCGTTCCTGATTTCATGTCTGCCTTCAGCCCGCTGTTTTGTCAGATGCAAAAAAGAAAGTTTTAAAGACAAGCAAGAAAAGTAGCAGTTGTATTAAGTTTAGAAACACAATGGAATGGAAACAAAAGAAGTATGACGTTTCACGTCTTTCACAAAGGAATATGCAAAAATAATGACATATCTCACGTTTATGATTAAAGCACATATGCATTCGAAAGGATGTGTGAAATTTAGTGCCGCTGCTGAAATTGATCACTCCCACAGCTGATACATGCCTTGCCCGTTTACGAACAGAAACCAGAGTAGGTCTTAGCGAAAGCTCATCTCTCAGTTTTATTATTGCATCATCGAGCCGGCTTCTTAAATATTGCAAACTGGCACCTTCTGTGCGGTAAACTTCTTGCTTCAGGAAAGCTTAAACATAGAAGTCCATTGGAGTGAGATATTTCGATATAGGTGGCCAGGGAATTGGTCCATTACGAACAATCCATCGCGGATACTGCTGTCAAGAAGTCTCGAATGGAATTGGAAGAATGTGCAGGGGCCCCATCGTGTTGGAAAATGATTTCCGCTCGTTGGGGTACAGGAATGACATCAAGTAATCCTGGAAGATGATGTTTCAGAAACTCCAAATATGTATTGCTTCTCAGATGACCTTGGAACACATGTTGACCTATCAAGCGATCGTCAACCACTCCAAGCCAAACATTTAAGCTGAACCGCGTCTGGAACGATGAGTGTCGTGTTAGAAATGAATTTTGTTGAGCATAATGTTGCCAGTAATGTAAAATTTACATGCCATCCCGAGGGAAATGTGGCTCATCTGTCCACAGTATCGTTCTAAGGAAATGGTGTTCCTCAATATATCGCTCTAAAAGCCAGCGGAAGCATGTTACCCGCTTTTGGAAATCTGGGCGGAGTAATTCTTGTACCGGTGTGAAGTGGTATGAATGATATTGGTTTTTGCGCAAAACATTCATTACTTTACTTTGTGAGATTCCACCTTCTGTCGCAAGTATGCGCGAACTCTTATTTGGATTTTCCTCCACTCGGTCGAGTACAGACTCATCAGCGGTGGCGGAGCGGCGACCATGGCCCCTTTCGTACACCCTACAGAACGACCCACTCTCCCTAAGCCTTCGATGAATTGTGGGAAATACAGCACGGTTGGGCGCACGCCATGTGGATAACGTAGACGGTACTATTTTTCGGCTCTCCGAGAGTTTCCATCGCAAAATACATACACAAAATGCATATCCGCGTACTCTTCATTTGTAAAACTAGGCATATCTGTTTACAGGTTGGAAAGTATGACAATTTGATCGCCGTGATGACTTTATTTGAAAATAAAATTCAAAGGAAAAACAAAAAGGGATAAAATTTCAATATTAATTTACAAAAGTAGAAGAAAAAATGTGCTACGGAATAAAAACCAACTTGGTTAATTGTACCAATGCAGGAAAACATACTAAGTATGGACTAAGAGAGAGCAAGTAGACGTGAGAGCAGCGTGAAAATCGACCGAGCTCAGGTAAAGTCCAGAAAATGCTAAAGCAATAAGCAGCATAGAACGCAAAAGAAGCTGACGTGCTAATGAGCTGTTACAGATTGACTTGCCTTTTGTACCCGCGAGAGGGATGTGCGCGCAGGAAGGTTGGAATGCATCTGCATATCACTAAGAGTCCATATGCAGATAGACATGAATTTGCATACGTTCCATTTACTCACCATCGTTTCGTTTACCGAATTTCGACGAACGCCGTTGTCAGTGATGTATTTCAAACAAAAGGCTAAATTTATCCTGAACTATAGCACCGATATGGTTTATCGTGGGCTCATTCTGAATCTTGTGGAATGGAGAAGTGTTTGGTAAATTTGATCGATTGTAGCTTAAACGGTGTTTGTAGAATTGCCGGTTAAAGACATTGGTGACAACTCGATTTCAAACTTCGCCAATGTTTTAGCGCTTATAGCTCGCCGTCAAATTAAGGTATCCTGATGTAAATGGTGTCACCTTTTTTCTGCTCTTTCCAAATATGTGCTTATTTTGCGTGTAAATCTTTCAGGAAGTTCACAAATGTGGGTTATTTCAGACGGGATGAACAAAAACAGATTTTTCTTCTATCTACCATAACTCGGAAACGGTTAGAGATAGGACAGGGTTTCTTTGACGTTTTATGCTCCCCATGGGCTGTTCTATCACCTCCTTTCGTTTGGCAGATTATGTCAAACTCACCCTGTATATTGATCTTACACAAGTCTGCATCTCCTACACTTTTTCTTTTTAGTAATTCCACTATAATGCATTCCCTGCCACTAAATTTAAAGTATCGGAACGTTTCTAATGATTTTTTCCAAAATAAACGTTTACTGATCCTTGCCAACATCGTTGTTAATATTCTGTAGTTTTAGTACACACCAGTAAATTTTTAGAGTAATATTCTTTAAATGCAATTCTGATTAAATAAGAAGAAAAATACTCTAAAAAGATGCTCGTGCAGAAAAAAAAGGCGGGGTTAGCAGTACTACGGAATATTAATTAGCATGTTGGCAATTGTGCATTTACCTAGCTTCAAAAGAATTTGTCGTCTATCATAACTACATTCTTATTCTCGATTAAAATTCACATATAACCAAACAACTAAATTATTCAAGGGATTCACAAGCAGAATATTATTGTAAATAGTTATTTTAAATCTTATTGTTATTCTTTAACAAGTATGTATTATTTTGTCCATTATGTTGACACTATTTTCTCACTGTTGTAATCTTTTATCATAACTTGTAATGATTTTTCAATATTTTCTTTTTCCGTAGAAAAAGAAATAAAACTTAATAAGGCAACAACATTTTTTAAAATTATTATTTGTGCTATTAGATACAAATATTGCAGATTTTGGAAATATAAAAACTGAAAAATATTTTCCCGTTCCCCTATTAATATTAAACGCTTATTAAATTACAATTCTCAAAGTTATCAGCTGTTTCTTCTACTTCTTCTGCAAGACTGAGATTTTTAAATAGTTATCTAAAGTAATAGTTCTTACAATTCTTTTAATTTCTTTTCACCGAAGTTACACTTACTCTATGCCAATGGTTTTCTTTCTACGTAAATTTTCGTTTACCTATGTACAGATAGAAATGAGAAATTATAGTATTAGAAACGCTGATATTAGAAGCAGCCTAGATTTTAAAACCACATTTTTCTCATTTATAGAAATATATTCACGAAATAAAAATCTCTCTCAAAATATTTTGAACTGTTCTCCAATTGTAACATTTTGATAAGAAACGATCGCATCTTGTAAATTTCCAGTTCAAGACAAAAATGTGCTTTTAGATAGTGAAATTTTATAATTTTTTTTTCTTTTTTCTTTCTTTTTTTAATATCTGAAATCAGCATTATCAAATCTTATGCAATGCAGTGTTTTATGCACATGTGTTTCTAGACATATATATTTTGAAAAATAGACAAACATTATTTTTATTTCATTACTACTCATTTATTCATTATATGATTTGTAGATTCCAGCAAGAATCAATGGTCTAAATAAACAACATTTCTTTATTTTACTTTATTTTATTTTTATTTTATTTATTTATTTATTTTTTAATTCCACACACATTTTTTTTTAAATACTTGATTTATTTATCTCTTTAATTATAACTAGGAACATATTAGGTTTTATAAAATATTCAAATGCAGATAGTATAGTGTCCTCATTTCTCATAATATAACTTGTAGGGTCTCTTGCTAACAACATTCGACTTAAGTTTGAATTGTTCCTGAGTATCTCTTAGTGGAATGTCATAGTTTAATTATTATTTAGCTTTCGATCTACAAATAATCTCAAATCTATTTTTAATTTATACTTAAATAATATAAAAATTGTTTATATATATATACATAATCCATTTATTAATAAAAGAAAAGAATGAAAACGAAGAATAATCTGTCAAACAAATCACTATATATATATATATATATATATATATATATATATATATATATACAGAGAGAGAGAGAGAGAGAGAGAGAGGGAAGAAATACAGCTGAACGTTGATATTTAAAGATAAGAATTTATGTTTAGAACGTTTTATAAGATACGCTATGACCTTTTTATATTTCTAAGATAAGAATGGATCATTTAATAATATTTAAATAATAATTTACAAATAATAGATTTGAATGAGATCAATAATTATTTAATTTAAATTTATTTAAAAAAATATATAGATATTTCCCTACGAATTTCTCTTTTTTTCTATGAAAGGTCACTGGTTTGACCCCATTGGTATTCTGAGGGATAAATGTTAAAAAAAAAAAAAAAAAATTCTTATATATTTTACTGTTTTTTACCGTAAAGGTAAAGGTTACGACTAAATGAACAATGTCAATTTATTTCAAAATTTTAAGTTAAGTATTTTAAGTACAGTGAAACGTCAAATGGCATAAAATTTATGGCTATTATATATAAACATATAGACAATATATAATAATATATTCGCAAAATATATCCCCCATGGCCATATTACAATGGGGTTATATTTGACCCCTTGGTAGTTGAAGGGTTATGTCTACGGCCGAAGTTTTTGGAAAGTACAACTTAACATTTATAAGCTTCACAAAATAAAATTAATATATGCTGCTTTTTTGCATAAAAGCAAGTTTCGTGTGATTGAAAGAACATCATTCACCATTCGTTTACATAGGTACTGTAAAAAAAAAAAAAAAAAAAATAATAATGGCTTATGGCAGGAAACTGTTAGAAGTTCATTTAACGTTAGGCTGTGTATACAATGTGGTTTGAACAGTCGAAGGAAAAAATAAAGCGCACACATATATATATTATTTTCAATGGTAATGCTCTATTAAATATATATATATGTATGTATGTATGAATTCCTGAGGTAGCGATAATGGCAAAATACATATATATACATATGTATTGGTTGTATATTTTACTTATTTTTTTTATATATTCAAGCTTTGAAGATGTAATGTTAAATTGATATGGTACACTTTTTTATTATCTTCACAAAAAAAAACTTTATTGATATGCATATATATAACTGAATGCAAGATATTTTTTGACTCAGAAAAGTATTTTTAATTATGAAAAAATCCAAAAAAAAAAAAAAAAAAAAAAATGCATAATGGCCTATATTAGTTTTTACGAAATGAATTCTTATGCTGAAAAATTTGAACTCATTCAATATGGACAAATTCGCAGCTCATTCCAGATATTAGTTTTCGAGATATAAATAAGCCTTTCTTTAGGAGAGTCGGGGGGGGGGGGATCTCTTACGCTTGCATGAGACAACAAGGAAATTCTTAAAAAGAGAGAGAGAAAATAAAACGAAATGTTTTTAAATTTTAATTATGTGTCAAACTATATACAGCAAAAACGTCAAGCAGAAATAAATAAATAAATCCATAAATAAGAAAGAAGAAATAAACGAAATTAATAATAGCTAATGCTCCATGTCTCCGCTCTCTTTTTTTTTAGTGCTAGAGGCCTATTTCAGACGGTACAGTTGTCGAATTTTTATAATACACACTTAATTAGTGCTAAGGGCCTATTTTAGTCGGTTTATTGAATGGGGATTTATTGAATGAGGTCCCCCAAAGGCACAACTTTGACATGAGTCCCCCCCCAGGCCCAACTTTGACATGAGTCCCCCCCAAGATACCCCTATTTCAGTCGGTACAGCGTTGTCGAATTTTTATAATACACTCTTAATTAGTGCTAAGGGCCTATTTCAGTCGGTTTATTGAATGGGGATTTATTGAATGAAGTTCCCCCAAGGCACAACTTTGACATGATTCCCCCCCCAGGCCCAACTTTGACATGAGTCCCCCCCCCCCAAGGTACCCCTATTTCAGTCGGTACTGCGTTGTCGAATTTTTATAATACACTCTTAATTAGTGCTCAGGGCCTATTTTAGTCGGTTTATTGAATGAAGTCCCCCCAAGGCCCAACTTTGAATTGAGTCCCCCCCAAGGTACCCCTATTTCAGTCTTGTCGAATTTTTATAATACACTCTTAATAGTGCTAAGGGCCTATTTCAGTCGGTTTATTGAATGGGGATTTATTGAATGAAGTCCCCCCAAGGCACAACTTTGACATGAGTCCCCCCCAAGGTACAACTTTGACATGAGTCCCCCCAAGGCCCAGCTTTGACATGAGTTCCCCCCCAAGGTACAACTTTGATATGAGTCCCCCCAAGGCCCAACTTTGACATGAGTCCCCCCCAAGGTACAACTTTGACATGAGTCCCCCCCAAGGCACACCTTTGACATGAGTCCCCCCCAGGGCACACCTTTGACATGAGTCCCCCCCAAGGCACACCTCCCCCTCATTGGGAAAAAGAGAAAAAACGTTGTTTTCCGGCTATAAGACAGTTTGGACTTCCAACGTTATTTGTTACAATATCTGCAGCTGAAACACATTGGTTTGATTTAATGAAAACTTTATCATGGAATTTAGATCGTCACGAATTAACTAAAGAAGAATTTGTCGATATTAACAAGTTTAGCAGTAGGCCTCTGGCACTAAATTAAAATCTGTCAATGTCAGATTTTCCTGTTTTAAATAATGAAATAATGTCGTGTCTGTATAATTTTTTTTTTATTTTTTTTTATTTTTTTTTTGAAGAACACTAATGAACAATTATTGATGAAAAATTTCTGCCCTTATTTATCACTATTTTTATGCAAAAGTCTCTGCAGAAAAAAAAAAAAAAATCATTTCTCAAAGTGTCCTGTAAAAGGGCGGAAACATCGAGCTCCGGAGATTAAAAAAATGTGTTCTTGTTTTCAAAAGTAAACAACCCCAACCTACCAGTATTCTTCTAAATTAGCACAATATAGAGGGTGAAAAAAGAAAAGAGCCTAGTTTGTAAAAGTATAGTCAGATAGGAGGCTATGGATAGTCTACATAATAACACTTTCGCTATCGCATGCTTTTGTCTTTTTGACAGTAAGCTCCACCTTTGATCATTATTCTTTTATGTTACATTATTTTAAATCAATGTTTTCTATATTCATATTCAAAATGTAAATTAATATACATTACGATTATACTCTTTCTAAGCACAGTATTTGTATCCATAAAGAATTGATTGCACAATTTTGAATACTGGGTATAATATTGAGAAATAATGTAACCTATTTAACATAAAGAAATACCCAGTGGCAGAGTTAAAGATTTTCAAATGACGTGAATTCACGTCAGAGGTCGCGAATGTGTTAAAACTGGCATCAACTGCATTTATTTTTCAATGGTAACACCTATTATATATATATATGTATATAAATATATATATATATAATTTATTTGAATTCCTTGGTTTAAATCATCACGGAAAATGGTATAGTTTATATATTTTGCTCAATTTTTCATAGAGTTACAAGCTGTCAAAATATGGGGATGCTAATATTAAATGAATATGACAAACATTAATTCATATCTTCAACAAATTAATATATTTAAATTCTGTTTTTTTTTTTTTTTTTTTTTTTTTGTATGCGTTAGAATGAAGACACCCAAACCTATTCCATGCATATCCGTGATAAAAAAATCATTTTTTGAATTATAAAAATTATTAATAAATTCATATTTGAAAAAAAAATATGAATAATGAGCTACGTTAATTTTTGCACGAATAGAACAGGCATCATCAAAAACATGTTTCAAAATTTACTGCTCGATCCTAACATTATTTTTTAGTTGCAGTCAGGGCCTGATTAAGGGGGAAGCTCGCTCTTGACACATTATTTATACTTACACCGTTATTTTTTAACAAATACTTTCCTCCTATAATAAACAGAAAATTTTCATTAAAAATTATTTTAAAAGAATTCTGGTGTCTAATAACGGTGAGTAAATTGGATTGTTTTATACCGTTCATTTTTTATAAAAAAATATTTCCTCGTCAAAGCGTGAAATTTCTATGACATGAAGTAAAAAATAATTGTAAAAATATTCCGGTATGAGCGAGCTTCCCCTTTAATCAGGCCCTAGTTGCAGTGATATTTAAATTTTCACTGCTGTTAGGGGACCGTCACTTGTTATAATTTGTATCCTCTGTGTGTAAATATCTGCACATATTTTAACGAGAAACTATTCTAATTTACCTTTATGATACTCTTATTGTTTTCTAAGCAACATTTCGATGTTTATTATACAAATTGGCTTCTTTTTTATAAAATTATCGCAATGCAGGCAATAGAATTTGAAAGAATTCCAAAAGAAATGAAGCCCCACCTCTATATCGCAGAAACAATATTTTAAAAAATCTAGTACTTTTCTTTTCTTTTTATTTTAATTGTTATGTAGCGGAATTACTGAGACAGAGGGATATTTATATTTAGAGTGTTAGGGATGGGAAAGGGATACGTTGGTAGTTAGGTAAAACTCTGGAAAAGGATGTTTTTATTTTATTTTATTTATTTTATTTTATTTATTTATTTATTTATTTATTTTTTTTTTTTTTGCAAATTTTTAAGCAGTAGAAGCAGTAATATTTATAATTTTTAAAAAATAATGCTCCAAATAAATAAAAAAAATAAATAAATAACAATTTCTTCCAGTAGTTTTTAACAAAAACAAAACAAAAAATAAAATAAAATAAAAGATTTAAAAATAAATAAATAAAAATAAATTAATTAATTAATAAATAAAATTAGTGTGTATTAAAAATATTTACATTGCATATATAAATAAATATATATATATATATATATATATATATGTGTGTGTGTGTGTGTGTAATTGAAAGTGTTAAATCAGCATTGTGTAAAATAATTGGTACCAAGAGCATTTTTTCTTTTTACTTCCTTCTGTAAAAATAAGAAAGGAAGATAAATGATACGTGAAAATTTTCGATATTCGTTTTTTGAGGGACTTGTAAGTTTTCAATTGGAAATACCTTCTTAAGAAAATATCCATGTGCGTGTATGCATATACTGCGTGTTACAAAAAATATTTTGAGAATTTTATCTTACAAATGAGGAAATAAATTTCACAAAACTTTATATTTATTTATTTATTCTATTTTATTTATTCATTTATTTTTTTTTTAAGAAAAAGTGTCAAAAAAAAAAAAAAAAAAAAAAATCTGGAGTGACTCCACTCGACTTTCCGAACATTGAGTAATTAACAGTTTTGTAGATAAAGTAAAGAAAGAGGAGTTGTTAAACAAACAAAAGAGAGAAAACCATAATAGAGTGTTTGAGTATTTTTTTCTATCTATGACACGATGTTTTATTTAACGCTACTGAACTTTGAGCCCATAGATCATAAGGATAAAGAATTTTTCGTTGTGTCCCTGTAAAAACCTATAAATGCTAGATTCACCAAAATGCTTATAGTTAGTGCAACAGTGATTTATAATACTCATATAAATTTTCAGCTCAATTCAATAAGGCGTTTAGATGCTATCGTACTTTTAAAAATTTAATCCCATAGGCCATAATGATAAAGAATTTATCTTTGTGTCCCTGTAAAAAATCTGTAAGTGCTAGATTCACCAAAATCTATACAGTTAGTGCAACTGTGACCTATAACATGTGTAAAAATTTTTTACTCAGATTAATAAAGCTTTTAGACGCTATCACACTTTTAAAAATTTGGCCCCATAGGCATAATGATAAAGAATTTTTCTTTGTGTCCCTGTAAAAAAACTATAAGTGCTAGATTCTCCAAAATCTATACAGATTGAGTATTTGTGACCTATAATATGTATATAAATTTTTTGCTCAATTGAATAAGACGTTTAGATGCTATCGCACTTTTAAGATTTTGCTCCCATAGGCCATAATGATAAAGAATTTTAATTTGTGTCCCTGTAGAAAAACTATAAGTGCTAGATTCACCAAAATCTATAGGGTTCGTACTATGGTGACTTATAATATGCGTACCAACTTTCAGGTTAATTGAACAAAGCGTTTAGACGCTAGCGTGTTCACTCACAGACATACACACATACACACATACATACACACATACACACACACATACATACATCATCGTAAAAATAGTGAAAACGGACTCAGGGGACCTCAAAACGTATAGAAACATCAAAATGTCGAATTCGGATTTTTGACATGATTATAATACTTTCCTCACTATAGTGTTCGGAAAGTAAAAAGAGCTAGCAACTTATGCTAATAATTTAAGGCTGTTTAGAATTTGGTATAATGCTATCGTACAATTTCTTGCAATTGCTTGAATGCATTATCTCAGATTCAAATTTATATTGGAGAGTGTTAAAAAGAAAAAAAAAATAACTAATGTAATTTGTTGTTTATCGTTCTGCAGGTAATGCATAACCACCAAATATTCGCTTTTGTGTACCGGAAAATAAATCACAGAGATTTTTATTTTACGATATATGCTTTGATTTTTCTAAAATTATAGTATAGTGGAAATACGACGGAACGTGTCTTAGTTATCGAAAAAAGAACCAATTGCTTTTCACAGAAAAATCTCAAATATTACTTTTTGTGGTAAGGGTTTCATTTATTGATGAGTGATATTAGACTTATTTTGCATATTAAAAATTAACAAATATTAAACTTCCAGACCACGGGAACAAATTATTTGTGTCCCGCCCCCTCAGGAACGGATTACACTTAAACTGACATCCCGAGCTATCGGCAGTTAGCCATAGCTCTCTTTCGCGATTCCTTGATGAAGAAAAACCAAGTGCGAACAGGTTGCGCTCGTGAAAATAATATTAGAAACTTTTATTGAAACTTTTCCGGTTAAAAAAATCTTTCCATAATAATCAAAATGCTATTTCTTAAAAGGAGACCATTAAATAAAGTTTACGATCCCCAGGTATGCAACACTGGCGCATAACTCATACCGGTATTTGTTAAGGAAATTTTTCTACCTATAGTATCGTGATTTAAGAAGTAGAAGATTTTCATACATTGATAGTAGTATGAATTCTACGCCAGTGTTCCATCCCTGGATTCCTTGTCGTCACTTATGTATACCTGGTTACATTTATAATATATCCCGGAAAGCCGTTAACCCCGCTCTTTTTTTCCACTAGTTTGTTTTTAATTTTTTTTTTTTTTTTCGGTTTTTTAATCATAACTACATATTGAAGGAAAAATCTCTAAAATGTGACTGGTGGGGAAAAAAGGTAGGGGCTAACACTAATCCGGAATGTACTGTCTTAGTAGACATTTATAGACGTAGCTATAGACAAATAAATAAATATATAAATCTAACCTAATCAAAGTTTTAATAGGCAGGGCACGACGATTATATAAATAATCAACCATATTTACGGGCCTAAAATCTCCTCAGTATGGTTACATGTTTCATAAAATAATTTTCATAAAATAATTCATACAAAATTTTATCAAAGGAAAATACTATAAAACATATCATATTTCTGCTGATAGAAAAGTTATATTCCAGGCATTTGTAAATCACGGGATGATTTAAAAGTACTTACTGCTGAATGTGACTGAAGATGTAACAAATTTTCCAAATGTTGCAAATTGCCTAATAGTTTATGCATAGCACATGGTATTTATTTTTTTTTTTCGTTCTTCTATATACACAAGAAGAAAATATTGATATCGTAAAACTAATTTCTCTTAAGTTTTCAATAGATTTTCATATTTTGAGGTGTCTCGCATGCGACTTGACATTTTTTAAAAATGTGTGTCTGTTTTTCTATGAGTTACCAAAAATTTCCAGACACTGTATCACATGAACGAATAGATAGAATTAAACAAATTAAATTGTTGCTGAATAAGTTGCAGAAAATATCACTGAAAATGTTGTACTACTACGCTGTAATTTTTTTCCATTTACAGGAAGGCTGTACATAAGCTCTCATGTTTTATAACAGAACAAAACGATATTTCATAAGAACCAGCATATAAATACATGTTGATTAACTTTGGGTACATATCTTTCGAAAGATAGCTCTGTTGTTTCACAATTAAACCCGTTTAAGTCAATATCACTGCTTTTTCGACATGAAAATGCATCAATTTTTCTTATCACTCGCAGTTGCAATTCTCATGGTGTATACTTTCCCTTTCCTGTGGAAAGACTATACATTAGCTCCTACAGCGTATAAGTGTACAAAATATGATATCTATAAGAACCATAATCTAAAAATCTGTTGATTCATTTTGGGTTCATATGAGGCAAAAGATGACGCTACTGTGTTGGAAGTAAATTCCTTTAAGTAAAAGCTCTAAAATAGCCAAATATTATACGTACCCAAGTTTATCTTTTATAATGATAAGACATTGAATGACAAAATGTAGTTAAAAGTATTTTATACTGTTTTCAAAATTTAAAACTAATTTTACTTTTATAAATATTAAAATTGGAAAACTGCTGAGTTACTTAAACAAGAATACTTTATATTCTTGTGTAAGTAAATAAGTACCAAAGCATATATCCATTGCTTTTAATAAAATTAACCGGCATTCTCAGAACAGTTTATAAATGCATAAAACGATTTTTTTAGAATTAAAATAACTCTAAGAAAAATGAATTCAGTTACGCCACAATAAATAATAATAATAATTTCAATCTAGGATTAAAGGCTACAAATAATGATAACAATAATAAAAAATTTCTGATTTTCTTTTGTTACTTAATCATCATACGTAATTTAACCACATAGCTGCCAATATTTTAATTTATTCCGGAGTAATAAATTAAATATAAATTAAATAAATTCCCCGCCTCTACTTAGTACCAGTTGTTTTTTAAAAGTAACCTTTTCTTATTTTATCAAAATTATGAAGACTATAAGAAATAATAATTATAATAATAGCAAAAATCCTTATTTTTCCTTTTGTTACTTAATCAACATACCTAATTTAACCACATAAATGCTAATATTTTAATTTATTCCAGAGTAATTTTAGCCCCGCCTCTATTTCGTACCACGTGTTTTTTAAAAGTAATCTTTTCTCATTTTATCAAAGTTATAAAATGAAGAAATTTTTTCTATAAATAAAGTGGTGCGAAATAAAGGCGGGGCTAAAAGTTTTCCAGAATAAATTAAATTATTGGCAGCTATATTCAACAAGTAAATTTAGCAATTCGAATTCTTTTTCAAATTATTAAAAATTTTCTTTTTCCTAATTTATATTTTAAATGCTTTTAAAAGTTAAGTAACCTATATTACTAAAGTACATAGAGGTCGAAAAAATATATTTAGACCTTAAGAAATGTAAAAAACATATTTCTTTTCGTGTTCTTTATATTTTTTCTAAGATTAATAAAAGATTCTGAATTAATACAGGAATTAATTGAAGAGCTTATTTTCAAATGGCGTTAAGTCAATTTTTTCCATTCTTCAAAAAACGCAATTATGTCATGTAAGATTAATTATTGAATTTAAGGAAAAGATAATTTTTTCCAGTAATCTATGGATTGGTTCTTCCTCGCTGTCATTATTTTCCCTTACAGTCGGCAGCAAAAGTATCCGAGCACTAGCGAAAATTCCTATATAAAAAAGTACACTTAATACAGTTTTGTTAGATAAATCCTTGTCGAATCCTGTACTTAGTCAGTCTAAGAACATGATTCGACAAGGCTTTAACAAAGCAGTATGAAATGTTCTTTTTTTACATAGGAATTTTTACCAGTGCTCGGATACTTTTGACTGTAGGTGTATCCTTGGAAGATTGTTCATAAAAAAAATAAACATTCGTGCAATTTGTTAATTCTTAAAACTTCAAGTAATTTCAAAACATCTGTTTTTTTTTTTTTTTTTTTTACTTATTTCATATTGTGGACGATATGCTTTCTTAGGTGTAATTTTCATACGAGAACATAAAAAATTATCCTCTCGCTGTTTATGAGTATCGCTGTACATTGCCTTAAATGCTACTTCGATAACATCGTTTGTGAGGATGTTTGCCTTAATAAACACACTGTCAGTATGACTGCAGGCGACTGTTCCATGCTTACCGGACGAAGTTTATTTTTTTTAAATATTTTTTTCCCGTAGATTTGGATCACGTTTACGCTTTCTCGGGTGCGGAGATAATAACCACATCTTCTTCATTCAAATCACTCAATATATTCTTTCCAACTTAACCTTATTACAGGGATGGAACACGGGCGCAGAATTCATACCACTATCAAAATAAGAAAAATTTCTACTTCTTAAATCAACGATATTATAGTTAGTGAAATTTCTTAAACAAATTCCGGTATGAATTCTGCGCCCGTGTTCCATCCCTGTTATTAGCAAAAAAAAAAAAAAAAAACTATGTCAATGTAACAAACAACCTACAACAACATTCTTTTCTGTGCTGTTGATTTTTCACCCGAGACCAGACAAAGCACGATATCTCAAGACACGCTGCAATTGGTTGAACCTGACTTAATCTTTTTTGGCACAAAGCTTACTTGTGACTTACTTCCTTTCAAAAAAAAAAATAAATAAATAAATAAATAAAACACGAATTTCACCCTCAGTTTTCAATACGACTAAATTCTGTATGGAAGCTCTACTTATTGAAAATACATTGTTAGACATGCTGAAAACTTTGACATCGAAAAGTCAATTTTTAAAAATTTTGACTTAACGCCTTTTGGAAGCAAGGTCTTCAGTTATATAACATACGTGACGATGATGTAAAATGTCAAGCAAAAATAGCAATAGTAATAGTACTGTCTTTCTAAACAAAAATGGTTGCATGTAGCGTCTAATGTCTTGCAATGAGGATAAAGTGATACATATATGCTTTATTCTTATAAGTACCATTAACTTTTGTTCCTTGAATTTGATTTTATATGCTTTTTAAACAAATGGTACTTTGAATTATCATCAATAGATGAAGGTTAAGAAGAATGTTTTTCCTGAAAATAATTTTTATTTTTAAAACTTGTAAATTTTGTGGATATTTATGCAATATTTCTTAATCAAAATATTGTGCTTTCAAAAATAATAAAAATAATAATGCAAAGATTGCTTTATATAAAAAATGGTATTCAAAAAAGTGATTGCTGAGGCTGAGATTATTGGTAATGTTTACATTAGAATCTATTAAACAGGATACTGTATGCAAAATATCTAATGCAATTATTGTTTTTTCAATAATGCTGTTTTATCATATTTATTCATACTACTGAATATTACAATTATAATAAATATCATAATTAAAAATATCATTTTCAAAGTTTTTTATTCTTTTACATTACTCAAGATAATTTTCCTTTTCATAAACTAAAAGGGAATTTTCATTTATATTTTATTAAAAACCGATTCAAGAAAATCTAGCAGCATGATTAGTATTTTAATTAATAAATTTATAACACTCAACTTCTTTCAAAATTTATTATCCGTTGTTAAATTTTAAAATCAATGCACGATTTTTTATATAGCTATCTCCTATTTATAGTTTAGTATTGTTTAAATTATAACCGTTAATTATAACGAAACTAGTTCAGTTCGAAAGCTTCCATGATGCAATAATAAAGCTAAAGCAATATAAAGCAGCATTATTATATCTCCACATTTTAATAAATGTTAGTGTTTTGAAAAGTTAAGTTTAACGCATTTAACGCTTTAATCTTTTAAAGTTTGTTTCGCGTAGAGTTATTATTTAGTGTTATTTCAATTTTATGTGGTTTTATGTACCAGTAAAAAATGTCTTCAAATAAATTTATCAAAGGATATTTCAGTATACAGTTTTCTTTTGAATTAGATTAATGTATGGTAATTTTTCAAATCAGTAATATATAGAATAAGATTACGCATTCAGTTAACTATTTCCATTAGTTTAAACCCTAAAAAATATTCAGTGTTCTTTTTCTTTACTAAAAGCAAGAGAGAAGCAGAGTTCCCAACTTTTTAATTTATTCACGAGCTTTTTAATTTATTCACGAGAAAACAATGTTTTGGAATAGTTTTTGGTAAATATTTACAGGAGTTAGAGCATGGATAGACAGACAGTCAGTTTTGATACACAAATTCGAAACATATTCACAATTAAATATTTTTAAAAAGTGTTAAAAACGCATAAAATAAACAAAAAGACAATTCTAGCAACTTTCCAATTATATCCCTTAATGTAAACGAATTGTTTTGTGTACCCCTGTAAGTTTTAGTGCTAATCATTCTATATTATTTAGAAAGCATTCTTTTGTGAATAAGAATAACATATTTTAATTTCATTAAGAGTTGTGCGAAGTAAAGTTATAAAAATTTTGCTTTTAAATATCTCTCTCATGGAACGTAATGCTTTTGAACACATTCGGGTGTTTTTTTACATAAACCAATGGTGGTATGTACTCCATTTTCTATAGAAAACATCCAATAGTGCATTTAAATAACATGTCTAAATTTCATTGAAATCGCCTAAACATACCGATGTCATTAACAGTTTTCAACATTGGTCCAAAGTATTAAAAACTAGAAATCAGATCTCCCAAAACTATAATTCTGAGAATCTTTATTTTATTTTATTCTTTTTTTTTTTTTTTTTTTTTTTTTTTTAACGTTGCATTTATTTTTGAAATTGAAAATAGTTGAACTTAAATAAAGCAGCATTCGCATCATTATTTATGAATAATATTTTTTTTGTTATTTATTTGCAAGATATTATTGTTCCTAAAAAGTATATTTTTCTAACGCATATTTAAGTTAAAACTATAAAGCATTTATAAAAATTAAAGAAATAAATATCAAATAAATTTTTATTACGATTGTAAATATATCGGTAATTGTTGTACCAGGTCCAATATATCGCTATATTTAAAGGTGAATATAATTTGAGATGGTATATTGATAATATAATAACAAATATATTTAAAATAAAAATAAGAATAAAATTATTCTAAGACGTTTTTATTGCTATCGTCAATGGTTTCAGAAAGAGATGCATTTTTAAATATTTTTAAATATTCTTAATGACGATTGCAACCGGAATAACTATTCAAAGTTACTTTTAAGTAAAATAAATATACTGCTAGTTTCAATTGTTATCTGCATAGGAGAATTCAGGCAAGTACTCGAGTTATTTAAAGCAATGACTTGGAAAAAAAATTAGAAGAATTACCAAGACGAGGTTAATTTTGGTGTTCTCATCATTGCCAAAGAAGTTAACGATAAAATATTAACATGGAGATTTCTCATGGGCACTATCGCCTCCGTGAAGAGACCAAAGTGCTACATGTTACATGAAGGATTAGAACATGACTTTGATAAAGATTTGGCTGTTTACAAATAATAAAAAATTACTGCTAAGTCAAACAAAATATTTCGTTTATATAAGAATATATAAAGAATCTTGATTTTAAACAACTAAAAGAAAAAAGTGATAGTTTTAATAAAACCTTTTCTCTGAGTATTATTGATGCACTGCTAAATATTTTTGAATGATTTTCAGAAAAATAAACGTTTTCTTTTTTTAAACTATTACTTTCAAAATAAAAAGTAACGAAAATTCCATCAAAATTGGGTTCCTTTGTTTCGGTTTCAGAATTTACTAACCAAACCTAGAAAATTTCATAACCAAACCATTAAATAACTTCGAAAATTGCCATCTGAATGCTATAAAATTATTTTTTATTTATGTTTTTGTTTCATTAGTGACCGTACAGCACATTTTAGTAAAGTACATCCTAAAAATGTCCCTTTTATTTCTAGTACATTCTAAAGATGCTCTTTCATCCTCAGGATATCCAGTAGATGTCCTGGAAAGAAGATGCATAGCTGCCAAGTACTTTAAATAATTCCGGAATGTTGCTAGTCCCGCCCCTTTTTCACACCGTAATATTTTTAGAGTAATTTTCTTCATGTTTAATCGTAATTATATATTTAAGACAATTTTTCTAAAAAGACTACGGTGTGAAAAAAGGGCGGGGCTAACAGCATTCCGGAATAAATTAAAAAAACTTGGCAGCTATGAAGATGTGCTGTTAGGGGAGTTAAATGATTTTCTAATAGCACATTTATCCACAGAAAATACTATAGGTGTACCTTTAATCCACAGTACATCCAAAAAATATTTCTTTCATCCTGAGGATGTCCTATAGATGTCCTGGAAATGAGATATGAGGCTAAGGATAAAAATATTTAAGAATTTATTTTTCAAAATTAAAATTTTAAAGTTTTTCTTTCTTTTTTCTGTCTTCTGTTCAACATTTGATAAATGTGAAAAACTTCAAAATATCCTTTATAAATTTTATGCATATATAAAACAATAATTTCACCTTGTCTATTAAATTTTGTGAACATATACTAAAGATTGTATTTAAAAAAAAAATATATATATATATATATATATATATATATATATATATCTGCAGTAAAAATAACTAAGTTACGAAGTAAATGTGCTTCCAAATTTCTCAACTCAAACAAATGCCCCTTGAAAATTTGCTAAAAATTTTTATTATAAGCTGACAATGGTTAAAGGGACGTAAGAATTGTCGTCACGATTGTCAGCAGCCAAACATTTTACAGCCAAGAGAAACTTTACTGTCCAAATTATTTCTTACCTAGAACACATTTATAATCTGTTTTCATATTTAGATAATTTACAACCTTTAAATTAGTCTGCTTTGTAAAAATTGTATTTTTTAAATTTTTTATATACAATAGAGCCTCGGTTAATTGAGTTCCGGGTTAATCGAGGTTATCTAGAAATAGCCACGCCTCTGAGGAAGTGCAACTTTGAAGGGTGTAGGTAACTTTGAGAAATTTTACTATATATCACTACTTATTTTATCACTATATATTTACTATTTTATAACTTATGTACGTATGGATAGGATTGGATTTTTAACAGACTACATTTAAATATGTAATATATGCATTATTTTACTTCATTGACTATTTTTCACCCATTTTAAACTTTTCCATATGTTTTCCTTCCAATGTATAACATAGTCCGTGTCATCCGAATTTTTGATTACCCGAGGTACTCTCGATCTTCATAACCTCAGATAAGCGAGGCTTACTTTATTTTAAAGCAACACACTGTAAAATATACACTTAGTTAATTTTGGCCGATTTATTTTGCTTTTCGAAATTAATATTCAAATTAACAAAATTATTTTACAATATATGACTGTGAATTTTCCAGATGTGAAAACAGAATTAAAAAAAAAAAAGTTATAGGTGAAAGTGAATTCGATTTTATAGCATAAATTTTGATGTGGTTACTAACGACGATAAATTTTACGTACACTTAAATCAACATTGATGTATCGTCTTATTTAAACATGCTATATAAGGTTAAATTTAAGTTTATGTGCTAAACAAAAAAATTGAGCTCACTAGTAATTTACTTTGACAATTTTTCATTTATATCTCTTAATGCATAGCATAATCGCTACGTCTAAAGATTTCGTCGTGGGATTTTACAACAGAAATTTTCTATACAAAATTTCAGTTTATTTAATCGTAGGAAAATATTAGGACGCATTTTTCTTAAAAAATACTGATAATAAATCTGATTTATCCCTTAAATGTTTAGTTATTTTAAAATCAATTTAAATATGCAGTATTTAATCGGGAGCACACGAGAAATCGTGGCTTTTTACGATAATCACTTGCCTAATAAACTGACGTTTAACTTATCATGTTACTCCATCATGTAAAAGTTTACGAAATAGATTGTCGGTCCTTCGGGGTCTCGCGGCTTGGATACCCGCCAGCTTCTCGGTTGCTGGAACTAAAAGCGCATATACTGCTCAGGATGTCTGGCCCATGACTGCATCATCTCTATTGTGACTGCACCTTTAGAACTAAATAAAGGATATTCGTTTCTCAAATGGACTTCTGCGTTTCCTTTTATAAGATGCACGGACACTAGCTACTTTCATTACATGTATATGTATATATATATTTCTAATTTTATTCAACTTTAAAAATGACTTTGATATATTAATGCGAAGATATTTCCAAGAAATACATGAAATAGTACGCTATATTTTGAAAATTTCCATACCACTGAAATCTGTTTTAAACTTATTATTTAAATATTCTCATGGATAAAGGTGCCTGCACATTACAGATTTTATTCTATATTCAGGCAAACTGAGAAACATAGATTAAAACAAAATAACTTAAATGCTTAGATGAAGCAAAATGTATTGTCTATTTAATTATAAATTTAAAAATTTAGTTTTTTGTAGATAAAATTACATAAAAATATTATATCGTAAATTTTAAATTTATATTTAAGGATGCATGTCACCCGTATTCTCTAGTCTAATAGTAATTACCAACAAAAAGATTTAATTTTTTTTATTTATTATTATTATTATTTTATGAATGATAATGGAGCTGAAAGCACTTCTAAATTATTAACTCGCATTTATTATTCAATTAAACCATGTTTGTGCAAATGTTTGCAGTAAACCTCTGCTTTTGTAAGATTATAATAAATTGCATATAAAAGTATCTTAAAAATCATAAGGAAGATGGTACAACAGCTTTCTAAGATTTGAAGTTATAATATAATTCTAAAACACTAATTATTTACAGATGCTGAAAGTTTTTTTTTTTTTTTAGGATGGAGGACTATTAATTTCAGTCTGGATTGTTTGTAGACCTCCAATTTTGTGTAACACCAAAATAAATTAGAAATGTCAGTTCTATCGTTACAAATTCGGTACTAAATGAAAGAGGCGATTTTTCTGAATCCTGGGGAGCAAATAGTTTTTCGACACGAGAATTGGACTTTTAAAAATTAACTAATGTATGAGATTTAGGTGGAAACACTTCATTTTAATTCCTTTCAGTCATTTATAAAAGTACGTGATCCAGTTTTAAGGGCAAAAAATAAGATTAAAAAAAAATTAAATTAAAAAATAAAAATAAAAATTTTACAAATTGAAATTAATAGCCTCCGTACTAAACTAAATTCTCTGTTTGACAGAATTTTTAAATTTTTGTCACATTTTTTACTTTATATTATTATTATTGTTTTTAAATTATGTTTTAAATATGTATATCTTGCATATGCATATTGTTCTTGCTCTAGAATTTAATTTTTGATAGACTTGAAAAATAAAATTGTCTTTTTATGTAAGAGAAATTTAAATTACAATTTTTAATATTTTATTTTATTTATTTATTTTAATAATTTTAAAATATACACAGTCCATTTTCTTCATTCTTAAATAAATAGAAAATAAAACGAAGCACGAAAGAAATAAACGAGAAATTATATTATAATATTAAACTTCAATTTCTGGTATTTACTATTTTAAATTTGCAGGAAAGGGAATTTGTAATTAAAATTGAAACCGTTGAACATAGTTTTCACTAGTCTTCAGTGTAGAATGCTCTTATAGTAAGTGAAAACGACAGCAGTTTAAAGAGAAAATGTAACTTTTAATTCGTAGAACTAAAATACTGTTCCTAAGTGTTTTATAGAGGATTTCTGAACCAATTTAAAGCTTAACGAAAATGACCAGGAAAATGACGTCATTTACAAAAGTCATGCAGATGAAAACAGTTTATCTAGTGTAAAATCTGAAATGTTTTGTTATTCATAAATAAATATTCTTTATATGAAAACTGCAATACTTTTACATTGTCGTTTTATCTTTATTATTAGCTATAACTATTTTAAATATTTTCCCACCAAACTGGAATTACCTCCCTCAACTATTTTATCCCGTCTAAACTGGAATTTTGTTACGAAATTAAATTTTAATGATCTAACGTTATTCACAGTGCAACACACTACCGCCTCGCAACTAATAAAGATTTAAGAACAAGAAAGGACGTTTATGACATTTCTTGCATGTTTTGATACACTGAGTTGATATAACATTAGCAAACAATAAACAAATAAATGATTTTGTTACTTTTCATTTTTTTTTTTTGTTTCAGAGAAACATTGAACTGTCTCACAACTAGCAAATAATAAAAAACAAGGAAATGAAAATGTAATGTTTCTTCTTTGTTTAGATACAAGTAAGTCTCCTGCAACTGGCAAAGAATAAAGAAATATGAAAGAATGTTGTAACGTTTATCTTCATTTAGATAGAGTAAACTGTTCCTCAATTAGCAAATAATATGAACAAGGAAAGGAATGTGTAACATTTCTTTCGTACTTATACTTATTGGACGGCCGCATAAATAGCAAAGATCGAAGATCAAGGCGAGAAATTTGTAACGTTTCATTTTTAATTAGACAAACATTGAACTGTTCCGAAACTGGAAAAAAAAAAAAAAGAAAAGAAATACATTTGTAATGTTTCTTTTTAATTACACACACTGGACTGTCCCGCAACTAGCGAAGAATAAAGACCAAGTAAAGGACTTTGTAACATTTCTTCTTTATTTAGACACATTGGATTGTCTCGCAACTGACAAAGAACAGAAAAGAAGGAAAGAAATTTGTAATGTTTATTGTTTATTTAGGCTTATGAAAATATCATTTCAGAATGGCGAAAAAAAAAAAAAAAAAAGAGGGAATAACAAAGGATGGTTATCAGTAATTAAAAAATTGCAATTAATAGAAAGCAAGGGGAAAACATCGCTAAACGTGTTCAAAGACAAGTAAAACATGAACATGGTTGTATCACAAAACTGTCACCTTTATGCGGCGTTTCCGGACAAGCATTGTACTGCGAATCATTTTATGTTCGTCCCTTCTAACTCATTTTAAAGTTGCGCTGGCTATTTTCAGTTCACCCTGTATATTTATCTTTTTTAGCTGAGTTTTATATTTTCTTGAAAATGGTTTATTAAAATATATACAATAATCTTTAAATGTATAAGAAACAATAATAATAATAATAATAATATGTATAAATAACATGTATAAATATCAATTTGTTTTCAATCTTGCTTAATTTTTTATTTTATTTTATTTTATTTTAATATATTTCACAGAATATTTAAGAGATTTTGTCTCACTCCGTATTTTTTTTATCTTTTTGTAGTTCTTTCAATTACTCCTCACCCATCTTACATGTTATATAAGAGGTTTTGAACAGTAATTGAATTTGTCATTGTATAAATATCCACATTCCACAGAAAACGTACCAGTACTCAGTGCTAAACAAAGCTATAAGAAAAGCAAATTTTTAGATCAGTGCTTCTCCGGTTCCATTTCCTGTTTAAGTATTTGTTTGAAATTTTAGAGCTGTCTAAACAGTGACAGAAATCTGGATGGCGAAGGATAAATAGTATTTTTCTTTAATTTTATGAAATTCAAAATATTGAAATATTTCAAAAAATTTCATTTTAAAATAAATTTTGAAGTATGCAGTAACGGTAAAAATTTAAAAATACTTTGTATTTCTAAAGAGACTTTCAATCTGATGTTTAATTTTTGTGAATAGAAATTATAAAGGAGTTTAAGAAACAGTGAATGGTAGTTGTTTTAAATTTTCGATTTTGTGAAGTAAAGATTTCAATTCTTTCTTACTAAATGTTAAAATAAGTATTATGTAATAAGTTTTCTGCACTTATTTCAGTACTCACATCGTTCCTAAATTTTTACGCGTATTTTCTTAGTTTGTCATTTTAACATTTTTATTTTCCCACTGTCGTAATTTTACCAATAATTTACCATTCAAACTTTCAAGATTTTTTTTTTCTTCGATGATAATGGTGACAGAATAATAAAACGCATGTAAAGTGTATGTTGGGGTTTAACTCAGTTTACTATATCTATATGGTAATGAATCATTTACTATGTATTATTAAAATCGAAAAAAAAAATTAAAAAAGAATTTAAAAAAGCTTACATGCTATATGAAAGAGAAATATTAGTATGAAACGTAGAGGTAAAATGAATGTAAATATATGATATAAAGTTATTGTAATTAAAATTTATATAGGTATTAAAATATTTTTTTAAGAATTATGAATCGTATAATACAGACTTCGCACATACACATTTGTGTTATATTCTCAGAACATAAGTTATGCTGGCGTTTTAATGAACTACTCGTTATTAGACGAAATTTAGAAAATTACAAATTCTAAACCTTTTTTTTTTTCTTATTTTTTTTTTTTTTTTTAATACGGTTTCTTTCAGGCAGCGTAGTTACCAGTTTGTATGTGCTGTCTTGAATAAACACGCAAGCATTTATTATTATTATTATTATTATTATTATTTAAAATATTTAAAGCTGAAAGGTTGTCATTATATCTGCCCGGAATTTAAGCACAGTTAATTAAATTTTATCAAATTAGTACACTTTTATACCAGAACAAAATCTATCTTATGCCGTATATCTCAGATCAATAGGATAATTGGTTCAAAAAGTATTAAATAAAAGTAAATTTTAACTTTAAAATTACTTAAAAGAAGGAAAACAAATTGATGCAATAAATAAATAAATAAACAAGTAAATATATTTCTTACGTGCAAGAACTTTTTTAAAAATATTTAAAATAAAATAGAGAAAAATTGTGCTAAGGAAACGGAACAACTACTGCATACTATAACTTGGCGAAATTTTAATTTTGACGCTGAAACAGTTCTGACGTTTCTCGCCAAGTTCTTTACTTATGCAATCGCGATAGCAATTTTAATTAATCGCCAAAATGACCTAAAAATTTTTAAATCCGTCCTTGGACTCCTATACTTAACCTATACAAAAAAAAAAAAAAAAAAAAAAAAAAAAGACATCGAAATAGTTCTAACGTTTCTAGAGAAGTTCTTTCTTTATGCAACTGAGATAGTAATTTTAATTAATCGCCAAAACGTCATCAAAAAATTTATATCCGTCAATGGACTCTCATACTTAACTTATACCAAAGAAAATTTTTAAAAGTGAATGTAGTAACCGACGCTAGGCAGGAAATACAGATACTGCATGCCTTTATACGGAAGAATAGATAAAAAAAAAAAAAAAATTCTATTGTACTGGATTAGATTCTGTTTTGTGCAAAATTTATTTTTCATCTATTACTTAGAAAACAAAAATAGACTTAGAGTTTTCTATTTATTATATTATATTATATTATTTATTTATTTATTTATATTATTTTTATAACAATCCTTAAAAAATTATATTATCATATTAAACTGATTTTATTAATGTCAAGATGTCAAATAAGTTTAAAAACAAGATTTTAGTATGTTATTGAACAAAAATTTACATTCATAAAAAATAGTATACAAAGAAAAAAAATCACAGGTTATAACGTTTAGTACCCAAGAATAAAATGAAATGAACAAATAAATTAGAGTTTTTCCCAAGTTCTTCTGTGAGGAAATTATAGTAAATGAGTGCAATTATTTACTTAAAAGCGTTTAATATGTTTTTATACTGCCTTTGGATATCTTTTATATATCTACAATATATGAGGAGCAAATATTCAAACTATGTTATCTCAAAAAAAGAAAAAAAAAAGAGTTCGTGACTTTTCTTTAAAAATAGCATAACGTAGTATGTCTACATAATTTTCTGGATTCATGTTTCCCTAGTAACTTAGTGAAACATCTAAACAAACGATAATTAGGGTTTAAGTTAAATTATGTTTTTGATTTATTAGTTTTTTGAATTTTCTGAAAATTTGTATCCGAAAGAGAAAACATGTTACAAAACAATTACTATATATAGTAAATTTATATATCATTACTGTTTAATTTAAAAATAGTTTTTTTTTGACTTAATCAAAAAAAAAATATATATTTTTTTAATCTTAGAACATATTTGCCCAGGACTGTATATCATTTCATAAAAGTAACTGCAATACATATGATATATTCTACGTTTAAAATATACCCATATGCAGTATATACAACTTAATTTTGACAGTTATGTGAAAGAAAAACATGTACCGTATAAAAATCAATAAGTATGTATCTGAATTAGTTGAAAACATTTATTTATTTATTTATTTATTTTATATTGCCTTTTTCTTTAAACGAAAGTAATTTTTACTATATTTTATGTCATGAAACTTACTTGTGCTCTGTCTATTTTCCTGATTATTGAATAATTTAAAAGTTATCAGCTATGTCTGCAGTATAAAAATTAAATAAGTAAACAATTGAAAAATAATGTACAGAACAACTAATAAAAGTTATTTCCATTCATTTATTTCATTTGCAGATTTTGAAAATTATTTCCAAAACAATATATAGAAATATACAAAGCTGAAGTTGTAAGAATATTTTTTCTGTAATATAAAATTTGAATAAGTAAAAATATATTGAAAACGAGTATAAAAAATTAATCCCACTGGGCTAAAATACGTCAATACGTTAAAGAATATTATTCAAATATGTACAGAAACACTCAACATTAGACAAACTACTAGAAATCAAAAACATGTCATATGATTTAAACTCAAACAAACATATGTAGCTGGAAAAGTCCCTTAGGACAACAAAATTGTAAGAGAAACCTAAATTCACAAAAATATATTTTACGAACGAAAAGCTTTTTCTTCTTATGAACTTTTAAAAAACTTTAATAAAGATTAGCATTTGAGTTTTGTTTTTCTTGAACTATACAGGGACTAATAACCATGTAAAATTTCCGTAGTGTAATTCCTTAGAGGCAGGAAGTCGTAATGCACTTTTGTTCGTTAAAAAAAGCATATTTTGGTATATATACACTGTTAAAAGTGACTTCTTAAAAGTGAGGTAAATTGTCTCAAAATAGCTCCAAAACAATATATACTTAATTTTGAGAAAACATGTCCTCATTTTTGAGTATATTGACATTCTCAAAAATAGGGTTGACCAATAAGAATCCAAATATCCCCATGTTTAACGTGTCAATATACTCAAAAAGGAGTACATTAATTTTCAAATTTAAGTATATATTGTTTCGGAGCTATTGTGAGACAATTTAGCTCATCTTTAAGAAACAATTCTTAACAGTATACATTACGAATACAACATTTATATAAATACGGTGTACATAATAACTAATATAATTACATAAAAAAAAAAATATTAATACTAAAATATTTTCTGGTAATTTTTTTTATCAATTTCAAATAATTATTGAATGAATAATAACATAGATTCTGTGAATGCGTGATGTTAATTATATATACAATTACTAGAGTTTAAGTAATTTGAAGATACTAAACATTATTTAAGTGACTATGTTTTGAATTTAATTATTTTAAATCTGATTATTTCAGAGACAGAACGAATAGAGTCTTGGGGATTTCACGGCATTTAAGCTAGACATGAGATATAATAAAACTAAAACCGAAACAAATTAGGGGCATAGGTGGAATTTGCTCAGTTCCCCATCATATATTTGTTCTTTCGTAAAATAATAGCAAAGGTTCACGAATATCCAGATTTCAAGAATTTTTACTACACAATAAACTATATTTATGTTAAGAAAAATTAATTACTACGATCATTTGACACGACAATCTAAATGTTCTGCCTAATAGGCTACCCTTCTTCGTTTATTTAGATAGAATTACTTTATTCTGATTGGTTAATTAATTTTACAGGGATTAATTTCATATTTCAGTCTTCAGGCAATTCAATATTATTGACAATGCAGCAATTTCTTACTATCTTAATGTCGCGATGCAATTCTCATAATGCAAGCTTGTACGAAATATTGCTCAATTCTGCTACGTTAAGAAAGTTTTAAATTTCGAATAACTTACGAAATTTTCAAATAAAAATATTAGTAATTAATTATGGTTAAACCAGGACCATAAATGATATTTTAAAAGTAGTCTGAAATATTTATGATGAAAATATTCAACAAAATGGACATTTTGCAAAATTTTGGCCCATTCTGTCACTTTAAAAAATTCTGTCACGCAAATTTCAAATAAGTTACGAAGTTTCCAAAGTTGAAATTTCGTAGTTAATTGACCTTATGCAAGCAACATAACTGATATTTTTAAATTAGTCTGATATCTTTATACTCTAAATATTCTTTTTAATGCACGTTTTAGCGAAATTTTGCGCTATTCAACTCTCGTAAATTTCAAATAATTTACGAAGATTTAATTAGAATGCTTTAAATTAGAACGTTGGTTTTTGTCAGTTTCGTATTGATTGTTTAAAACTGGTCCAACCTTTCTACGACGGGTTGTTCTTGGGATATCATGTACAATGTCTAACAAAATAACACTTTCACAGATTAATATACTATCAGACACACAGATTAACAGCCTAACTCAGTGGCACCCTACAGATAGATACCATACCGATTTCGCTATTTTTGATTTCCCCCACCTCATAAAGTGTTAAAAACTAAATAATCCGAGGTCGAAAAAATGTCTCTATGCGTATAGTATAATGGGGAACTAAAATCATAATAGTCAGTGCTGCGAGAGTGGGTATTGTTTAATTTTTTTTGCCATGACAAAAGAATGTTAAAGAAAGTACTAAGTGAATTTTTGTACATTGATTTAACATGATATTTCTTTTAAAATTCTGCAGTATCTCGCAATACGAACTTGTATTTCTGCTGACATTCAAAGGTATTTTGTATTAATAAATATGTCAAGAGACGGTGCTACTACGCCCCACCCCCATTTTTTAAATGTGAAAATAAAAATCTATTCATAAAGCTGAGCATTTATTAATTTATTTTTTGGTTAAATTAAAATTAATTTTATAAATTGGATGATATTTTTTTAGTTTCTTTTAATCACTCCTTTCACTTGTTTTCTTTTTCTTTTTTTATTGATAATATATATATATATATATTATCAATAAAAAAAAGAAAAAAAAAAGAAATATATATATATATATATATATATATATATATATCAGGTGGTTGTCTTGCGATTATTCGATTCGATCTATTTGTAAATAGAGAAAGTGGAAGCCCCCATATCGTGTTGCATGTATCTCGATAAAAAAATTTATAACGAATAAATAATCAATTTTTAAAAAGACAGATTTGAAAACTGAAATAATCTTCAATCGCAATCGGACTAGATGGATCTGCAAGGAGTGCAACAGATAATCTCAATGAGTTCAACTTAAAAAGGAACATCATATTCAAACATCGGATATAATCGGCATTCTTATATGCATTTTAAGGATAAAACTAAGACCGAAAAAGTCAAAATATGTTAGAAATAATAAAAAAATTAAATAATAATGGAATGAAAACTCTTTTATTGAATCGCCAAGTAATTTTCAGAAATCGACAAGTACTAGCATATTTCTTGACATATATTTATTTGTATGTAGATGTGTGAAAAAAGAATAGTACGTAAAAGAAAAAAAATAGTATTAATATCTTATAGTCTTATAGTATTAAGTCTTATAGTCTGAAATAGAAGAGTGAAAACATGTATCAGTGTTTAACCTATAATGGATGTGAATGAATGCAGGAATCGGAAATGTTAATGGATGATAGTCGTTTGAAAGTTTATATAGAGAAATAGTTTGTATGGAAAAAGAAGTAAAGTACAATCAGTGTAGCTATTTAAATTATACGTCTGTTTAAAAACGAAATTATGTATGTAGAAGTTGTCCAAGGTACTTCTCATTATATTAATTATCTAAATTATTTTGCGAAACCGTTATTCAAAGCAATATTATTACCTCTGAATAAGTTTTTTTATATGAACAAATAATTGAAGTAGTTAATCCCGAAATGTAATCAATTCTAAATAAATACAAGGTTCAATTAAATATCAAGTTTTGTTTAATTTAGTTTATTTTTTCATTATATACAGCTTTTAATAGTTTTTCGTAACTCACAGACACACGAAAGACATACAGACGTTTTCTAAAAGTGATTAAATCTTGTTCAGGGCATCTCAAAACATAGAAATTCATCGAAATTCGGAGGTAGAAAATTTTGATTAATTAAAATTTGTCTTTTTATATCGATAAAATATAGTAAAAAAAGAGTATTTTAAAGCGTAAATCGTGATCTATCGTTCTTCCACTTGTTCCTTTCTGTGTGTGATTTGAATTTGTTGATCACTTTTTATTAAAGTCATCTATATTCTTTATAAGTATAAATGAGATAATAATAATAATAATGAAATTATACTTTAAAAAAATTAAAGAACGCAGTTTTATTGAAATGTGAACTAAAAAGCACAAAATATCTACCTTTATAGTATTAAAATGCAGGGTAAAATAAAATTGTGTGAGTGACACACCATATTACAGGGTGATTATAAAATAATTTAGTATTAAACAAAAACCATTTTAAAAAAATCTCCCCTGACTGGGCTAGAACGTTAGACCTTTAGGTTCGTAGCCCGGAGAACCACAGCGTTCCCGTAAGGAAAGTCTTTTTTACAATATATATTTCTTGTTTGCTTCCCGAGAGTTTACAAACATACATACAAACATACATACAGGTGAAGCTAATAAAAGCGTGTTAAAAAAAGGCACATTCAATACTTCTTTTATTTTATACTTATTATTATATAAATTTATTTTTTAGAAAAATAATAAAATATGTTAAATAAATAGCTCTAATTCTGTATCTAAATACATAATTTTTCAACTTCTGTTCGCCCATTTTAGACGCAATGTGCAAGAAAAAAGTTTAGCTTGTTATACTGTTTGTCATGTGTATTAAAATCGAGAATCCATCTGAAAGTGATCTACTATTCAATACTAAACAAAGTTATAAGAAAGGAAAAATTTTGGCTCAGCGCTTCTTCCTTTGAATTTCTTGTTTAAACATTCGTTTAAAAATCTTCTAGAGAACTGTCTAAACAGTGATAGAAATATGAAAGAGAGGGATCGATATTATTTTTTTTAAATATGAAGTTCAAAATATTGAAATATTTCAAGATTTTTCATTTAAAATAAACTTTAAAGGATTCAATGGCAGTAAGAGATTCATATTTTTAAAATGAATTTTAACAGGAGGTTTAATTTTTGAACGTAAAATTTACAAAAGTGTTAAAAAAAATAGTGAGTATTTGTTTTAAACTTTCATTTTTAAAGGAAATTTCAATTTTGAACTTGACCTTAAAATAAATATTATTTTATGAGTTTACTATATTTAATCATGGATTTTAGGTTAGAAAGTTCAAATTGATATCATACAGAATAATATAAGACATATGATAATAAATTATGAAAACATAACTCTAATCGACTGTAAGCGAAAGAACTATATTGAAGGAGAAGAAAAAACGTAAAACGAAAATGTGAAGTTATCCACATCTTCGTTTAAAAATATGCATTTAAAAAATATGTGTTCCAGATGTTTTAAAAGACACAAAAATAATAAAAAGTATATTGTTAAAAAAAAGTATACACTGTAGCACCATAGAGTTTGCACTGAATTGAACAGGAAAACATGCGGGATTTTTGCAATAATAATAATAATAAATAAAAAAAAATGGTGCACTTCTCACTAATGGACGGCGCTGTATTCACAGTATCTCCTAAAATTTAAAAAAGATAACCTTTATGGGACAACGCCTGTATTATTGCGTATATATATTGCAACACTATATATATATATATATATATATATATATATATATATACACATATATACACACATATATATATTGCGAATACTGATTAATCTGCCTTTGGCGTGTTGTACATGATTTCAGATGTAAGCCAATAATTAAATTAAACTAAGCATTTATCGCTTATTATGGCTTTTAATCGTTATGATAGTTATCATATCATTATAAAATTATTATATTGTTAAGAGATATAGCATTGTTAGTTAAGCGTTATCATAAGAATTTGCAATGCTCAACTGCTGCTTTGCTGAATAGGTCCCGAATAAAATCCAATGTATATAGAAACTGAAAACAACTGATTTCGATAGGCATCGTGAATTTGCGAATTTGAATTTTTTAGTGACAGAAAACAACACGGCCTATGTTTTTAAACTTTCTCTGGACTGAAGAGGCGCACATTTCGGATAATGGAAGTGTGGATGCACAAAACTGTCGTATCAACTTTTGAAAAAATAGTTTTCAGCCCTACCCTAAAATGAATTTTTATGGTTGATGAATTTAAAATAAAATGCCTAAATTAAAATACTTGTTGTTTAAAAAATTCTGTTAGTAGAAAAAGTAAACAAATAGAAAAATGGGAAATATTCTCCAGAATAGATGTCATAAGTTATGTTCATTGCAATGATTTCATTGTGTTTTTCCTAAATTGCTCGTAACAAAGTACATAGAAAAATTCAAAAATTAACTTGCAAGTCCTTTTTCATAAATCTTGAATTTCAATATTTGAAAATATGTTTTAAGTGCGCGTAAAAAGTTATATTCATTTTGAACGTTAAAGAATATTATTTAAACCTATACAACATCATTGAATAATAGATAATCTACTATAAATCAGAAACATGTCATATGATTGAAACTCGAACAAACATATATACTAGGTCGAAAAGTACTCCAGGACAACAGAAGTATAACAGAAACATATATATTGTTATAAACAAGCATTGTTATTGAAAAAAAGATTTTATCTACAACTTTTAGAAATCTTGAATAGTGGCTAGCTATTGAGTTTTGTTTTTCTGATTTGTACACAACCTCGCCAGCATATAAAATTCTCCTAGTTTAATCCCATGGAAACAAGTAGTTTTAATGCACTTTGCTAGATGAAACAGACATATTTTGTTGTTTGCATGTTTTGCTATGTTTAAAAGAATGCACAAATCGGAATCATACATCTTCAGATGAGAACCTATAAAAAATTTATGTTGCATTGAATTTGAAATATGACACCAATAATTTATATGCGATAGTGTTTATAGAGCAATTAAGAATAACTTTATAGTTAATATTATCTCATTAATATAAAAATTCTTAAATATTTTTATTTTCTCTTACCCGTAGGGTCGATAAAGTATTGTTTTAGGGTCAAATTTTCGAACGTGAGTTTTTGTTATATTTATATGTTCTGAGGTCCCCTGAATACGGAAATCATGTTTTTAGCGAATCGTCTGTATGTGTGTGTGGATGGAATGCTGTGTGTCTTTTATCAGCATATCTCTAAAACAAATACTAGCAGAAATTCCAAACTCGGTATGCTAAATGTGTATCATATAGGGATGCTACAGTAAACTTTTCGTTGAGTTGAAGCAAATGGTCCGTGTATAGGGTCAAAAGTATTCAAATGTATTACGTCTATGGGGGTAATTGCAGGTAAGTGGAGTTTAATATCTATAGACTGCACTAAACCAAATGAAACGAATATATATATATATATATATATATATATATATATATATATATATATATATATATATATATTGTAATAGAGATATTCAACTAGGAAATTTTTTTGTGTATGTAGGAGCCCCTCCCCCCCCAAAAAAAAATAATAAAAAAAAAAAAAAAAAAAAAAAAAAGCTCGCCAATACCTTTAAAACTAATTGTTGAACCATCGATCTGCGATGATTTAAAAAAAAGTTATCAATTTGTTTTCATTTTTAACAACAACAGAAAAAAAAAAATGTAATATTGAGAATAAATTCAATTTCTTTTTTTTTTTTTTTTTTTAATATTTAGTGTTATACTATTTCTCTAATATGGAAATCGTCTGCATTATCATAAAAGACAATTTTTTTTAAATAATAATTTTAATAAATTATTTTTTTTTAAACAGAATTATTTGAGGGGCCGGCAGCCCCACTCACACAGAGCTAAGTATCATATAAAACTCTTCCGAAGCCTGATTTGAATTGTTTAACACAGGTTTACATAGCAGTACTCGTTATCTTACCTCTTAATCTGCAACCTGTATTTATAGTATTAAATTTCAGGGTAAGAGAAAGTCGTGTGACACTCCAGATTATTTCATGCATTTTATATATATATACATACATATATATATATATATATATATATATATATATATATATATATATATATATATATATATATATATATTAAGTTATTCTTGAAATATTACTTTTTAAAGAATATTTGCCTAATTTTTATAAAAAATTATTAGACAAATATTTTCAGATTTCACTTATCAAATAGACAGATGTTCTTGTAGGTTTACTAACAAAGGAATTTACTCAAACTTGATAACAAAGTTCACATATCTGAGGAGTGAAAAGACAAAATAATAATAATAATAATAATAATAATAATAACAAATAAATAAATAAAATACATCTAAGGTATTGAATAATTAAATGGTCATAATATTCTGAAGCAATAGTTTATTTCTTTAGAAAAGAAAGGTACGTTGTTCATCGCTGGAATAAGGATAATTTTAGAATATTTTGTCATTTAGTAAGAAATTTGTTCTATATCCTTAACTATTTAAGTAGCCGTAGTGATAATACGTACAGTCAGTAACAAAAGTATCCGAACACTAGCAAAAATACCTATATAAAAAAGTAAAGTTAATACTGTTTTCTTAATTAAATTCTTGTCAAATCATGCTCTTAGACTGACTAAGAACAGGATTCGACAAGGGTTTATTTAACAAAACAGTATTAACTCTATTTTTTTTACATAGGAATTTTTGCTAGTGTTCGGATACTTTTGTTACCGACTGTACGTGATCGTAAGTATACTCCTCAGTAAGTATACTTAACAGCAAAACCATGAATTTTCAAATGGAGAAGCTGTGGTAAGCTACTTTACAATGCATGCCGTTTTTACTCTGTTAAGATACATGAATGAACAAAATAAAATAACAAGGCATCACACTCTTTGTTGATTCCTTTTTGTTGAATGTCTATCCATTTTTGTGGTAAGTAATTTCACTACAAAAAGAGATGCTTAGATTAAAAGTAGTACGCATTAAAAAAAAAAAAAAAAAAAAAAAAAAAAACAGCGCGACCACGTATCTTGCGTTTAGCATTGAGGACGATTCCAAAGGTTTTGGAAGAGTGCAAAATTGGCCAAAAGTTTAGGATTTGGTTAACATCCAGTCATTCGAAAATTTCACTATCGCTATTTTCTCTCAACCACAAGGGTAATCACCCCTCTTTTAACACTGGACTCGTTGAATCAGCATTTGTGCAGAAGGTCCCATGGTCGCAAGAAACGTGGTTGAAGAATACCTTACCACACCTTTCTTATATGAAATTTATGAATCGGTTTTTAAGTATTCTTATTGGTTTTTAAGTATTCGCATGGCCTTATAAATGGTTAAAAATCATATTAAAATGATCTAATAAGTTAAGTGCATTTCTTTTCATAAACCAATCTCAATTTTTAAAAATATTTTAATGTACCTTTACCAGAAAAAAATACCCAATAAAAGGTTAAATCAGAAAGATGATAGCATCAGTAAAGCATTGACAAAAATAGTAACAACTTACTGTTGTTATTTTTTTTAAATATATTTATGTGCAATAAATACAATTTTCAATTTCCAGTCTTTTCCTCGTACTAAAAAAAACATTTTGATAGTTATGGCACACTTTATTTTAAAAAATCCTGCCTACAACATTGGAGTTACTTTTGCAATAAAAATATTTTTTACTATATTTCCTTTAGCTATAACGTTACTTTTATGTAACCAAAAATTGTTATTTGAGATAAGATTGTCTTGCAATATTAAAAACACACACACACACACACACACACACACACACACACACACACATATATATATATATGATAAAAATGCAAATAAGTTTCTTTGAGAATAAATAGATAAGAAAAACATGTCCTCCCGGCTTATTCGGAAGGGTAGGTTGATTTCTTTTTTCTTATCAAGTAGCCGTCATTTTGTTTCAAAATGGCGGTTACAAATTATTAATGGACTTGGTAGAAATATTGATGTAGGCTATGCACATGAGTTTTAAGCAAATCGGTTCATAAATACCTTTTTTATGTCAATTTAAAATTTTCAAGTGGCCAGCGCTTGGAAAAAAATTGGTGGGTTAAGTTGACAAATATATCAAATGCATTTGTGAGATAAGTCTACTGTACGTGTACACATATAGTTCGAATAAATTCAAAATCTCAAAAAGTCATCGTATTGAAAAATTAAGTGGCTGCCACTTGGATCAAAATGGCTGTGAGAAAGTTGCTCATCTAAGATATCGTTTCAAATTTGATTTTTTTTTTTTTTTTTTTTTTTTTTTTGTAGAATATCTTTTAAAGAAGCTTAGTAAGTTGATACAATGTTAGTTTTCTGCATTTCTAATTTGTTTTAGAATTAAAATAGCCTAATTTTCCCTTAAAAACGAATTAAAAATATCCAATAAGGCAGGTAATGGATTTGGCGCCAAATGTAGCGACTTTTCCCCCATGGCGACTGTTTTGGCGACTTTTTGCGTGAAAATACTTATTATCGATATACCAAAGATAGACGCAATAACATGATTGGTTCACGAGTTATGTGAATTTTGTTGTTTGAATGATAAATCCATTTTTCAACTTTGATTTGAATTGATTAAATATTTCAAAAGTTACCGTGATAAAAAAATTTCAAGTGACCGCCACTTGGAAACAATACAGTGGAGCAAGTTGTCCAGCAAACACATCCAAGATATTTGAAGCATAGGTTCACTGTCCAACTGTGGTTCAAATCAGTGCCGTGTTTCAAAAGTTATTGTTATGGCAAATTTTCAAGTGAAAGTCTAAATGGCTGCGACTTGGAAACAAAATGACTAAACAACTTGCCCAGAGAAATCGTTCATTGTTCAGCTTTAGTTTGAATTAAATCAGTATTTCAAAAATTATCGTCATAAGAAATTTTCGTGTGACACCACTTGGTAAAAAAGCGGAGTGAGATGCCCAGCGAACTTATCTAAGATATTTGAATGATAAATCCACTATCCAAATTTGATGCGAATTGATTCAGTATTACTAAAGTTACCATAATGACAAATTTTCAGTTGACCGCCACTTGGAAATAAAATAGCGGATCAAGTCACCAAGTGCACTTATCTTAGATATTTAAACCATAAGTTCACGTTCCAACTTTTATTTGAATTAGTTTAGTATTTTAAAAGTTATCGTAATGCCATATTTTCAAGTGGCAGTGTGAATCAAGAGGCTGCAACTTAGAAACAAGATGTCGGGACATGTTGTCCAGTGAACACGTTCAAGACAATTATATGATAATATCAAATTTGGTTCGATTTGGAGTATTATTTCAGAAGTTATCGTGATTTTAAATTTTCAAGTGGGAGTCTGATTTCAAGTAGTCGCTTAGTATTAGATATCCGGTACTTTCCAAAAAATGACGGTTAAAGTTCATTAATCAACTTGGTATACATCAAAATTCACAGAAATTCGTAATACGCTTTTTACAATGCGAATTTGAAATTTTCAAGTGGTCTCCACTTGAAATCAAAATGGTGAAGCAACTTGGTTAAAAAACTCATCTAAGATATTTATAAGATAAGTTAAGATACTGTCCAAATTTGGTTCGGTTTGGAGTATTATTTCAGAAGTTTTTATGATTTTAAATTTTCAAGTGGTAGTCTGATTTCAAGTTGCACCGCTTAACTTAAGATATCTGCCACTTTATTAAAAATGGCGGATAAACTTCATTGAGACCTTTATGTGGCCTGTATTTACATCAAAATTCAAGCAAATCTTGCTTTAAATCTGCTTTTTACAATGTGGTTTTGAAATATTCAAATGGCTGCCACCTGAAAACAAAAAGTCGGCGCAACTTGGTTAACGAACTCATCCAAGATATTTATAAGATCAGTTCACTGTCCAAATTTGGTTCGATTTGGATAATTATTTCGGGAGTTATCGTAAAGACAAAGTTTTCATTATAGATATATAGATAGATAGATAAACGAAGTGATTGCAATAGGTCGATTTCTAAAGAAATCAACCTAAAAGAAATCAACCTAATAGAGGAAAATGCTAAAATGAAGAGGGCAGAGAGCGAAAATTTGACAATAAAGGAGGCCATGGAATTTCTTGTAACTGATTTATGTTATTCAAGTTCACTATCGGATGTTATTTATTGAAAATGAAGAAAATACCATTATTGTGTATAGGGACACCGGAAAGTATTCCAACGTATTGCGTTCCATGAGAGATGTTTCTATATTATTTTAATAACTTTATTTCACACAAATAATAATGAAATTGAAACATGTTATTCAATTTCACTATCGGATGTTTTCTATTAGAAATGGAATAAAAATCAAAAATAGTTTGTGTACAAGGACACTCAAAATTATTTCAAAGCACGTGTTCTAAAAGATGTATTTCTGTAAACCATATTTCTATAAACCATATTTTAATAGCTTTACATTTCAAATAGCTCAATGAAATTGAAATATGTTATTCATAGGCGCAAAAGAGGGTTTTCTATAGAATATAGTAGGATTAGCAATAAGATTTACAGGGCTACATAAAAATATATCAATTACATTAAGGTTTATTATTGAAAATTTGCTGAAATAACATTGTCATTTACATTAAGCACTTTTAACACTTTTTAACAATTTTGTGTGAATATGATTTCAATAAGTTTATCGTCTGTCCGATTGTACGTTGGCTCGTCTCCAGAGTCAATAATTTTTTTTTTAGAATTTCTTACAAATGATATATGTTATTTAAGTTCACTATGTAATGTTCCCTATTTAAATAGGCATTAATAGGTTTTGTACAGCTACTTTGTGTACAGAGACAATGCCAAAGCATTCAGTTTTAGGACAGACATTTTTAAAAATCACATTTAAATAAATTTATACTGAAAAAAATCATAAAAAAAAAACTGAAGTTTATTGTTTATATGCTAAAATAAAATTTTGTGTAAAATATAATATAATTAATCTTCAGATTTGCAGTGCTACACTAAAATATCCAAATACATTAAGGGTGCATTTATAAATTATTGCTCATATTCTAAAATAATATCTTGTATAGATTATGTTAGATTTAGCGTTCAGATTTACAGGGCTACACAGAAATATTCAGATATATTAAGGGCTGCATTTCATTAATCATACTGTTTAGCAACACGTTGCACAACTTAGTTCTCTTTATATGCACACAGGTTGAAATGCATAATTGCAATGTGGCAACAACATTTTAATGTTTCGTTAATGATAGTTTGTTAAAAAGTAAAATAAATAAAAGACTTACTTAAAAGATATCCCAAGACGAAATTCGAAAAAGTAATTTAAATTTACTTTTCTTTTTTATAAGAATAATATTCAATATTCCAATTAATGTTCATGTAATTCTTTTCACATGCACAATGTATGAATAGGAACTTGAAGCAGAACACATACCACTATTTATGAAACAAAATTTTCTTCTTCTTTCATCAATGATGTTTCAGTTAAAGGAATGTTGTAAAAAATATTTGTACGAGTTCTGTGCCAAATTCCCATCCCTGACAGCATTCAAATTTTTAATTTATCTTTAATTTTGTTAGTACCAGCTTTATTTTTATACCACCTCTTCAGAAGAGTAAATTTTCTGTTACTTAACTATAATTACGTAATGGATGAAATTTTGTGCAAAATAAGTGGTGGGAAAAAATGCGGATATTATCAATGTTATGAAATAAATTAAAAGTTTGGCAGTTCTGCGTATGTTTATTAAAATGTTAGTATCAAGCGGCTTTTTCTCTTTTCTTTGTACAATATACGCTATGTACAGTCGGTAACAAAAGTCTCCGAACACTAGCAGAAATTCCTATGTAAAAGAAGTACACTGAATACAGTTTTGTTAAATAAATCCTTGTCGAATCCTGTTCTTAGTCAGTCTAAAAACAGGATTCGACAAGGATTTATTTAACAAAACTGTATTAAGTGTACTTTTTTTGTATAGGAATTTTTGCTAGTGTTCAGAGACTTTTGTTACCGACTGTACTAATTGATATCGTTATTGATAAATTATTTAACCTCGATGTTTCCTTAAAAAGTATTTATATATATTAAAAAATTAAACTCCAGAATGAGGAAAATGGAAAAAGAAATGTATTTCTTTTTTTTTTCGCTTTTATGTAAATACGACTGAATGTTACAAAAAAAAGTTTCATGTAATGCGCTACGGATGTTCATTGAATTGTGACAATAAAACAGTACTTTTCTTTCCCGTTTTTCCTTATCCTACGCCTAAAAAATTGTCTCTGCAAAAAAAGTATCATTCCGAGGAAATTTCTTAATTTTCTGTTTGAAGTACTTTCAAAATTACATTCAATCATGCATAAAATTGAAGGCGACAGTGTTTAAAAGAAATCACGTGTTTAAATTCGATTTTTTATATTAGAAAGTTTTGAATAAATGTATTACATTTTATATTATGGACAAGTAAATATCTAAGATTGAAATTTTCTTACGATGCAGGAAAAGTAACTGAACGAAACGCCCAAATGCAACAACTTTATTTTGTAAAACGAATACGTTATATTAATGGTAATTTCATAGCGTAATGAAATTTTCTACTAAAAAAATAGTTAAATAAATAAATTATTAATATATATACCCCGGAGTTGAAGGACATCTTGCCATTTTGTAAAAACGTTTGCACAATGTTTTTGATGTGCATTTTTTGCTTTACATAATGGCATTAACAATTATACCTAGTTATTATAAAAATATATAGGGCAGTAGAACATAAAACAATGTCCAATTTCTTTATTAATGATAAATATCATTCATTAATTTCATTAGAACACCATTCATTAAAAAAAAAAAAAAAAAAAAAAAAAAAAAAAAAAAAAGTGACATTATTAAACCCAATCCTGGGGTACAAAAATAAGTTAACACTTTTGCGACTACTGACATAGATTTATGTCATATGAAAATCTGTAACTCCGCCAGTACAGATTTCTTTTGCAATTTGTACAGTCGGTAACAAAAGTCTCCGAACACTAGCAAAAATTCCTATGTAAAAAATGTACACTTCATACGGTTTTGTTAAATAAATCCTTGTCGAATCCTTGTCTTAGTCAGTGTAAGAACAGGATTCGACAAGGATTTATTTAACAAAACCGTATGAAGTGTACTTTTTTTACATAGGAATTTTTGCTTGTGTTCGGACACTTTTGTTACCGACTGTATGTCAATAATGTCTTAAAAATATACACAATTTTCATATTTATGCAACCAATATACTATGGATATAAATACTTTGATTAGAAAGAGTATAATTGTAACGTATATCCATTTGTAATATGAATCTGAATATAGAAATTTTTTTTCTGAAATATTGTAACGTGAGAGAATAACGTCAACAGGCGGACGTTACTGTCAAAAAGACAAAAACTTGCGGTTGCGAAAGTGTTAATACATTTCAGTATTAAAAAGTTAACACTGATAAATCAAATCCTACTGATAAATTAGTAAAGTTCAATGAAAAGTAGAGCTTGAAATTACCAATATGTAGTTGTTATATTGTTTGGGGAAAAAAATGTTACTTGGGAGGAAAGGGCAAGCCATGCCAACATTTTAATTTATTGCTTAGGATTGTAGGTACAATTGCCAACTTAGCATCATTTCACTATTAAAAAAATTTCCTAAAATTTGTATTTTACTTAATCTGTCAAAACCGTTACAGTTCGTTGAGAAAATAAATTAAATTATTTTATTAAAATTTTCCGGTTGCGAAAAGATGCTAAGTTGACAACTATGATTGTAGGCCTCCACCAAGGGCCGAGTGGTTCTGCGTTCAAAGCTGGTATACGCAAAATGCTGCGTTCAATCCCAGATCAAGCTCATCGACCTGGGATTGGACGCAGTTTGGGTGTTTAAAGGTTTTTTCCCCCCAAAACTCGAGCAAGTACGGGAAAGACCCCTTTAAAAGATCGTCACCGAGAACATAGAGGTCCTTTGCAAAGTTAAAATTGACCTTAAGTCTTGCATAAACACCACCATTGGAGAATTGTTTGTATCCGCCTGTTTTTCACATCACAATTGTTGAAGGGCATTTTTCTTCTTAGGCAATCTTAAATATATTATGGAGAAAATTACACAACAAAAAAAGTGGTGCAGAAATTTGAGGATTCTAACAGCATTCCGAAATAAATTAAAACGTTGGCATGTCTACAGTCTTAGCATATCGGAATCGAGAGGTGTGGCATATTTCAGTGTAGATTTTATTTATGTTGCATAACGGATAAGTTTGATTTTATTTAAAAAAATTTCTAAAATTGAAATTTAACAATTATTTTTTACTTTTAATAACATTTACGAAAAGAAGGAAGTTTGTTTAATTTGCAATAACAAAGATTGTATACATAAATAATATAAATTTTGTACTGAGATTTACTACAACAAGATAATGATTCGCCAACTTTTTGTCGCTTTCTTACTCATGGCACCAGCTAAAAATTCTTAAAAATACAAAACTTACTTTTTACTGAATTTTCAATTTACAAAACTAATTATGATAGAAACATTTCTAGCATTCGGTAATCATGACGTCTAATACTGGATTTTTTTTTTTTTTTTTTTTTTTTTTTTTTTTTTTAATAATTTTTTTCAGTTTATGTGGTGGTCGAATATAAATATAACAGATCTTTTTTAAAATAATGATAATAAATCTGGTTAAAAATTTATTAAAAATTGGAGCTATGTAACTCGATCGGATGGTTCTTAACAAGTCTCGACTCTATTAAAGGCCGTGGGCTAAATTTTCAATCCCCCGCAAGCATATACAGTTAAATATATTTTTTTAGTATATTATATCTTATACGAATTTTATATGTGATAATTATAAATAAAATTGTACATATAGTGTAAAAATAAAAATATATACAAATAATATAATAAGTTATATGAATAAAATAAAATTATTTTGCATTACTCATAGGAATATATTTCTATTCCCTTAATAAAAACAAAATTAAAAACACAATAAAATATCTGTTTTATCTTTAATAGTTAAAACATTCAGAGATAGAATTAGGATTCTTTCCTATCCACAATAACACTGAAGCCATAATAAACGGATTTTAAGAAGTAAATTTTGTGAGTTTTGTAAATTTCTCATTTACAACATTAAATTGAAACTCCGAAAAACATACTTTCTTTAAAAAACACATTTTTAATTCATTCTTCGGATCTAGTGTGTGTTTGTTCATACTTCTTATCCTAGAAAAAAATAAGCTCTCAGTTTTAGTAAGATATCTCCATAGCAATTTAGTAAATCCAAATCCACACACAGAATATAACTAGTAATTACTTTAAACAAATGTTCTGCTCTATAACTATGAACTGGGAGTAATGTTAAAACGTTCCACTGGCAAATTGTCACTTGCCACATTTCTGATGGCAACACACATCTGATCTACATCTGATCTTTTCTACACTTAAGTTCGCATTTTGAAAGCATTAGGAGGAAAAAAAGTAATATAAAAAAAAGATTTTTAAGAAGAATGCTTTTTTTATAGGTGTCCTAAAAAGTAGTAAATAAGGCAAAATTTTCTGCATTACTCAAACCAATTAAAAAATCAAAAGCGTTGATTGATGCCAAATCTCAAAAGTATTCATTGATGACTACATGCTACTATATAATAACATACTTTGTCATCATTGGATGCTTTTAATCTTTTAATTGGTCTGAGTAAAGAAAATCTTGCCTTATTTACTGCTTTTTAGGACACCGATAAAAAAGCATTCTTTTTAGAAATTTTTTTGTTTTTATATATTTTTTGTAAAATAAAAACTAAAAAACTGAAAATAAAGTTTAAAACCGAAATGAAGCAGGACGCAAAGATTTTGAAATCCTTCAAATAATGTAAAATTTTCTAATCTTCTGAGTTACGTATGGGTCACTGATCACCCAAGGATCGCTCACTGGTTATTCCCAAGTCACTCACTGGTCACGTTTGCGTTACTCACTGGTCACTCACGGATCACTGATGGTCACCATGGTCACAGATATTCATAGGGATGACCCTTGAGTCAAAATATAGCAGTTGCTCGATGACAGATAGAATGACAGAATAACAGACAACCCGGGTGAATAATAATAAAAAAAAAACATTCTAAAAATACAAAATAGACCAAAGTACTTGAGCAAATGTAGATATTGCAACTCATTAGTCTATCTAATTTAGCTTAGGAATTTTCGAATAATATTATCTAAAAAAAAAATCATAATTTCTCGTTTACGTTTTTGTATAGTTTAGTATAAAAGCACTGACAAATTTTACAACATCATTTATAGGTTTGGCGTTTCCCATATTAGGGTGCCATGGGCACATGCGCCGTGTGCCCATGGCTTAATCCCATGCCTTAATCCATGCCCTTGTTCTTAATGCGATATTTGGCAAATAATGTCAAGATAAGATTGAAAATGCAATTCTATTATGATTTTTAAATACCGGCAGGAGAAGCAATCCACCCATAAAATATATAAAAACATTTGCTTTACTTTTCACGCAGAACAGGCGGTGAAGCAATAACGCAGTGGTTACAGATCGAATGTAGTGATTATCCAGAGGTTGACACTATGTAGTGACTTTCGAAGTTCTGCGAGATGTCATACGGAAATTAGCATAGGTTTTGAAGATTGCGAACTGAGAAGTACCGATTTCCATCCTAAAAAATAACATTTTTCAATCACTTTCTCGCATAATCGTTATCTGTGTACCCACAAGTTTTCAACTACATATATCACGTCCTGTTTTCTAAATGCTACAACAGGCACACATCATATTAGATTTTATAAACTAAATTAATATGTAATTAATCTTTTTATGAGTTCGAAAGAGTGTCACGTGTTTAAAAAGAACGAAACTTTGTTAACTATCATATTGAAGCTTAAAATTTATGGTACAGTCGGTAACAAAAGTATCCGAACACTAGCAAAAATTTCTATATAAAAAAATTAGAGTTAATACTGTTTTGTTAAATATATCCTTATCGAATCCTGTTCTTAGTCAGTCTAAGAACAGGATTCAACAAAGATTTATTTATCAAGACAGTATTAACTCTACTTTTTTTTTATATAGGAATTTTTGCTAGTGTTCGGATACTTTTGTTACTGACTGTAACTAGATATATCACTTTAGTTGCTGCATTGTACATGGTCTTCCTATTTTAGGTTTTACCCATGGTGCTTGAAGATAAAATTAATCGCATAAATTAAGTTGTATAGAGTATTTCAATTAAAACAAATCTGCAACCCATGTGCAGATTATATAAATCTGCAATAATGCTTTATTTTTGAAAATTTTATTTTATTTAGTTTACAAGAAAACGAAAAATGCAAATTTTATTGTTAACATGTGACTGTATTGAAAAAAAAATTATACATTACATCCTTTTCTTCTAATCTTCGTAAGGGAAATTAAAATTTCGCTTTCTTCTAGAATATTTCTTTTTCACACTTTGCACACAATAACATTTTTTAGAAGGAAATTCACATAACACAAAGAAAATATAATCGAATGCATAAAATCCCTGTAAGGACAAAGAAAATGAATTAAGTGTAACAAATAAAAAGTTATGAGATTTTATTTGAAACTTATTCATATTTATGTTTACGACGCGTAACATAAACATTATTTTCTAGATTTCTTAGAAAAACAAGTCCTTTTAATGTTAAAATTAAAAAAATAAAAATAAAAACAAAATAAATAAATCCATTTTTGTCTTTGTTTAAATTTATTGATATTTTCGAGAAAAATTTAGCGCATAAGCAATAAAAATGATAAAAGATGATATTTATATAATAAGATATTTCTTATTATTTCTTCATTAACGCATAATATTTTTGTAAAGCTGCTTAATCTCTTAGATTAATTTTGTGAGATACACACTAATTTCAAATAAAGAAATAATAAAATAATTTGAATGTCAATAACATTCATCTTGTGTGTCACATATGTTCTTGACGATCCATTTTTTTTCTGTGTATTTGTTACTATTTAGTGCTTTCATTTACAAATTTATATTTTGTCACTAATCATATTTAAAAATATACAGTTATTTGTTCTTAGTTTTCATAAGAAAAATTTCCATATGGTTCAGAAATTAGCTTCATAAATGAAACATTTAAATTATTTTTTTGGCAAAAAAAAAAAAAAAAAAAAAAAAAAAAGTTTTATTAATTAGTAAATAAGAATCACGATATACTAGTTAATCGCGTTTGTAAACTGAGTTTGTATATTTTTAGACGAATCGCCCGCAAATTACGTTATTCTGAATATTTTTGTAATGTAAACGTTTCAGGAAAAAAGAAACTTGCTAAAATATGCAATATTTATTGCCATACATTATGATTTTGGAAATCTAAGAGTGGAAAAACGAATATTACGAAATAACAGAAATAGCAATAATTTGAATAAGAAAGTAATATAAAGGATATTATGAATTCAATTATTTAGTATCTTTCATTATCTGTATTTGTTTGCATAATTAATAGTAAAGAAGCACGTTAAAATAACTTTCAACCTACATATAAATGTTTTCGGATACTAGATATAAGTACATGGCAAGCTACGAATATTTGATTGAGTAATTTTATATGAATATTATGTCGTCGTAAATCAAGGATTTTACTCACAATGCGTTATCCATAAAGTATATTATTTTAGCAATGGATGTTTCCGTCATATTATTGCTTCAGTAAAAAAAAAAAAAAAAAAAAAAAATGTTAAAATGCGGTGCATTTATTACTCTATGTTTATGACACAAAAGTAAGAAAATAAATTTAGAATATTAATTATAAAGATTTAGAACAATATGTAATAGCGATTTAGAACGATAATTTATATCAAAATTAGGAAGGCTAAATCTCAAATTATGTTGCATATAAATGCACCAAATTTGATTTGTGAGATAAATATTATGAAAAGAATGCTGTGTTAATTTGAGAGCATATTGGCCGGCATGTGGCAATCCTGTTACTCATGGTCTGTGATTCACATAGCAAATCAGATTTGTTTTTTTAAATTATTGGGTCCAGGGTCCTCAAGTTAAATCTGTCAATGATTAAGCATGTATTGCCATCGATGCCGTATATGCATGCAAACTTTCAGTTCAGTCGAATGATGGAAGTGGATTAAAATTCACTACCAAGATTCAAACCTGACAGACAAAGAGATGACAAACCTAACAGACTTTACAAATGGAAGCAAACCAAAGCATGTTAAAATATTTCATTGTACTTTATTTCCATCAGTGGTATTATATATGCACCAAACTCCATACGTAAAATCTTTATTGTAAGAAGAGATGATTAACTTTTCTACATTTAGACATTAAGAGCCTTATTCACCAACTTCTTAACACTCGCATTAAACCATGGATCAACAAATCCGAGAATTAAAGTAGGCGGTGAACAGCCGATTTGGTTGATCCGTAGAACAGAGGTTCACTTTCTGCTTGGCGAACTTCCGTAGCGAGAAACTGCCTATCCTTGTAAACATAACTTAACAATTCTATTATGACGCAGTATGGACAGATTTGATTGGTTCATTTGTTTTTTATTGATTTGAGTGTATTTTACATTGCACTAGAGCTACATTATGGGTAATTAGGCTATATTTAATTGGTTGATTTGTATTGAGTATATTTTACGTTGCACTAGAACTACATTACAGGAAATTAGGCGATATTTGATTGGTTCATTTGGTTTGAGAGTATTTTACGTTGCACTAGAGCTACATTATGGGAAATTAGGCGATATTTCATTGGTTCATTTGTTTTTTATTGATTTGAGTGTATTTTACATTGCACTAGAGCTACAATATGGGTAATTAGGCTATATTAAATTGGTTCATTTGTTTTGAGTATATTTTATGTTGCACTAGAGCTGCATAATGGGAAATTAGGCAATATTTGATTGGTTCATTTGTTTCGAGCGCATTTTACATTGCACTAGAGCTACATTATGGGAAATTTTGGTCTTAACATGCGCGATAGTGATTACCGCGGAGTCGAGTTATGTGCGTTTTCAGATTCATGCACAGCGAGGCAGGGGTGTCCAGTGATGTTTTTTTGGTTTTAAAGTGCGCAACAGTGATTGCCGCGGAGCCGAGATACGTGCGTTTTCAGATTTATAGCTTTATACAGCCATGTTTCTTTGTTGGTTCATATACCTTAGGGGTATGTCCCAATTCATCCTCCGTCGTTACAGTGGCCGGATCCGTGAACTTTTAAAACAGAGAAGCTTTAAATTGCTACAATTAACTAATTATGCATGTATTTTTTCTTTTCATTTTTAATTAATAAGCACTAAAAATAAAATTTGAATATTAAATAGTTTACTTTCTATAATTTTCAAAATAATTATAATAATGCGAATAAAGTAAACGTTGTCTGTAGAAAATGGGGATATTTGGTTGCCGTACTCATTGCCCACAACGTAGCACTAGTTTGAGCAAAACTCACTCTCTCAATCACTAGTTGGTCAAGTTTATGAAAACTAGGGAATTTTCCCCTCCGCTGAAATGTAAGTGTTAATGAAAAATTCGAAACGATATGTGTCTGGAGAAATGAAAGCGTATCATTTGATAACTTGAAAATAAGTTTTTTATTTTATTTGTATATTCTCATAATTTTTATACCGATGTGTTTCGATACATTTGAATGCGGTTTTAGAATCCTCGAATGTTACGAATTAACTGATCGCGAAGTGAAATATTTGATATGTGATTTACGTATTATGGAGTAAACAGAAATTTAAAAAATAAAAAAATAAAAAAATAAAAAAGTAAAAAAATAAAATAAATAAAAAAGTAAAAAAATAAAATAAATAAAAAATAAAATAAATAAATAAATAAAATTCATGTTGCATATATTGTAAGTTTTCATGCTTTTTTAATTACTTTTAAAGTTATATTTTTATTCTGAATTTTCATTTATTTAATTACATTTCTTGTGTTGTTGAAATTAATTTGCTCTTAAAACTTCGATGACAAAACGTGCATTTTGTTTAGTATTTGCTTATTTATTAAAATCTTGTAGTTAAAAAGTTAATTAACCATCGCCATTTTATGAAATTTCTTCGATAATTTTATTTAATTACGTTAAATAGTCGTCTGAAGTAATATTTCTTTCATTTCGAACGTAAACAAACGTTTTGTAAGGTTGCCATAAGATAAATTCATTTCCTTGGTTCGTTGGCGCACGGATAATATCGCCAAAATGTAAACAAACACCAGTGCACCTCTGTTCTACAGATCTGCCGCGGAATTTTGTTGGAGAATACCGATTTTTGTATAATCGACCGATTAACACTGATCCGAGGTTTAATCCGAGTGTTAAGAAGTTGGTGAATAAGGCCCTAAGTGGCCACAACATACTAGTGTTAAATATTTCCAGAATTTTCCAGTATTATGATAAATGTTCGATTTAGAGCATTTTGAAACTTTCGAAATGCTGAATTAAAGGTACCTTAATAAAAAAATTACAAGTGGCTGCCACTTAGAAAAAAGGTGGCAGATAACGTTGAATAAAAAATTCATTGAAGATGTTTATAAATAATCTTAATGTCCAACTTTGGATGGAATTTATTTCGTATATCATATTATAATGTGACTTCGAGAGATGGCTCAATGCTGAGATGAACCTAATAGGTACAAAAGTAACTATCATTTATTTTGATACGGACAATCAACAATATTATTTCGGCAACTTTTTTGTAAACTCACTGTACTTATAAATGATGTAATAATAGGACCATAAAATTTAAACTCTGATAAAACATAATTACCTATGGCTGCTCTAATATATTTTTCAATGTACTTCATATTCAGTTATTTACGAATTTATCTCATTACAGAACTGGTGCTATCAAATATTCAAAATGAACTATATATTATTGTTTAAAAATCGTTAGTTTCATAATGTAAGTGTTAAGAAATAAGCTCAAACTGAACAAAGTTATTTTGTTAGTAATGGTCCTTACCTCACCAAAATTTTAATTTTTAATTACAAAATTTAAACGCGCTCGAAGCATATGTGTTAGATACTTAATATGGTACTTGTTATAACCATGAGATAATATGGAGTAGATTTATGATATAGTCATGGATATATTCATCAAAGAGCACTTAATGATAGGTATAATTACATTCTAAGAGTGGAATTATGCATTCAATTACCTTTATGTCCTCAAGTTATTTCGCATTGTTAGGCAATGAATATATGTCATTATATCACTCATCTCTGTATTGCGAATTTCTAAATATTACGAGTATTATCAGTATATACAGTTTATATATATCTCTTTAATTTATTAACATATTCATGGACAAATTTAACAAGTCAGTTTACAAAGAAATATTTTTTAAAACAGAAAGTAAATAAATAAATGAATAAAAAAAACCCATATTTTTTATATCTAACATAAGTTATTTATTAATTTGAAAGATGCAAGAATATTAATCAAATTTAGCGTTAGAATGGCAAATTCTAAGGCAAGCAGTGAATTTTTAATTTATATTTCAATGTATTTTATACAATGTTATTAAAATTTCCGAGTTTTTTGTGTAAATAAATTATTTTGTATGAAACAGTTAGGTTCTAGTCGACGAATACACTTTATTTGACGTAACGACTCTAATCAGTAAACAAACTATGATTTGAAGGAATATTCTCGAAACAGTTCATATCAATGTTAATTTTAGAAATATTTTCGAAGTAGTTCAGTGAAGTTGACACTTGTGTAACAAACATCACCAATCGACGAATGTTCTCGAAATAATCCAATAAAACAATGGCTTTTTCCTCAAGAGTAAAACAAACAGCATTAAATACTTCACAGAGCAGGATTTTCGCTGATTAACTAACCACTGAAAACTTTTCCCACTTGAAACACTTTTCCCAAACGCAGATGCTCAGAATAGCTTTCTGAACGCAACGGACTCGCATATGTTAACTTGCTTCTATTTATACTGTTTGGTGATGGTTCTGTGCAAAAATCTGAGGGAAAGTTTCATAACCTGGTTTCTATTCAAACTACAGCTTAAAAAGCTCGAAAATTCTTATTTACCCATTTTCGCCAAATTTGGTTACCATGTCGTCAAATTTCTCGCCAAGGTTGACTACATTGGAAGTGAATGGATTGCTTTTATTTTCAAAATGACTGTTAATCAACTTCAAAAATTGCAAGAGCAGAATCTATTGAAGGAAATATAGTTAATCTGTTGCAAAAACCTATATATAATACACAGGGAGTACTTGAATTAATTGGCCAAATTTTTGGGGTCGGTAAAACACATATAAAAAAGCATTTTTTGTATCACAAAGTGAGGTCGAAAATGAAAAGTGTAGATGTAAAAAAACAAAAATTGCACCGCACTTTATAATGGAAATATAGTGGAGGAAAGGAGAAATCGACGGAGAAGAGTAGTGTGTGAAATATATATAGAAAAAAGAAAAACCATTAACACCAATCAGAAAAAACAAATCTATATATATACAGGGTGGCTATTAAGTATCCGGAAAAAAACTTGAGGAGCTTTTATGGACTATCTACTTCATTACAACCACTTTTTTGTTGTTGTAATGCTTTTGTCTTTAAATAGCATTTATTAAAATAATTTGCATTTACTCAACGGACAGTTTTTGAGCGATCAGGGAAAGTTAAATCTATTTGATAAATGAAAATATTTCGTTAATTTTTCAAAGTGTGGCGCATCTAAGATATTTTGTGGTCCGATGAGAAAGTTTTTACTGTTTAGGTCTCTAAAAACTTTCAAAATCATCCCAAACATTTGGAACTAGCTCTCAAGAACACCAGAAAACAAAAAGATTCAACAAGGACTTTGTTTTGAAAATGTTTAATGGTTTGGGCTGAGATTAGCAAGAAAGAGAAGACTCAACTGTTTTTTATTTCGAAGAAAACGTAAAAAAATAATGGAAAAGTTTATCAAAAAGATGTTTTGGAGGAAGCCGTACTTCCATGGCAGTAAAATCACCCAACTAAGATACTTAACAAAGATTGTGCTCTAAACCATATAGTCAAATCAACTTTGCTTAATTCGATGTTAAAATGAAAAGGTATCAAATCAAAAATCTGTGTTCTTCTAACAGCTCCGAATTTTACCCAGTGGATTTTTCAGTGCATGGGTTCTTGGAAGAACAATTGTGAACACAGAAAATCATACATTTCATAGACTCAAGAAAGCCCTCAGCAAAATATAGGACGATTTATATCCAAACTACTTGCGCCACACCGTCACCTCACTTCCGAAAAAAGTTGCAGTTTGCATCAAAGGCGATGGCCGCCATTTCGGAAATTCATAGTAAAAAATAATTATTAGACATTACTTGTTGCAAAAATAGATACTTTAAATTTGTTTGCCATTTCACTAATTGTTTTTAGTCAAATACTTTTTCCGGATATTTAATAGCCACCCTGTATATATATGTATATATATATAAAGAGAGTCAAGATAAAGGAACTGAAGTAACGGGAGGCTGGTCTCGGGGCTAGCCGAAGATCTTCACTTTTGACAGCATATTGCTACACAAAAAATGCTTCATTATATGTACTTTATCTAAACCGTCAAAATTAAGATTTGTTCAGTTATATGAAGATTAGCTACTGATAGCATGAACAAAATTTTTATCTCTCTTGAGATTCACGTTAATGAAGTTCAACTGTATATATTTCTTTAAAATTATTTTATCTTTCTTATTTTTCGTTTCAATTATACTAGAACATTTAATGTAGGCAGAAAGTAAACGATATTTATTTAGTTTTTCTACAGGTTTAAAATTTTATTATTTCCTAATTAACGGATATTTTAAATTTTAACTGCAAAATAAACCACTTCTATAAGTCATATGAAGAACTTCAGATAAAATACAAATTTAAATTTCTCTCAAGAACACTTTATATTTCTGGAAGTAATTCTTTTTCACGAAAATAAGTAAATAAATAAAATTTCAAAATGAAAGAGTGTCTAAAAAATTTAAGAAATGATATAATTATTCTCTTTTAATTTGCTCGTTACAGGTGTTTTGAAGCAATTTATTGATGATAATATCAATACTTTAATTATATATTAAAAATACATATTTCTTATGAACTTCATAACATATACTGCACTTTTAAATTTATAACATACATATGTTTTCAAAAATAACATATTTTTAAATTAATTTAAACGTGGAATTAATATCAAGCATTGTTCAACATGTATAAGTATCTAAAAATAATGAACTATTTAGCGCAATTGTGATGAAGAGCACTTATCTCATCTTAAGAGGCAACAAGATAGACATAATTTTTATTTCTTTATTTTGTAGTAGAGCACGTTATAAATTTTTTAAATTAGTAGATTCTTTTAAGTCTCTATATGAAAAAGATTATTCATGTTCTTTTAAATTGAAATATAGATAAAATTGTAATATTAGGCTTTAGGCTTCACGAATGTATAGAACTTCTCATTTATTGTTGGCAATAACTAATTAAAATACAATGTATAATCACTTACGGGGATGATGGTTATTTTAGTTTTTTTTTTTTTTAATTGCTGCTTTAGAGTTCTGAAAAAAAAATACATATGTATACAGACACATATATATGTACACACACACACACACACACATATATATATATATATATATATATAATATTATAACATTAAGTATGTTATTAAAAAAAAAAAAACTACCTATATAAAGAAATAAATTATAAAATTCAAAACTTCATTTATTTACTTATTATTATTATTTTTTTTTCATAACATTTCTGGTTTCACCGGAATTTCAACGATTCACTTCTCGATTTTACAAAATTATAATTTAATGATTTATTGTAAATATATTTAAGTATTACTTTCTGGATTAATTATTATTATTATTATTATTATTATTATTATTATTAAAAAATTTTTGTATTTTTCATTTTAAGGTTCCTTTAGAAAATTAACTTGTTAAAACTTGCCTTCTTAATTGCTGTAAACTGTGGTATTAGAAAAAAAAAGCTTAAATCGTATGCACAAAAAGTGAATAATAATAATATTGCTAACGATACTAAATAACAAAATGGTACGAAAACCACTATGACTAAGAATACATAATGTGATTAATTACATATACTTTATTTTTATTCTTTATAATAAAGAAACACGGTATATTAACTTCCAACACGAATATAATTATCCAATGACACTGGTTATAAATTAATGTATAAATATTTGACTAACATATTTTACAAAGTTATTATAGTGTCTTAAATCAAAGATGCTATTTTCTATCCATAAAGTATTTCATGCGGATAAATATAGTAATGAATGTTTTCATCATATTACCATTTTTGTATATTGGAAATGCATTTCCAATATTTTTCTTTGGCGTTTCTGACGTAGTAGTTTATTCGGGTTTTAATACCATAATATGGTTCAACCCTTTTAAGTTTTCTGCTTCTTGCGATTGAATTTCACTTACACAAAAACTTTGAACTACCATACATCCAATCACAAGGGAAGTATGAATCAGTAAAATCCCTGTCGAAACCAAACCAAAATTAAATTAAAGAGCGTAAGTCTAGAACATTGGGTAAATTGCAAATTTTGTACAATAACTTACCAAATGGGTAAATTGCAAATTTTGTACAATAACTTACCAAATGGGTAAATTGCAAATTTCGTACAATATCTTAAGTACAGTAAGCTAATTCTGTACAATAAGACCCTAGAAAATGTAGCTCCTTTTATCAAAATCAATGAAACACAAAATTAGCGATCAGGAATTGTGGTACAACGCCAGAGTGTTTGTTTTAAGACAAGAAAGTTTTCAGTTCGATTCACGTCGCGTTCAAATTTTGATTTTTTTTTATTGCTGAAATATCAGTGGACTCAAAAAAATTTTGGCTTCTGTGTGTCTTTGTGTGTGTCTGTCTGTCTCGCGATAATTACCGCAAAAATTATCCTATTGACTTGCAATTTAGTACAATATATTCATGAGCCACACGGAATTGGCTGTATAGTTTTTGGTGTGTATTCTGTTTGTAGTTTGTGTACAGGGACACACCAAATTTGTTCTTATTATTACGGCCTATGGACAGAATTTGTATGCAACGCTATAACAACCGCAAAAATCCTCCAATTGAATTGAAAATTTATACACACGTTCAGCCTCTTTATACAAATAGCTGTATATTTTTTATGTCTATATTATGCATTGCTTTTGTTCAGGGATGTACCAAGACTTTCATTATGATTACTGCCTATGGTGTGAATTTCATTCAAAAGAATATCAACGTCGTTATGTTGAATTCCACAAAATGAAATTATTGAGATGCTTAAACTCATGTTTTCTATAGAAAATATGTGTGTTAAGCTTCATATTTAACGTACATGACCTTTCACAAGTGTTCCCGCAATGTCACGTAATCATCCAAATTTTGTCGAATTTTGAACAATTATTCATGAAAACATAGAATAAATTAAATAGTTTTTACTGGTGTAAACAATGTTTATAATTCGTTTAGAGAGACACAAAATTTTTGTGACATTATAGCCTATGTACAAATTTTTATCTAAACGCATTTTAACGAGTTTATGCTGCATTCAACAATATGGAATTAACATACATTATAAAGATTTGGGCTCCGGTGACCAATGAAGAGGTGTCTCTTGATGCCCCGGAAAGAAGGGGGATCCCAATCTGACTGACGCCAGCCATACGATCCGACAAGCACGAGTGATGGTCTGGGGTGCCATTTCATACCATAGCAGGACCCCTTTGGTTGTCATCCAGGGCACTTTTACACCACAGTGGTATGTCGGCCAAATTCTACAACCCGTTGTGTCGCCCTTCATATTACGCCAAATTGAGCATTATTTCAACATGATAATGACCGTCAACGCTTGGAGAGACTTTCTATTGCCTCTTTACTTATTTGTCTAACATAACCTTCGCTAGCAAAGTCGCCAGATTTCTCCCCCACTGAGGACATTTAGAGAATTATGAAAAGGTCCCTACAACCAGTGTGGGATTTTTCTAATCTAACGCACCAATTGGACAGAATTTGACCCGATATCTCGCAGGAGGACATCTGCCAACTCTATCAATCAATCCCAAGTCGAATAACTGCTTATGTAAGGACCAGAGGTGACCAACGCTTTATTGACTTGCTCATTATGTGAAGCTTTTTCTGTTGATTAAACCATCCAATTTTTCCACAACTGTAATCATTTGTTTTTCTATACATATACAGGGATGGAACACGGGCGCAGAATTCATACCACTATCAATGTAAGAAAATTTTCTACCTCTTAAATCGACGATATTACAGGTAGAGAAATTTCTTAAACACATTCCTGTATGAATTCTGCGCCCGTGTTCCATCCCTGCATATATATCACAATATATCAAATCTACCAATTTTCGTCCCATTTCGATAACTCCTTCTTGGCGCGCCTTTTTTTTTTTGTCTTACAGTGTGTAAGCAATATATGCAGCATATATGATAATTTATTATTTTGTTACGATAAAAACATTTTAACATTATCGATTTTACTTAAAGTTTAATTAATGCATTATGATTATTTATAATCATTTTCTTGAACAAAATGATCTTTTAAATAAATGATTAAACTTATTTTCGCTAATCTATTTTTAATAATATTAAAATATTTCAATATTTTAACAATTGAAATAAAAGTAAAAATAATAATTTCTTGTGTTATATATTCTTAAATATTTTACTGTACATTTTTTTTTTGTTAACAAATATTTCTGAGGATTATTAAAATATATATTTTATGTTAATATACGATAATCTTTCGTAAAAAATTTTGTTGGGTTATAATATATCCCCCCGCACTTCAAAGGGGTAACAATATATACATGAAAATTAAATCATTTAAATAGTACAATTTATTTGTTACGTATGTATATTCATTGTTAGTTTTATTTATTTTAATAGCAGGCTACGCCCGCTTCGCTGGTATTAATTTAAACTAGTATGAATTTAATTCAACCGCTTAGCTGGTATATTTAAATGAAATTTTAAAATAATTAAACTGCTATTCATTCTTTCTATCACATTATAAATAAAAACCAAAAAAATTACATTGAAATTTCCCAAAACCTCGTTTGTACTCGCTTCTCACGGCAGCTTGTGTTCCACCCACACTGCATGGGGTGCAGGTTCCCACTGCCTGCAGAAAGTTGTTACCCGGGCACTTGAATTTGGACATTTATCAACGACAGATGGATCTACTATTATTAAAAAACTACTATTTTAAGGATGACTGTGTTTCAGCATCTATTAAATATTTTAGTTTTTGAAGCATGTATTTTAAAGCCCTCGTTCTTTACACAATATTATTATATGTTTCCGTCCAATATAATAAATAAAAGAAAAACTGTAATTTCTTTCAAAAGAAACTAAACAAATAAAAAACAAATAAATTTTATTTAATCTTAAACTTGAATAAATTTTATCCTTTTTGCATATACTACCATTTTTTCCCTATAAATATTATTATTATTTTTTTTTTAAGTTTACCCTTTTAAAGGAAATAATTGAAAAATTGAATAATAATAAAGAAAAAAAAAAGTTGTAACACTATAAAATTACACATCTTACATAAACATAACTGTTTTAAACAAGTTTTTAAATTTAAAATTTAATGTACTTAATTATTTCATCTGCATTAGCGTTTGGTTTTGAATAAACATAATAGATAAATAAATAAATAAAAAGATTTCGCCTTCAAATGAAATAATTAAATAAAACAAAAATTGAATACTGTAATAGCCGTTGTACGCAGACGATTTATATAAAAGAGTAAATTTTAGAAAAATGAAACCGAGAAACCAATGTTTAAAAAAAAATAATAATTTAAAATGTTTAACTTTGAAATCTGAAAAATCGCGATGAGGTACACACATGCAGAGTCCCAGTTACCCACCTGTCAATTTTTTTAGCTCTGCGAAAATACTCATTTTTCGAGTGTTTACACAATTGCCAACAATTCATGAATTTAATTACTTTCAACTATTAATCAAAAATTCTATTTATACATGTTTTGCTATTTTTTGTAAAGAAAAACATCGCAAAAATCTAATTTTAAATATGTAATTATCGTGATTATAAAAATATATATAATGTTACTTATTTATTTATTTTATAATATTTTCAGGGTTTACATATCAGATCTTGAAATATTATCGATCTGAAACCGAAATCCGAAGTTAAAACTTTCAGAGCAAAAATTTAAGTTATTTATTTATTACAATGTTTTTATTAACTTTCATTCTTGTTTGTCCAGTACAAATCTTGCAACCGATTTTTAACTGACTTCTCGACTAGCTAGACATTTGAAACTTTCCGAATAGCTCAGAACACGGTGAAAATGCTTTTTTTTATAGACTTTTAGCACATGTCTTCGTGCCCCCACTGCTTTCGGTAGCGATTATATAATTCAAGAATCATATAACTTCCCGACAAGGTAGACATTTGAAACTTTCTGAATAGCTTTGAACATGGTGAAAATGCATTCTTAAAATACTTTTAGCCAATTATACTTTTAGCCGAATACCCGATGCCTTCGGTAGTGTTTATATGGTTCAACAGAAAATTTAAAAATATGGTATAAAAAGAGTTCTTTTTATCTTATTCTTTGTAACTTTTTAACTATAGCAGATTCAAACTGACTGATTTAGGAATTAATATATTATTTTTGTAACAAAATTCCGGAATTCAGAAAATTACAAAATATTTTGAAATGTGCAACTTTTCTTTATGCATGTGTGTGCACATCCTGAAAGAATTTTTTTTTTCTTGATTGAAATATTGTGTGTCTAATATCATATTTTACACCTTCCTTTTCTTATACTTACATTATGAAAACAAATTTATGAACTAAAATAAAACGAAATAAATGAAATAAAATTGAATAGGAAATTTCAAGATCTAACAGATATTTGAAGAAGTTATCCCTTTTAAAATTGTGTGGATACTTTTGACATTTTTAAAGGTTTGTGCTTGATTTGTAGTTAAACTTTAAAATTTAATTAGACTGAAGACTTTGCCTTTTCACATTTACTGATATTTTTTATAAAAAGTGAAAATAGCGTTTTTTTTTTTTCTTTTTAATGTCATATATGTAACCAAAACCTTTGTTTAATTAAAAAAAATAATTTATTGTAAAATTTTTATAAGCTGAGAATTAAATTTCGGGATTTTCAAAAATATTCCATAGCAATAACTGATACATTTTCAAATATGATGTATATTTATTTGCATAGTATTGGTTATAATATACATCGAAATAAAAACTGATATATTTGTGTCGAATATTATATTAAACTAATTTCGTTTTTAATTTAACCAATATTTATTTTTACTATAAAATAAAAGGAGATATTACATTGCAAAATTATTAACTATTATAATAAAAGAAAATAATTATGTGCGTTTAAATATACAGCTGTGTGATGTGGTATCACTTTTTTTTTTTTTTTTTTTTATTCTATCTATCTATCTCTCTATTTCTCTATCTCTCTATATATTTATAGATATGTGCGTGTGTGTGTGTTGGTTCCTTAATTTAAATTTCAGTTCATTTTGTTTTTCTTTTTCCGTTTCAATCCATTATTATATTTTATTAATTTGTAAAATATATTATACAAGATAATACAAATCGATATTTTAAACATTTCAACAATATTTGATACATATTGTAAAGAAGACCATATTTTATTTCTTCCTCTGCACATTCTTTTCCTTATTACATACACAAAAGGGAGAAAAAAAAGTACATTTCTCAAAGTAAACTTAAATTTAATCAAGTATATTTTTTTTCCTCTCAACTTAGTGAAATGCACATCAGCAGTTTAATAAAAATATGAATAGAAAAAAAATATAAAACGAAATTTTTTACTTAAGGCAAATAGAAGTTTTTACAATTATTAAAACAAATCCCATATCGCCTCATTAAGAATTTCTCTTGGAGCATATTACTAAAAAATGCAGATGAATGCTTTTATTTATAATTATTGGAGTGGGTATTTAATATTATATTTTTTAAGTGTTTTTTAGATGTTACTTTCTTTTTGCTTATAATGAGAAAGAAAACACTAGGATACTTGGAAATTCAGAAGAATGTTAAAGGTTTGTACGTTTTTTACTTATTATCTTAAAATGTTATTATATTTAAATGAAAAATAATTTAAATTTGTATATTAATTAAAACTGTTTTTTTTAAATTTATAAATGGTAATTAAGATGCAGAGGTTGTGACTGTGTTTGTTAAAGCTGATTGACTGCGCTACGGTCCTACGCCTAGGGATGGAATGACTTCTATGTATGTCTTTCTAAGGGATGCTAGGCCGTATTTACGTGAGTATCACAGAAAACTCCCAGCGGCTGACAAGCGGGAGATGTGTTCGAACCGGATAATTCCTATCTACTAGTTTTGAGTACAGAACCACTCGGCCACTAATGAGGCATTAAGACACAGTGAAAAATATAATGATATGTATTATAAAAATGAATTTTATTTTTTATAAGGACTTCGTCACCACAATTTTATATTAAGAAAAAAAAAAGCAGGAGGTTCATATCAAAAATACACACACAAAATAATAATAATAATAAAATTAAGTTAAAATTAAATAAAAACAAAGAAAGAAAGAAAAACAAAGAAAAAATAAATAAATTAAAAACAATGAACAAAATAAAAAATCTCAGAATACAAAATGAAAAAAAAAAAAGTAACTGATGCACATTAGAAATTCTTGAAAAATAGTCAAGACAAAGGCAAGAGAAAGCTTGAATTAAGTTATTTTTTAAGGTTTGGGAAGTTAATTTCAAACTTTCTGTTGAATATTGTTTCAGATTAACCCTTTAACGTTCACTACTTAATTCATTTTATAAAATTACTAAACTAATTTAAATAATGGCTTTTAGACACATAGCTGATCATAAATATTAAAAAAATAAAAAATTAGCATTGTTCCTTTTCGAGAAATTTCTGGTTTGAAACATCTGTAAGTAAACCTTATTAAATTGAAATAATATATAATTTAATAAATAAATCACTTTATAAGTAAACATTATCGACAACAAAAACTCGTAAAAGTTGCATAGATACGAACATTTTAATTTATTCCGGAGTATTTTAACCTTTGCGGAGCAAGGTATTTCGGATCATTTAAATTAGACTGCCACCGGAATTTACGAAGATAATTAAAATAGAAGAAATTTTAAATTTTCACGTTAAAAAAAGGGCCTTTTCTGCTATGTTATAAATGTAAATTTTTGCTAAAAAATTTCCGGGATGAGTTTTTGCACTTGAGAATTAAAATTAGGTGATCCATCAGCGGGAACACTGCGACTGAAAGGGTTAATGGCATATAGGTAAACAAACTGTAAATGTTTACTTAAAATGTTGTTATACTTAAATTTATATAATTATTAAAACTGTTTTTTTTTTTTTTTTTTTTTTTTTTTTTTTTTTTTTTTTAAAGTTATAAATGGTAATTAAGAGGGAGAGGCTGTGACTGTGTTTGTTAAGGCCGATTGTCTGCGCTACGGTTCTAGATCTAGGGATGGAATGACTTCTATGTATGTCTTTCTAAGGGATGCTAGGCCGTATTTACGTGAGTATCACAGAAAACTCCCAACGGCTGACAAGCGGGACATGTGTTCGAAACGGATAATTCCTATCTACCAGTTTTGAGTACAGAACCCACTCGGCCACTAATGAGGCATTAAGACACAGTGAAAAATATAATGTTATGTATTATAAAAATGAATTTTATTTTTTATAAGGACTTCGTCACCACGATTTTAAATTAAGAAAAAAAAGCAGGATGTTCATATCAAAAATACACGCACAAAATAATAATAACAATAAAATTAAGTTAAAATTAAATTAAAAAAAAATAAAAAAAATAAAGAAAGAAAAAAAATAAAAACAATAAACAAAATACAAAATCTCAGAATACAAAATGCGAAAAAAAAAAAAAAAAAAAAAAAAAAAAGAAGAAGAAAGTAACTGATGCACATTAGAAATTCTTAAAAAATAGTCAAGACAAAGGCAAGAGAAAGCTTGAATTAAGGTATTTTTTAAGGTTTAGGAAGTTAATTTCAAACTTTCTGTTGAATATTGTTTCAGATTAATGGCATATAGGTAAGCAGACAGATAATTATTTAGACAGGCAGACATTTATTTGTAATTCTTCTTCATTACAAATATTATTAGCAGAATTTTTTTGAGTCCGGCAGTAAAGAAAATGTAATAAAGAAATTTTGTTGTGATTTTATTAACACTATGTAATTCGAATAACATTATTTAAATTATTAACATAAATTGGTTACCAGACTTTTGATATGGGTATTAATATGATTTGGCTACAAATATTGTTAAAATGTAGTTCTTAACTATAGTTAACTGTCATTAAAATAATTTTTTTTTTTCAAAGACTTGATAGATTGAATTAAATAAATAAATATATAAAATAAATAAAATAAATGATCTTCTGATTCTCCATATTTCTCAAAATTTTCTGAGAAGTTGAATGAACAGATATTCATATTTCTGACTTCATTTATACCACAAAATAATTAGCAGAATAAAAAGGAATTCCTTGCATTTTAGATAAAAAAAGATAATGAGGTTTAGGGATGATTAAAATAATGAATACATTCACAAAATTTTATATTACCTTTTTTTTTTCTTTTGTATTAAAATTCATTTAACTGCTTTATTAAAACTTGATTGAATATAATCAAATTATTAAACTAGAAGTTTTTTTAAATCAAGTTATACAGTTAGACTTTTTTTTTTTTTAATTTAAATAATAATAATAAAACACTTAGGCTTTGGGTTAGTGATATTTTATTTCATTTTCTTTTCAATGAAACAATAGTGGTTTGAGAATTGATATGGGCTGTTAAAAATGAAACATTTATTTTTTAATACCTTTCGGCTATACTTGATACATATTGTGAAAAATAAAAGTTCTTTTTTATGTAAAACTTTCTTCTGTACAATAACATCTGTAAAAGAGAGAGAGAGAAAAAAAAAATCTCAAAGTAAAGCGAAATTTGATCACGTATAAAGAAGTCTCTCCCCCCCCCCCCCACATACACACCTTAAATTGCTAAAGTGCACAACAAATGAAAGAAATAGGAATAAAAACTATTAACAATAAAAAATGCAATTTTTATTTCAGTAAAATGGAAGTTTTTACAGTTATAAAAACAAATCCCATATCGTCTGGTATTTCTTTTGAAGTATGGTCATATATATATATATCGATTATCTTTATTTATAATTATCGGGGTGAATTTTTACTAATTATAATTTTTATTGATTTTTTTATGTGCAATGTTCTTCGATATTATTTTATTTTGGCTTTAAAAAACTCGTAAATACTTGAGAATTCAAAATAATATTATCAGTTTTTATACTGTGAAATTATTATAATGAATGGTTTATCTAAAAAAAGTTTTTTTTTTTTTTTTTTTTTTCGTTTTGTTTTTAATGCAAAAGTAATTTAAATTGATATAGAGATAAAATATGTTTTTATGTTTCAAACAGTAGCTAAAATGCAGGGGAAAATTCTGTGTATAAATGTTACGAAAATGAATTTCATTTTTAATGAAAATACACAAAGTTATTAGTCTCTCAAAGGTTTGGGAGATTCATTTGAAAAAACCGAGAACATCGTGTTACCAGTGCATACTGAAGTTGTCCCAAGACATGTCCTGGGATGAAATATACTGCTGAATAAGATATCGAATGATGCTCCAATTTTCCCCCATTTTTCAAAAACTTTTTTAAAATAATATAGATTTATTTATCTGTAATCCTGATTGACTGTAATTATGAAAGGCCATTTATCAACAGAAAAATTGAGTCTGGCTATTAGGAAAATATAATAAAGAAATTTAGTGGGTATTTAGAATATTATTACTGAATGTATTACTATATCAGAGATACCAACATGAATATGATTTTGTAACAATGTATGTTATGACTAAACTTTAATAAACGAGCAATACAACGATATATTTTAAATATAAGAAAGATAACTGTATTTTTAAGAAAAGAGACATTACTCTTACTTTTTAAAGTACTGAGGCATGTATAATTGAAGCAATATGCTACACAATTTCCTTATGCCATATATTTCTCGAAAAGTACTGAGTGGGTGTACCGACAGACATCTATGCTTCTCCCTGGCTATTACATAGACACCGATATTTTAATTTATTCCAGAGTACTTTTAGACGTGCGTTTATTTCGTACCAGTTTTTTTAATAGAAAAATTTTCTCCAGTATATAACTTCGATAAAATAAGAAAAAATTTCTCTTAAAAAATAATTGGTATGAAAAAGGCTGGGCTATAAAAAGGAATAAATTAAAACTAACTCCGGAATAAATTTTAAAAATGACATTTATGCTATTAATGTTACATAATTTTCCACATAAGAACAATAATATTAAGGATGTAATTCGGGCGCAAAGTTCATACTGGTATTTCTTTAAGAAATTTCTCATTCTGTAATATCATTGATTTAAGAAGTAAAAAAAAAAAGTTACATTTATAGTGGTATAAGTTCTGAACGAGTGTTCCATCCCTGTAATATGTATGCGGAGTATGCATGAAAAATGAAAAAAATGAGCGCAGTTTTACTGTTAATGAAAGAAATGAGAGATTCATATCAACAAGTTAAAAAGAATAAAAACGTGAAAAAAAATCTTGTTATTTTAGGAGCAAAATTGTCATTTATTTATTTGCTATAAATAACGGTGCACAATTTTACTATATTTTAGGTTTGATACTAAGTGAAAACATCAAAATTTTGTAAACTTTCGCACTATATCTTTACAGCCAGCAAATTAACAATGAAGTTTGCTGCCAAAGAGTTTAATAATATTTTTCAGAGTATTTTAATATTATGGAAACTTTTTTTTAATTTTCCAAAAGTTTAGTTTTACTTAAAATAAATGAGTAAAATATATAACGGGCAATCAATTACCATTATAATCAAAATTATTTACGATAGATTAAATAATGCGTTGTTAATTGTAATTACAGTTTTTATAACTTTTCCTTAAAAATTACGATATTAAACAATATATATATATATATATATATATATATATATATATATATATATATATATATATATTAATGCGTTACTAAAAATGAAAAATTGATTTTTGAATACCTTTTAGCTATATGCGATACATATTGTTTAAAAAAAAAGAAAAATACTTTATGTAATTTTTTTCTATTAAAGAATACCAACGAAAGAGAGAAAAAAAAATTAATTATTCGAATAAAATAAAATTTGATCAAGCATGATTTTTTTGAATGCTAAAGTAAGTGTATAGCAGTTTAATAAAAATATGAAAAAAATAATAGTAATAAAAAAACGCAGTTTTTTAATTTAGAGAAATGAAAGCTTTTTTTTAAGCATAAAAACAATTCCCGTATCGCCTCATTAAGAATGTGTCTTAAAGCATATTGCTAAAAAATGTAACCGAATGCTTTTATTAAAACTTATTAGAGTGGTTATTCAGTCATCATAATTTTTACTTTCCGAACACTATAGTGAGGAAAGTATTGTAATCATGTCAAAAATCCGAATTCGAGATTTTGATGTTTCTATACGTTTTGAGGTCCCCTGAGTCCGTTTTCACTATTTTTACGATGATGTATGTATGTGTGTGTGTATGTGTGTATGTGTGTATGTGTGTATGTCTGTGAGTGAACACGCTAGCGTCTAAACGCTTTGTTCGATTAACCTGAAAGTTGGTACGCATATTGTAAGTCACCATAGTACGAACCCTATAGATTTTGGTGAATCTAGCAGTTATAATTTTTTTACAGGGACACAAAGAAAAATTCTTTATCATTATGGCCTATGGGAGCAAAATCTTAAAAGTGCGATAGCATCTAAACGCCTTATTCAATTGAGCAAACATTTTATACACATATTATAGATCACAAATACTCAATCTGTATAGATTTTGTAGAATCTAGCACTTACAGTTTTTTACAGGGACACAAAGAAAAATTCTTTATCATTATGGCCTATGGGACTAAATTTTAAAAAGTACGATAGCATCTAAACGCCTTATTGAATTGAGCTGAAAATTTATGTGAGTATTATATATCACTGTTGCACTAACTATAAACATTTTGGTGAATCTAGCATTTATAGGTTTTTACAGGGACACAACGAAAAATTCTTTATCATTATGATTTTTGGGCTCAAAGTTCAGTAGCGTTAAATAAAACATCGTGTAATAGATGGAGAAAAATACTCAAACACTCTATTATGGTTTTCTCTCTTTTGTTTGTTTAACAACTCCTCTTTCTTTACTTTATCTACAAAACTGTTAATTACTCAATGTTCGGAAAGTCGAGTGGAGTCACTCCAGATTTTTTTTTTTTAGGTGTTATTTTGTTTGACGCTACTTTCTTTTAGCATTAAAAGAATTTTTAAGTACTTGAGAATTAAAAAAAAACATAACTCTTATGATTTTAAATTATGAAAAATCATTTATATTATGCCTAAATATAATACAAACAAGAACGTAAAATCATGGGTACGCACTGATTATCAACATTTTCTAACTGTACGTACTCGTTGTATCGTTTAACCTTCAATGTTCTTTGCCTACGTTATAACACAACGGACAGACAGAAGGACTGAAATGCATACAGACAGACAGACTGAATTCATAATCATTCTAAAACAAATTTGGGAATTGTTATAAAATGCTTAAGAAAATGCAGGCCTTAATGTATCTTTACATTTTAATGTTGCCCTGTAAATATTCCATTCTATACAAAATATTATTAAAAATCATAATATTTATTACGGTAGAAAATTATTTAAACGCGATTTAACGGGGGGGGGGGGGGTAGTCGCTGTACACAAATGGATCTTTTAATTCCTTATTAAGTAGGGAACATTCCATAGTGAACACAAATAACATATATAATTTATTACAATTGGAGAGACAAATACACAAATTTATACCATATTCACACTTAAAAATCGTTAGAAAGTATTAAATGCGCTTAATGTAAACGAAAATGCAATTCTAGCAAATTCCCAACAATATCCTTTAATGTAACTGAATACTTTTGTTTGGCCCTGTAAATCTAATGTTAATCATACTATATTCTATAGAAAGCATTCGTTTGTGACTATGAACGCTATATTCCAATTTCATTAAGATTTTAGAAAGTGAAGTTATTAAAATTTGGTTTATAGAAATACCTGCCACAGAAGAGAGAATACTTTCTTTAGAATACTTTATAGAAAGAGAGAATACTTTTTTTAGAATACTTTCGAGTATCCATGTACACAAAAGGGTGGTGATATTTACTCCATTTTCTAAAGAAAATATCCTATAGTCAACTTGAATAACATATTTAAATTTTATTAAGATTTGTGTAAAGTAAAGTTATTAAAATATGATGTGTAGAAATGCCTATTATAGAACACAGCACTTTTGAATACTTTCGGGTGTTTCTGTACACAAAACCATGGAGTTCGTTTCCAATAGAGAACACCCGATAGTAAAATTAAATAAGATATATCAGTTTCATAAAATTCAATGAATATTTACGGACGTTAGAGGGCGAACAGACAAACAGACGGAAAGTCAATCAAACAGACAGATATACTGAAGTCATGAACATTTTCATCCTCGATGGAAAATATTAAAAAATTATGTAATCAATTTTATGTAACTCTAAATTATATTTTAAAACTGTAAATACACGTGAAACTACAGCAAACAGAAATTAACATCCTTAAATACACAAAATAACGCTTGAAACTGAACATTTTTTATTTGTGCCTCTTGTTTTTATTAGATGGCATATTTTTTATGCTACGTTCGTCAAAAGTGCGTATTTTCATTTACAATTTTTTTTTTCAAAAGAAGTAAGTAGCAATGCGATGTCTGTGTAAGAAACACGAATGAAATTTTGAAAAAGTTGAGTGATTTTAAAATTTTTAATGTACTTAAATCTTTGCTGACATATTTAGAATAATAATTATTATTTGGTGTGACACCCATACGACTTTCTCTTACGATGTATTTTAATCATAGAGAGACTAATTGCTAATTAAGGATCAATAAGGTAAGATAATAAAGTTAAATCAACTATAAAAATAATCTAAAACAATAATCTAAAACAGATTTAAGAACGATTTTATTTGACTTATACTTTTGTATGAAGGAGGCTACTTCCCTCTCTTCCCTCCCACCCCTCCCCTCTAAACTCATGTTCTATTATAATGCCTAATTTTACTGAAAAAAGAAAAAAAAAAAACAAGGCTTTGATTCATATACACTGTTAAAAAAATGCAATTTTGTTGCCAGAAATTCTCTGTGAAAATTAAGGATTCTGTGAAAGTTTTAGAAAAATACGTTTTGTCAACGCATTTTTTCCGTAATTTATGAGTTTTTTTCTCAAATTACAGAGAATTCTGTAATTTTCACAGAGAATTTCTGGCAACAAAATTGCATTTTTTTAAACAGTGTATTTTGATACTTGTCAAGCTTTTTTAATCTTCTCAAGTGGCAAACTTATGCGAACTTCAAAATTTCAAATTTGAATTTCCTGATGTTTTTTAAGTTACGCTGTAACAGATATACATACAGATCAATAGCTAAAAATTTGACTTTTGTATTCAAAGCAGTTCAAAACGTTATTACAGAAAAAAAGAAACAGAGTTATAAATATTATATAGTTAGTTATAAATATTTAGTTCCGAATCTAATTAACTCTCATAGTGAGAGATCGAATAATTCTATCTCCGAAAACAGCCGAAAAATCCAAAATCTAAACTAAACTAAACAGATTTTGGCTGTTGCATAAATATATAAACAAAATATATAATTTCTTCTTTTTTCTTTGTGCGGCGGCACAGCGACGTCTAAATGGAATTGTTTTTACTACACAAGCTACGTTGAGGATCCGCCTCTTCCGTTCTTAAAAAGTGATTCAGATTTTCTTCTGAAAGGCGACCGATAATTTCCAAGTTCTGATCTTCGTACATTGAAGATTAATGTAATCATAAAAAATGAGTTTTTTCCCCATGTTTCCCCCCCCATACATATTATATATATATATATATATATATATATATATATATATATATATATATATATATATATATATATACAGGGTAACCCATAAGTCTGAAGATATTTTTAAAAATATATTATTAAATGAATAAATAGTTTTTTACGGTTTTTTTATTTTATTTATTTATTTATTTATTTATTTTTTTTTTTAAGTTAAACTTTTTGTCAGCGATAGTTAGACAAATAGTTAAATTTTTTGCACGAGAAATATGCAAATGAAAGTCCTCCAAATTGCACAATTTCACGATTGGAACAGTCTATATGTTATTTTGCCCCCTAGTTGTGCATACATGAAGTTTTAATTGTGATGCTGACTCGGTGGATGAAGCGTTATTAATGAAGACGTTTTCCCTCATGTAAGAACCGCCAATTAAAGCTGGAACAGTGTTTATGTGTCTGTAAACATTTGCATGTACAGTTTTTCATGAAAATGTGTGATCTGGTCAAGCACAGCGCCCGCTATCGACAAATAGCTTAATTATTATCCTTCAAAAAAAAAAAAAAAAAAAAAAAAAAAAAAAAAAAAAATCTCTTTTTCGAATATGATTATTTTTATTCGCAAACTGCGTTTAATTCTATCATTTCATTCAATAGTTATGAATGTTCAAAATTTCTAGAAACATACGGGACACTCTGTATATATGTATATATATATACTGTAAGTAAGTGTAAATCCTAATAAAATTTAAGCATACGAGAGATACATTGTTAATGCTGACTTACTTCAAAAAATTAAATAAATAAAGTCATGATTAGTAAATGAAAGATGAATAAAATACTCAGGTTTTATTGTTTGACAAAAACCATTCATGCAAATGAGGAATTAATTGAATCATCAAAATTAATAATAATAATAATAATAATAAAAAGAAATTATCATTCAGATTCCTCTAATTTTAAGACGAACCTAACAAATATTTAAAAAAAAATAGACCATAATAAATTGAGTAAGAAGGGGAAGTGAATAATGCTGAAAGCTTAAGGGATTTATTATTGGGTTCATACAATCATTCATAGAGCAGGGACATTACAAGATTTCAAAAACTGTTAAACTGTATTAAGCCAAAAACATACAGTGTATGCCTTTATTACGAGACAATACCCAATATTAAAAATAAATAAAGAGATAAATTGAACAGTTCTAAGGTATACCATTATAGAAAGCTAAAAAGAAAATTAATTTTTCTTTGATATGGTTGCAAACACCGGACTCACACAAGAAGTTTACTTGCCATCAAGAGTTTCCCAAAGTTGGTAGAAAAATTAAGATGAAGAATTAACCCAAATAATCAAGCTAAAGAGAGTATTAATGTGAATCAAATTAAAAATTAATAAAACTTAGATATGTTCCGTGAGGAACTTGTAAAACAAACCATGTATTCAATTAAGTTTAATGAAGCATGTATATATATACATATACATATGTGTATATATATATATATATATATATATATAATATGGTAATACTGAAATACAGTCGCATAATTAAGAAATACATTTTGTTATTTGATATTTAATTGAGTAGCCTATATATCACGTAACATGATTAAATATATGCATGTTTAAGACAATAACGATATTAATAATTCAATTTTATATAGTTTATTTATTTCCATATATTTTTATAATTGAACTCAATGTAATCAAACTTTTATATGCTGTTATTTTGATGAAAGATAACTGAAATGTAGTTATTTGTATAAGTGAATATATTTAGAAACACTCACTGACGCTTTCATGTATTAAATGTTTCTTTTAATTTTACCATATCGCTATGCAATATAAGACACAAATATGCATTTTTAGAAAATTAAAAAGTGAATGTGAACAAAATCTTTTTATCCCCCCCCCCTCAAAAAAAAAAAAAAAACTTTAAGAAAAGCAGACTGGAAAAGGTAGATATATATTTTGAAATAAGTATAAACGGAGTTTTTTTTGTTTGTAGATTTAAATAACATTAGCTTTTCTTACGACTCTTTATAAAGTAAAGAAACATAACAAACTCAAATACTTCTTTTCACCAAAAGAACCTGAAACTCAAAGCACAAAAAATAAGAAAATAAAAAAATAAAAAAATCCGTACTATATTCTGTAGACAGACATTATTCGATTTGTAAGTTTTGCATAATTCCGGAGTATCATATTGTGTTTCGAAAAAAGAACGCTGGAAAAGGCGTAAAGTTAAAGAGTAAAAAAGATTTTCTTCCTCATCTTTCAGAGAACGAAGAGGATTTTTTAATAAAATAAAATTTAGCTTAGAATTTTTCACGCATACGCGTTTTATATTTGTAAATCGCAATTTAGTTTTTTAAAGATAACATTTTCACCTCGAAACTCAATTTCACAATTATATCAATTCTTAAAGAGTTTTTTTTTTTTTTTTTTGGGGGGGGGGGGGCACACTTTTTATTAACATATATCCCATTTAAAAGTATTTACTTTATAATAAACTTTTGAATATCAGTTTCAAGATTGTAAATGATTAGAATATATAAGGATTTCATGTTTTACGCTCTTTAATGTAATGCTAATGAGACAACAAAACAAAGTAATAACCATTTAAATAATGAGCCAGCATTTAAATAAAAAACATTTTGTGTCTTCTTTGTAGGAGAATCCCAGAAAATATTTCTAAAGCAGAATAGTTAGCCTAGGCATTATAAGATTAATACACTGGAGTTGGATTTAGACATTATTTAAAAAGTAACACTTATTTAAATAATACAATTTGATTGATGCAATGGTAATTGAATGTGTTATTAAAATGATTAATTTTCTCAGAGGTAATTTGTTTTATCCTCCGATTAAAATAAACGAGATAAACACGTGACTTGTTTCATATATATATATATATATGTGTGTGTGTATCTTTGGTTTCACCGAAATGGGTTTAACGATTTTAATGAAAATTTGGGGTTAAGAATTTTTCGGTGTGAAAAAGCGATTGGGAATGTTCTCATCTTCAAGAAAAATCCCCATTCTCTGTTCCCTTCACCCGTCGTTTTCAACTTATGCAGTGCAAATTGGTTTCACTCGAAAATATATGTAAAGATTTTGTTGAAAGTTTCGAGTTAAGGGTTTTTTGGTGTGAAAAATCCAAAAAAAAACGTACTCATCTTTAGGAAACTTCTCGTTTGTCCCAAACCCATCACCGGTGTGTGGCCGAATTTGTCTTTACTCAGAATTACTTGTAGCGATTTTGATGAAAATTTGGGGTTAAGGGATCTTCAGTGCGAAAAACTGAAAGGATACTCATATTCAGGAAAATTCGAATTCTCACTTAATCCTTCATCCGTCGTTTTCAAAATATGACAAAAATTGGTTTTACCGGGAAATACATTTGACTTTTATGAAAACAATTCGGGGTTGAGGTTTTTAGGATGCAAAATAGAGTGGACATATTCTCATCTTCAGGTGACTTCACGCTCACTATTTACGCTTAATTAGAAGTATGCAAAATATGGCAGAAGTTGGTTTTACCTGAAAATATATTTGACCTTTCTTAAAAACAATTCGGGGTTGAGGTTTTTAGGATGCAAAATCGAGTGGACCCATTCTCATCTTCAGGCAACTTCACACTCACTATTTACGCTTAATCCTCCGCGTACGGTGCCCGTGATTTCGACGGGCAAAAGAACTTTTACATTAAATTTCATTTACACCACAATTTCTAAAATATTATTTTTAACAGATAAATTATGGGAAATTATTATCCCACTAAATTACATTTCCACCACTAATTGTAAAATACTATGTTTGATATCTATAAATCCTAGAAACATTTTTATTCAAAAATAGTGGTATTAAATAGTAAGACTATTTGCAACCTGTGTTTATACAAAATATTCTCCCCGTACGCGAAGTGTTAATTAGAAGATTTCAGAATATGACAGAAGTTGGTTTTACCCAGAAATATATCTGACATTTTTAAAAACAATTCGGAGTTAAAGGTTTTTAGGATGCAAAATCGAGTCGACATATTCTCATCTTCAGACAACTGTACGCTCTCTATTTACGCTTAATTAAAAGATTGCAAAATATGACAGAAGTTGAGTTTATTCAGAAATGTATTCACCGATTTTGATGAAAGTTTGCGGTTAATTTTTTGTTTGAAAAAAAAAAAAAAAAAAAAAAAACAATTGGTCTTATCCTCATTTTTAGTAAATTTCGTTTTTGCAGTTAACCCTTTCCTCTATCCGCCGGTTGAATAATATAGCAGGAAGAAGTTTAAGTACAAAAGGACGTAACGATCTTAATAAAACTTTATCGCTTTAGGTTTTTTGAGATGAGAAACCCTTCTAACTTATCTTCATCATCACTAAAATTAACATTTTCTGTTATGCCTTACTCCGTCCGTCGTGGCAATGCGTGGCCAAGATTTGGATCTCTTACAAACTTTTTCGTTGATTGATACAAATTTAGATTTACAAGCTTTTTGAGTTTACGATTCAATCTGATTTCCCCCCTTTTCGAAGCAGTGAGCAATCACATGGAAACCGGCATAAATTTTGTTTTCTTCGAAAGTACTCGAATAGTTTTGACCTAATTTAGAGCTCGCCAGCTTTTAAGATTACCTTTTTTATTTTAAATAAGGGTATACAGATCGATTCTCATTTTCGAAATCGCCCTCAAATTCTGGATAATCAGGGTTCACTGAATAGCTCTCATTCCCTGCAGAGAAAATATGCAGATTTTTTTTTTTTTTTTTTTTTTTAATTATTATTTTATTATTGTTAGAACCAAAAAAAGGGGGGGGGGGAGGGAGGATGGAGGAGTTAGAGTTTTTTTTTTTTTTTTCTTTTGATGTTAACTGATCTGACTCGTTCTCGTATTATTAGCGGTCGCTAGTAATTCTTGATTTGCCTTACAAAATGTAGCAGGGCAAATTTTGCTAGGAAACTGCATGATAAATTTGTAGTTAGAGGTTTGAGATGATAAATTGATTAAAATTTCCCATATCTCCGGGGTAATCGGCTTTCATGTGTATCCGCACTCCTTTCTGACAAAAAAATAATAAACAATACATTTCTCAAAACTAATCACTGTATTTTCACTACGAATATTTTTTTGCAATGAGACCAAGTGATCTCGGTGATCCAGATACTCTTTATAACATGAACATGGGTAGCTTTGTGATTATAGCCAAAATCAAGATAGTATACAAGAAAAAATTTCATTGAAAAAATGACAGTTAACTTATGCAAACATTATTTTATGTTACAGATAAAATACACGGTATAAGAAAATATACTAAGGTTTAATCTAAAACATTTTTATAAATAAACATACGATTTCTAAAAATAGTTCTAAATTTCATCATGTTTACAAAAAAATTATAAAAAAATTCCCATACATTAAAAAAAATAAAGAGATTAAAAACAAATAACTGGTTTAAAAATATTTTGCCATGATTAATTATCTTTAGAAGACAAATTTACAAAATAGAGCTTAAATATCATGTTTCTGTTGAAAAAATTTACGAAGCAAGCTATTTGTTGAAAAAAAAAAAAAAAAAAAAAGAAATATTACGGAAGATTATATAACATTAGAGTGTTCTATTAACTACATTTTCTTTTTTGGAAACATTCCTAAAAATATATAACAACCTTCTTTAAAAAGTTATTTTTAAATTTACTACACTTATTGTATTTTAGTAGTTTTTTTCATTGCACTAAAATAAAAAGTTTTACGCAATAAAAGAGAAATACTTTTATTTTATATGACGTCGATAAATAAATAGACTTTACTATAAAGTTTACTACCTCTTTTTTTTTTATTGTTCTGAAAAGCCAAAATTTTAGGTAAGAATTTGAAACATGGGATTTTTTTTTTTTGTGTCTTATAATTGGGATTAAATAATTTTGTTAAAATATAACTTCAAACTTTTTTTTTGACGATTTATCGTAAAATATTTATTAATATTTGTTTTTTATTTATTTTGAATTTAATTTAAATATTAATATCTTTTCTCACATGAAACTAATCCTGCAGTTATATTATCGCATTTTTTCTTTCTTTTTTTCTTTTTGTATGAAGCAAAGTTAAAAAGTAAATCTATAGCTGGTAGCTTGAAAACTTTAATCATTTAAAAATGTACAAAAGCATGAGCATATACACTAAAAAAGCTGTGTGGTACTGTGTGGTAATATCATTTACAATTGTGGTATTATTACATAAAACAGACTCTTTCTTTAATTTTACCAATCATTTCTTCAGTACCCAGATATTAGTTCCAATAAATATACCTTACTATACGTCTTACAACCGTGTTTCCTTTCACTCTTCTAAAAAGGCAAAAAAAACTTAGTAATAAATTGAAACATGTGTTTATTTCTTTAAGTACTTTATGATTAAATTTGGTTGCACGCAACTGAATTTAAATATTTTCTTAAAAAGTGTTTTGAGAAATATTTTCCTAACTGCCATTTAAAGTTCATTTTTAAGTAAAAATTTTATTATATTATAAAATTCTTATGAAAATAAATTTCCAGTTATAATATTGCAAACACATTTTCTTTGGTAAGCGAAATTAAAATTTAAGATGCTTGCAAGCAATTCCAAGCAAGCCAATTTGCGAACAGTTTGTTAAGGAGACTATTAAAATTGCCACCTAAAACGGAAATAAGGGAGATAGGTCGTGGATGGCAGCAACAACAGAGAATGCATCATCAGCATCACAGGCACTTCGAGAAAAATTAAGGTATTCGAAAGTACCACTTACCTCCACAAGAAGTTGTAAACAAGAACAAAAAGTTATGCGATTAGCATAGATTTATAACACACTCCAACTGCACGTACTTGTACCAATGCACATTCTATCAAAAGAGCACAAACTTTACAAAATGCAACAATAAATGAATTACTGTTATGTCACTGCAAATGTGCCCCTGCTTTGCCAAGTAACTGTTCGTGATTTATTTATTTATTTATTTATTTTTTATTTATTTATTTATTTTTTTTACCGAAAGTAATCGTTGTGTGTTTTTAAATTTGCATACAAAGATTTAATTTTCCATATTCAATATCAGGATTTCGAAAAATAATTTCACATTTTCTCAAAACATGTTAGGAACCCTTTTAAAAAACTCATGTACAGAAATGCTGCATTACTTGCATCCGTTAAGAAATTCGCTTAATCAGTTTCACGAAAGTACTAAAACCAAACAGAATTGTTTCACTCATGTTTACAATCTTTCATAATCATAGCTCATTTCAGGAATGCTTTATGATATTTTTTCCAACATATTGAACCATTTTGATATTTCATCAGATAAACGACTGAGTCGTTTATGATTTTTTTGTTACGATCACGGATATTTTTACGTTTTTGAAACTAATCTTTATAGAAGCTAAGAATATCAAAACGTTTTTGAAACATTAAAAATGTTTCAATGTTACCTAATTGTTATATTTCTGAAACATTTGGTGCTGTTAGTGTATAAAAGTTAGGAGAGTGATATATTACAGGGATGCATTTTTTATGAAAATTATAAAAATGATACAAGAATCTGTAAAAAATCCCAATTGAAATGCTTAATTTTCGAGCTTATATGCATGTACTATTAATAAATATCATTTACGATACAATGTAAAAGCCTCTAAAACTGTGTTTTTGCACAATATGAATGTATTCTCAAAAGTTATAATTCATAACCTTCGCATTGAAGAAAATTATTAACACATTTTAAATACGCGGTTTCCATAACAGTTATACATTTTAGTAAATTTCACTTTTGTACCTTTTTTTTTTCTCCCCCCCCCCCACATATATATAGAGAAGGCAACGGTAGGGAATAACGAGGTAAAAGGGAATACCATTATACCTCACCTTTACGGTGTTTCAACCTATCGGAAGTTTGCTAAACGCCTTCATTGGGCCTCAATTAACGTATAAATGGTAATTCACTTTGTATTTGAGATAAAAGGAGTTTTTGTGTCATAGAATTTTCTTGGTTTATCATGATTCCAACATTTTTGGGGGGAAATATAACGAATTCAGTAATCTGTTTACGAATCAGTAAAATGAGTAAAAAAGCTGGTGTTGTTTCCAGTACAAGAGTTTAGTCATTTATTAATTTCCTTTCTATGAACTTATTTTCAGCAACAGGTGGTTAAGGTTGATTTCTTTTCCGAGAACGCGATTTCGGTAATATGGACTACCAAATATTCCATACTATTTACGATTGTTCAATGTTGATATATATATATATTTAAATATTCATATTCTGCTTATTTTAAATAATAATTAAACATAAAATATTTTTATTGCAATTATTCATAATTTTCTAAAAAAATACTACTTTATTTCATGTTATTCTTTAAGGGATTGGGTTTTTCATATTAACTTCGTAACTATTCCTTAGCACACGCTTGGTTCATATTACCTGAAATTATCCATTTTTCTTCTTAACTAAAAATGTTGCCTGCATTTGATATTTCTATGTTGTTAAGTAAAACCATCAAAATACTGAAAAGTTTGCATCCTATAAGGTCGAATGTACAATGGTGCGAAGTACTTCAGCTTATTATGGTGGGTTCAAATGGAAAAGTATTTTTTTTTTAAATTAAAATACAAAAAGAGAAATATAGTTTTTTTTTCTTTTTTTCTGCGACGCTTTCAGGGACTGATTTAGACCGGGGCACACATTATTTATACTTACACCATTATTTCTTAAGCAATACTTTCCTCTTATAATAAACAAAAAATTCTCATTGAAAATTATTTTAAAAGAATTCTGGTGTCTAATAATCATAAGTAAATTCGATTGTTTTACACCGTTCATTTTTTATAAAAATAATTTCCTAGTCAAAACGTTGAATTTCTATGATATGCAGTAAAAAATAATTGTAAAAATATTCCGGTGAGAGAGTGCCCCGGCCTAAATCAGGCTCTGGACGCTTTCAAGCTATTTAGAAAAAAAATAATTAAAACATACCTTTCAAGTTTACAAAATGTGTCAATTACAAAAAAAAAAAAAAAAAAAAAAAAAAAGATCAATAAACCTCTTGAGGTATATGAAAAATGCATTAAAAAAAAAACAAAGCAAGTTTTTAAAGTATTAATGATGTTTGATAAAAAATATTATCAAAGGTGCAAAAGTGTTTGAAAAAATTATGATCTGAGAGAAATAGCCGCAAGTTTTAAATGATACTTTAAAAAAGTAGTGAAAAATCGTTGCATGTATTACAGAAGCTTTTTAATAGCAATTTTTTTTTTTTTTCTGAAGGTTCAATAAACACACTTTATATTAATGTACATTATATTAATTTACCAAGTTTAGTTGCTAAGTATTCTTAGATTATGACTGCTGTAAAATTGTGCGAAATATTTTAACGTTTAATAGTTGAAACATATTTTAAAATTAATTCTGGCCGTTAACTGTTTCCAATACTTTCAATAATGATCATTTTAAATATAAATATTTTATTTTAGCGCACTTTGGTATTTTTAATATTTTTATTTATTTATTATTATTTTTTTTCCAAGTATTTAATTTTTAGTTTTATTTATTCACAAAAAAAGAGAGCAAAAGTATATCGAATATAAATTCTGAAACATCTTCCAACATTACATGAGATTTCTTTCATAACCTTTAAATATCACATGAATTATAAAAATAAATAAATAAATAAATAAATAAATAAATAAATAATAATCATTTACACACGGGTTTAAACGGTTGATTTATTTGGTTAAAAGTTGTCAATCCAATATTAGTGATTACGGTTCATATGAAGACATTTTAAATAAACGAATAGTAAAACGAAATATAAAAAGTTCGATGACTTTATAATCTTATTTTCTGAAGAAGCCAGAAACTTCATAGCTATAATTCCTGTCATTATTTATAATTACTAATAAAAACTTTTCATTTATCTTATTTGTTATAGGCAATTTTTTATAAATTTTAGTTTCTGTATATACATAAGAAGAAAATACTTGACTCGATAAATCTTTTGACATCCTGTTTTTTTATGGATTTGGTCGAGTTGAGAAGTTCTGAACATCATTTTGCCATTTTTGCAAAAAAAAAAAAAAAAAAAGTGATCTCACAGAAAATAATGGAAAAATTATACAAATCTTTACAATTAGCTTGATTTTGAAATGATATGATACTCATTAGATTTTAGCATACATCCTTTTATAGATGGCACTATTTGCTTCTGCTTATGAAAGGAATACAAAATTCGGATTTGGTGATGTATTTGCATGCAACAAACTTGATATGTGTGATGCATATGATGAAATATTATGCTGATTTCATTTCAGTGCCTATCATTTCAGTGCCTTTTCCAAATAACGCTTATTATAAATTCTGATTAATCTGACTTAGGCATGCAGCATATGATTTCATATGTTAGCGAATGTTTAAATTAACATAGTTAGTAATTAAATTATTAATGATTAAATTATTATTGCTTATTACTGCCGTTATCGTTCAGAAAAAAAAAAAAAACTGAAATTGTTATGAGGTATTGAATTATTGATAAATGGTATTGTTAATCTAAGATTCTAAGACGGAAAGAAGCCGCTCACCAGTATGCAGTGGTTTTGAGCGTTTTTAACCTTTAGAGAGGGGCTCTAAAGCCACTGTGGAGAATCAGAAGAACCCGTCTCCAAAGGTTAAGCCTCCCCCGTTGTTTATTGCATAGCAAATAACAAAAAAAAAAAAAAAAAAATTACAAAGGTCGCCAGAGCAGAGCTCTCCCGCAACAAAAGGCGACAAAGTTGCATGAAAGTGAAGAGGACCGGAGCCAAGTGGAAGTCTATTTACAAAGTTCATTCAGGTAATGTACAAATTTCACAGACTTTATACAATGTTCTCGCAGTCTTTATATCAAGCCCAAACACCCTAAAAACAATGTTGGTTAGCAACATCATGCGCAGGATGATTGCTTTCCGAGAGCACTTTAGTGGAATTCTGTAGCATCAGACATGACCAGTATTCGCCATGTAGGAGAGGAGGAAAAATTAAGGAAAGATAGAGAAGGAATTTAGTTTGTTGAATTTGATAAATCTTGAAGGAAGGCATAGATGCGCTTTAATTTCAGCCGTAGGGGCTTTCTAGTTATTATATTGTTCAGCCAGGTTGCTGGTCTAGGGTTAGGGTTTCTTAAATGGTAAGGTATTGTAAGTTGACAGTGAAAGTAGTAATGTTGTGCAGTGCAGTCCCCTCCTCACCGCATGAGCATAAGGGTGATCGTCGGCAATGAAAATGGTATTGTTAATCATGACATTTATAAAGAATTGTTAGTTAAGTTTTATTATGAAATCTCCTAATGATCAACATCTGACGTCTATTTTCATAAATGACGGCCGTCACATTTTATGCCTTTAAAACCTTATCAGACACAACGACTTCACAGGTGTTTTTAAAAGGCAACCACTGTTTCGCACCTATTTTCCAGAGGCAATTGTCTCTACTCCCAATGTGGTAGCGCACACCAGACATGCCAAACTTTTTTAGTGCTGTTTTGATAAAGTTGTCTCTATGCACAATATTTCCACAGACTCATCCAATTAGGATGCGCTATTTTGATATGTCTTATTTCCAAGATGGCGGAATGCGGATATCGCTTAAAATCGACATTTGAATAAGAAATATTATTGTTAAGCACATTTAATTTACCGTTAAATGATAAGAATTTTGAATTAATAGTTTTTATTTTCGTATGGCGTTATGACAATAGTTGTAAAGAAGATCAAAGTAAAAATTATAATGCGATATTTTACACAAATGAAAGGGAAATTTAACACTAATCTTTGCGTATTTTATTCGCGTTGAGAAAAGTGATACGCGTCAAAAGATAGACTTCTTTCATCTAACTTTTTACCTGTATGTTATAACTTCTACGGTGTTTTCACCGAAGAAAATTCGGCGCTAAATTTGACTAAAAAAATGATTGTTTCAAATGTCGCTTTGTCTGATAAAGCCTTCGTAGTCCCAATTGCGCTGTTGAATGTTCTGCGTCACAATAAAAACAAATAACTTTACAAGTAAAGATTTTTCTGACTGAAAATATTAACTAATTTCACAGTAAGTATTTTATTAATAAAAAGAAATCGCATGTATTTCACTGCATTTCAGTAGATGCAACTTTCTACGCATTTCTATTGCATGTCTTTCTACTCATATTGCTACGAACAAAGCATTTTGAATGATATATTTTTATTCTTTCTGTAACTTTTGTATCACCCGGTATAAATTTTTGCAGAGAATTAAATCTCTTTTCTGCGTCAAATGAGATGATATGGTAAAAGTAGATTTAAATATAAAATGGAATCAAAGAGGCAGTCCATTTACTTCGAAACAGGTCGAAATTTGCGACAAATTTGTCGACTTGGGGAAGAATTTGGCAAGAAATGGTAATATAAGGCTACTAAAGTTTCGTAGTTCTGTCTTTATTAGGAGGCGAGTTTTGGAATCTTACATTGAACTCTAATGCAGTACTAACTATTACTCCCCAATTTAGAAACAAAAGATTAAAAAATAGCCTATTAAGGACCGTTGGGTTAATTGTGTTTAGTTTAAAGAATTGTTCTACGTAGTTTTCTTTCAGAGTCTGTGCTTCAAGAGTTTCATTATGTTTCTTGAATCAATGAACTTTCTGTTAAATTGCGTATTGAAAGAGGTTTACTTTATTTTGGTGTTACAAATGATTTTTTTTTTTTTTTTTTTTTTTTTTTTTACTGTTTGAAAAATATTCGTTGAGCAGTGTTGTTTTTTGTGATATAATTGTCCGTTTTATTAGACTGTTTCAAGAATATTCATCGAATAATGTACATTCATCCTGTAGAACCGGCTTGATTCCTAACAAACTACATTTAACTCACGATAAAGACTATGTTTTGTAATAATATTCATAATATATTAAGCGCTGTCATGAAACATGATGCTAGTGTAATAAACGGACATACTAAAATTTATGCCTGTGTGCAATAACTGAACTGAATTTGATATTCACGTGCAAAGTTACTTAATTGGCGTAATAGAAATTTTTCTGCCTTTTATTTATAAAACAAAGTGCAATTTCAATTCTTTGTTTTTCTATAATATTAATTATAATAATCTATTACCAACTACATTGTAACTTGTTGAAAATTCCTTCATGTTTAATTCCTAAAATAAATTTAACTATCATGTCCATAGTTAATCATTTAGTATGACTAAATACTTTTTTTTTTCCTTTTATTCATGTTTAACATATGACATCAACTTTTGTTCTTTGTTTTAATAATAAATATTCTAGATAAATTCAATAGACTGCGACGAAAATGCGCTTAACTTAGAAAACTAAGATAAATCTTATTATTGTTTGCAATGATATTTATTTTTTAAAGTTTTTTTTTATTATTATTCATCCGCTGAAACAGACGGTAGTTGCTTTAAAGACCTGTGGTCTTATTGTATATAATCGCAACTCTTTTTACCAAAGATAGGCAAAATCTTAACCCAAATAATGTTCATGTTAAAGAAACCATACGTTACCTTTTAGTGGTTTACCTATATAAAGTTATATATCCATTAGTAAATTGATTGAAAATAAACTCTGACTCTAAAAAGGAAATGTTAAAAGTACTTTTTTTTTTTTAAGAAAATACAATTATAAAAGTTTAAATTTCATATGGCAATAACAAAGAGATAATATAGTATTAAATACATTCTCTGCGCTTAAAATACATTTTTTTCTTAAAATTATTAAATACTGATATTCCATTTACGTGCATAAAATACACCTTTATAATAATATATCATATACCAATGGAGGAATTTTATGACTATCATGTGACTATCATTATGACTATCATTATGACTATCATTACTCATAAATGTTTAACAATACGCTGATAAATTATTTAAAAAAGATATTTATCTAACTTTATTTTGCATTACAGACCTTTTATCATTTTGCATTGAATACAACACCAAGCCAAATTAAGTTTGAAAATAGTGTCTTCTAAGGTAAAGAGACGTTATTTGACGAAAATTTCCATATTTCTTTTCGCAAAAGGAATATTTTACTCGAGGCATAGAAAACACTATAGTGAAGGAGTGATTTTACAACAAAAAAAAACCTTTACGAGATCTGGCGGCAACGTTTATGTATGTTTAGCATAATACTTGAATAATATATTTTATCCCCAAAGGTAAAACTGGGGATAGCTTAGAACTGAAATGGTTAAAAAAATCCACTTTCTCACTATTTAGTAAAATAAAAAATATACCTTTAGAAAAAAACTTCTAGCTTTAGAAATAATTTATCGTGTTACATAAATCCACTTTAACGATACCTCTCTTTATACCTCTTTATACCTCTCGATACCTCCTTTATACCTCTTCCCATAAAGGTTATTAAAAATAAATAAATAAATAAAGGTTGGTCAAACATACATATTATACATTTATTTCTTGATACTAATGGAAATTTTACACAAAATTAAATAACAGAAATGGCTTAATAGTTGTATTTTATAAATGTTTATTGATTGTTTGTTTTTTTAACACCATATTCAAAAAATAATAGTATGTATAGTAAAAGATATATTTGTAAGTGATAAACTGATAAATTAGTAATTGTTATATTAAAATGAAAGTTATATCATCTTATCTTAAAAAAAAAAAAAAAAAAAAAAAAAGAAAAAGAAAAAAAAAAAAAAACTGTATCAGAAATAAAATCTTATGGCTATAATGTACGAGCTTTCAACTTTCATACAAGCTAATGATTTATAAATAGTTTAATTTAATATATAAGTATATTGCAGAAAAAAACATCAGTTCAGCAAATTGATGTATCCGTAATCAATGGACAGGAGGCTAATTATATAAAAATTAAATAATTATATCTAACGATATAAAACTGTATAAATATTTATTTATGTATTTATTTAAATAAAAATAGGCAGATTATAATTATAAGTTAACAAACTTCTCATGTATAAAATTTATTATTTTTAAATCAATATTGCAATGTTTAGAAAATACATATTATTTATATTCTGTTAGATGCAAGTATGATCATGGATAACTTGCTCGTGATATAAAGTTTGATTAGCAGTTAGAGACACAAGAAAATAAATTAAAAATTATATAAAATTATCAGTAGATTGTAGTCTTATATGAGGATATACACATGCAGAGTTCCCAACTTTTATAATTTATTCACGAGTATATTTAGCCCTGCCTCTTTTTCATACCGGAAATTTTGAAAAATGATTTTCTTCTTCTTTAATTGTTGTTACTTATTAAAGAGAAATGTTCTACAAAATTTCTGGTGAGAAAAGAAAGCGGGGCTAAAAATTCTCGGAAATAAATTATAAAAGTTGGAAACGCTATACACATGTGCGTTCTAACACTTATATTCAAACTAAGGTAAGATGTTAGGCTTTAATAGTGGGAGTTGTTTTTTCTGTTGGTTAAAAATGAAGTCAAATGCATTATTATTTTTAAATGTTTCGCAATATTATGAGAAAAAGAAGCCATATAAATAAGCTTTATATTTAAACATGTGAACAAATAATTAAGCGATTTAAGTAAACGTAATGTAACCATGACATACATATCCATTTTTTACTCTATTTAAAAATAATAATGCATTCCTCCTCACCCTGCCAAATTCAGAGGAGTAAGTTTTACCTTTGAACATTTCATATGTGTCATAGAAAATATATACGATTTCAATAAAAATGTACCCTTTATATATGAAACAAATATACAAATGACGTACGTTTACATCATTGGTTCCATATTTTGATTTAAAAAAAAAAAAATCCTGTGATGTTTTAAACTCAATTATTTTTAGCTAATCGAATGGTTGATATTTAATGATATAATATTTTTTTTTTAGTTCAAACTTCAACAATAAATTACAAGCAACAATAAATACAAACAAGAACAATAAGAACAACAGTAAATACAAGCGTACTTAATAACAGAAATAAGTACAAGCGTATATAATAACAACAATAAGAAAAGCCTAATTCAAATAAGAAAAAAATATTATTAAAAATATTTGCCAGCTAAGAAATATAATACATTTTTTTTTTTTTTTTTTTTTTTTTTTTTTTTTATGAAAGTGTTCATATTTAACAATAGGTAATTTAAACTAAATGTACCAAGATAAATCTATAATTAGCAAATTTCAAATGCACAATTTTCTTTCTAAAACGAATTTAACCGCATTTATTATTTTTGACTAAACATAGAGGAGAAAACACCCTCGTTTAACATATTTTTAATATATTTCTTTCAAGAAAAATATTAACTTTCTAAAAAATAAATGTAACATTGCGCATTTCTTAAATATTGTTTTATAGTCTGAAAAATATAATATTTTAAAGAGAAACAAATTTTTAAAACTGGAATTTTTTTGCTAAAATCCCACATAAGAATATGTTTTTTAAAAAGTTTCTATTTTGAATTTCATTTTATGTTTTTATAATTTCGCTTTTAAAAATGAATTTACTTAAATTACTTTACTATTGATTTAAATAAATGTATACAATACTTCAGAATATATCAATAGCACTATAATTTCAAAAATTTAAAAGTAAAATAATCTCATAAAACGCGTTTTAAAAGAAATTTGAAAATTTTGAAAACTAAAGATAAAAATGTTTTAAATTTCGGGTATAGTATTTTTAAATTTTTTTGCCCATGATAAAAATTTCATATTTTTAATGGAATATTGTGTTTCGTACTGAAGTTTTATTCTTATTGTTAGTAGAAGTATTAAGTTTTAAATTGCGGGAGAATATAAATGTACATTTAGTTTTAATCAATCTGTCTATATTATTGACTTTTAATTAGAATACCAGTAACGACAATAATAAAAAAATTGAAGACTTTGGAAAATGCAGAAAATATCATCGTTGGACAGCGTTCAGTTCGCCTACCGGGTGATAACTTAGCAGAGAAATTTGATATTTAAACAATGCAACAAAAATGTTTAGTTGGAAAGTGTTAACAATTAATGAAATATTTTTTCGTTCTTGTTTAATATCTCTTTAAAAAGAAGAGAATATTTTATTTTCTTAAATCGGTGTAAACTGTTAGACAAATTTATAAATATTTTCTTTTAAAATTTACTGACATCATAAGCATAAAAGCTGGCAGATATCATATAAGAATAACAACAGAGATCTGGGATAACCAGCTTAATATATAATAAAATAAATTTTTAGGAAAATAAAACTTTAAGGGGGAGACATTTCTTAAAAAATAATTACAAATGTATTAGTTAAATATCAATATGTTTCCTTCAAATTATTTACAAGAGAAATTTAGTAATGATTTTAGAAGTGAATTTAATGCTAAAAAAAATAATAAATAAAAAAAATAATAATAATAAGTTACTATATATGTTTCTAACTATAAAAAGTATCGAAAAAAAATTTTTTTTTTCTGCCTTTTACATTATTTTGTAAATTGTTCTCCATCAAAACAAATTTCAACAATTCTTCAAAAGAACCACTGAAAGCATTTCGGAAAATTCCTTAAAATATCGGAAATTGTTTTGAAAAATTTGTTGTTTCAGGAAATTGATCTTTCGGAAGATGATACTGAAATGATTTCATATTTCATATTTTCAAACTCAAAAGGTTATCTTTGTACATTTTTCGAAAATGTGTTCTGGGATTTTTCTGGGAACATTTAGGCATATATACACACATATATATTATATACATATAACACTAAGTCTAAACAAAATTGGTAATGATTTCCGTTTAATAATAAAAGTAAGTGGAAAAGAATTAAAAAGAAAAAAAAAAAAAAAAAAAAAAAAAGGAAAAGAAAAAGAAAAATGTTAACTAGATTGAAAAGTAAAATAATTTATAAAGTTGCATTTATCCAGAATTTGAGTTAATTTTTAGTGGTATATTTAGTTTTATCCTTCTCCGATGTTAATCGAGTTAATCATGTGATTTCTTTTACAGACACACACACACACACACACACACACATATATATATATGTGTGTGTGTGTGTGTGTGTGTAACAGAGATTTCTCGGTAAGAGAGATGTAAAAGAATATAATTTTGAATCGGAGATATATATATTTATTTATTTATTTATTTATACATAAGTTAAAACTAGGAGAGATCGCACGGTAAGAGAGTCTGTGCACATAGAAGGTCGGCAGGAAGGCGTAAAGTAGGTGCGCTGTTGAGACACCAGGTCCACAATATCAATAATGGAATGCTAATTTGATATTCACGTTGCTGATTGTTTCGAGTATTACGTAGTGTCTATATATATTGTTATATCTCTGAAATTGAAACTGTCTGCATTCATCGAGGGAAGTAATTTTAATTTAAAAAAATTTAATAAATTTGTACTGAGTTAATTTGTACAGTAAACTATAGAGAAAAGTTTTTTTTATGACCAGTATATACTGGCAATTAAATTTTCAAAATAAATTTCAAATTTTAAAATTTAAATGCATCATGACAGATAAATCTAAAAAAAAAAAAACTTTAGAGATAAGTCATTTTTTCCCTGCTCAAAGCATCGAAAAATAATAATTAATATCATTTTAATTCTCACTACTAGTCTTATAATTATTTACAAATAATAGACGTCTTTCAAAGAATAACCTTCATACTATGCTCATTAAATAATTTAAAATATTAATCGATATGAATTACGTTATTTTTATTATTTGTATCCCAGTATCATTTCCATCAGAACAAGTTCTTTAATTTTTGTTTATTATTTGTATCCTGGTATCATTTCCATAAGAACAAGTTCTTTAATTTTTATCATGCATAGCGAATTCTAATTAATGCAATTAGGTCGAAAAGATGACAGTGTATTGAATACGTTTTCTGATAAATATGAAAAAACTAAATATACATGTCACAAAACATAAATCTGTAATTTGCTTAATTACTTTCTATAAAAGCCTTCCGACAGAGATTTGCCCAATAAATTATACTGATAGAAAATATTAGTATTTCCCAAAATTCATGTATAGCAATCTTCATTATTATATAATTGTATCATAGTAGATTCAGTTAGAGTATCAAGATATATTTCTCGTGTAAAGAATTATTTTTCCGTGAAACCTATAAAGTCAGATTAAAAATATTTTTTATTTATATTAATTCTAATATTGTAAGAAAAAAATTTACGCTTTAAGAAAAAGAATATTTTAGGCTTTGGTATAATAAATGAAAAATAACAAAAGCATGAAATTAATAAAGATTAAAATAAATTCTAAAAGGAAATGATTTATTAAATAATAATAATAATAAAAATAATAATGTTATTAATTTATGTTTGAAGTAATTAGGTCTTGTTAAATCGAATTAAAAACTTCTTTTAAATATGCATACTTGATTTCTAGCATGCATATATTAAGGATTAAATGAAGGGAAAACGACTTAATGACAAAATAGTTATTAAACAATTTAAAAATTTCAGTTTACATAATGCAATTTCTTTTTATTTTCAAGTTAGAATATCAATGTATCTGATTTGTTTAAAATAAATCATTCATATATCTTTAAAAATAAATTTATTCTTTGTAATGCGCGATCTCTTGTAATGCAATTAGTTGGAGATTAGGTGCATTTAGTTTCTTATGATGTAAAATGGAGTCCAATTAAATATATTTATAGACTTGAGATTTAGTAATGAGATTTAGTATATAGAATATGTTAATTTGAACCAAAATTTGTATTTATTTTCAATTAAATTACACCGAAATAATATTTGTATTAGAATTAAGTAGGCGGAATCGTATAGTTTTTGTCAATGATTGTTTAAATATTTATAATACACTAGATCAATAGAAATGAATTTCATGAGGAAAAAAAAATCATGATTCACAAATTAATTTGCAATTATACGGTGATGTTATCCATAATTTGTTTTAAACAACTTTCTTTCTTTATTTTATGTATCAGTCAAATTTTGCTTAAATTAATTGTTAAAAATAAGGAAACAGATTAGAAAATGTAATAGAATTCATTTTTTAATGTTATTAAAACTAAAAGGTATTAAATTTGAATTTATTATAATTTTTTGTGTGCTTGAATTTAAATAAATTTAATGATAATTTTTAGATATGCTGGAAAGTTTTTACATTTTAAATTAGTAACATGACACAGGGAATTTTTAGGAATGCTTATAGTTTATTATTACGTTTTCATCACCCAAAATTTATAAATGTTGCCGATGATAAATTTTCAGTGTCAGTCTTTTATTTGAGTAAAACAGAATTTTCTGCTATACCTAATTCTGAAGACACACTTTAAGATTTTCAGATATTGAAAACTGTAAGAAAAAAAATGCAAAGTCAAAATGTATAGGGTTTCTACGATCTGTATTTTAAAGAAACAGATCATCTTTTAATAAATTTCTCTGGAGGTCATAAAAAAGGGGGGAAGATGTCTCTTTTATGTTTTAAATTGTGATGAGAGATGTCTCCGGACCATCCCTAGAGGACAAGCGGCAGGCTATTGCCCATTGTGCAGCTCTAGGGTGACGTAAAACCTAGTCAATCATTTACTAATATTTTGTACCGTTTTAGAGATTAATTTAGGCAAAATTACTGTACAAATGTTCTGCTGACAGTAAACGTGAAAACTGAAGTTGTGAGTTATTCACCATTGTCGGCAGATTCAATAAGTTCGTTCATAAAATTTAGCAATTTTTTTTTCATTCGAAATTTTATTCTCGTTATATTTTTTTGATGAAACTTTGATGAAAATCGTAAATTTCGAACAACTTCTGAAGTTTTTAATTAGACTGTTGCAGCCAATAGAGTTCTTGCTAGTGTCGTAAGTAATATTTTAAAACTGGTCGAACCTTTCTGCAACCATTTGTTCGTGAGATATCGTGTACACAGACTAACAAACTAACAAACTAACGCACTAAAGGACTAGCGGACTAACATACTAACAGACACCCTACAGACGGACACCATACCCATTTTGATATTTTCGGATTCCTCACACCTGAAAACGTGTAAAAAAAAAGAATAAAATAAAATACTTAGATCGAAAATTTTCACAATTACCTAATCTTCCGAACCTAGAGTATGATAGGGAACTAAAAATAGACAATTCTTTTATGGCCATTTAATGACATTCATTTTTATGATGTTCACGGGATAGGAATTTTTTTATTTATTTATTTGTAATCGTTATTTTATTTTGTTTATTGGCCATATGTCGAGTAGATTTTTTCATTTTGTAGAAAACAGCATCTACATAACTGCGCTAACACACAGCAAAGAAAAGTGAGAAATATTGTTCAGTTCTAAAAACGAGAAACTAAAATTTTGTAAATCTGAAATTACACAGGCCTGCAGCTCGTACTTTTATTTATTTATTTATTTATTTTTACGCTGCGTTGGGTGTTTCCAATGTGTTTTGATGCGTTGAATTTAGATATAGTTGTCTTTCTTTCCTATCACGTATGGAATTTTCACAAAGGAAGGATGAAGATCGGAAGAATTCGCCTACAGACTATAAATATTCGAACTAATTTTATGTATAAAATTCATTAAAATCGGCCCTTATTTACAGATTATCTTTTAAATGTGTTTCTTTGCATCGAAGATTCTTTTAGAGCATTTTACCTTATGCTAGATTTAAAGCCTTTTGGGGGCGGGGGGGGGGGGTATGCAGCATCTAACAACAATCTGCTAACGTGGTATCTCACCATTGTCTTTAATACTTTCTCTACATTTCTTCGGTGTCTTGATGGAATAGCTCTCCTTGTTCTTCACACACAGCACCCAGATTTTCCGGGAAATCACATAGATGAAAGTTGAAAAAGTAGAATTTTAGGCTCATACAATCCCATTTTTGTCAAAACCGTACGTGATGGAAATATTTGGATAGTTTTTCTTTAATCTGCATCCATAAATACATCCGAAAATCATATCGCCTTAAAGAAAGAAATTTCATCGTCGCCCTGTATTACTTTCTTATGTAAAAGAAAGTAAAGATGTTTAAAAACTATTTTTTAATTGATATGTGATCTGTTAAGTTAACAGAAAATTACTTACATTACTTGAAATTAAAACAATGCAAAAAATAATTTTCTCAATTATAAAAGTAGATTCAATAAAATGAATATGATAATAAAAATGACAAAATACCTAACAGAATAAGCTTTTATGCTAGAGATTTTTCTATTCTAACATGTCAGAGGAAGCTCGAGGGAAAAAAAAAACGAAAAAAAAAATTATGCGTATACTCATTATCAATTATGTAATTATTAAAACATATTTATATTAAAAATATCTAATAAAAGTACGATACGAAATATTCATTACAGAATTCAATTTTTAATTTTGTCCTTATTAATAAATAATTTTTTTCATAAAAGAACGCATTAATTAAGTTATTAGAAACATGTTACAATGTTTCAAATTTAATTAATATTTTACTATGCAAGTATAATATATGACAGTCCTAAACAAAATGCTTAAATTAAAATTCTTTAAATTAAAAAAAAATGTCCCGAGGTAAATTTTGATATAAAAAGAAAATTTTGTAAGAAATTTCACTAAAAAACATGTTAAATTTATTAATTAATTTGACGTTATGTATTTATTATAATCCTGCGTTTGAAGAAAATTTGAATATTGCAAGGGTAACGTATTTTCTTTTGTTTTCCGAACATACATTGTATACGTAAAGTATGGTAATCATGGAAAAAAATCGACTGTAATATTTTGGGATGTCTCTACTATTTGAAATATCCTAAGTTCATTTTTGCTATTTTTACGGTAATATATATATGTATGTATGTATGTACGCATATATATCTGCACTTGTGTATATGAATGAATGAACTCGATTACGTCTAAAGAGATGATTTGGAAGTTGTTATATTATATAAAATTTCTTTACTGTTTGAGTTAAAAATTTGTAAGTATGTTATGAATTACTGTCACCTGACTTCCACAATTTTTTTATGAGGATATGATTTATATTTCTTTCACAGGAACACAGAGAAAAATTATTCATCATTATGGGCTCAATTAAATTAAAGCGCAATAGCGACAAAATGCGTTATCCGATAAAGCTAAAACATGTTAAGTATGTTATGGGTCAATGTCGCACAAATAGCATAAATTTTACAGGAATTTAGGCGCAACGTTTTTAGTTCTTTTTTAAGGACACAATATATAATCCTTTATAATTGTGAATCTACACTCTATTTCTTTGAAATGCGCATGCATCTTAACTCTACTTACGATTAAGTTATAAAGTGATAGGTATATTATAGGTTACAATCGCAAGAACCTTACATATTTACATAATCATAGGACTTATAGATTTTTTACGGGTATACAAAATACATTTTTATAAAGTGACATATTGCATCAGAAATACAATTTTCGTGAGAGACGCGAGATATCATTTCAAATGCTTACCGTTTTGCGGTGAATGTGTCCGCTTAACAGATATCCTTATGCATACGGTAAAGACTTATCAATCTGGTGTTAGGTGCCGGACACAACTTCAAACGTCAGCGATAGTTATGATCCATACTCAGCAAAAATATATACTAGTTCCGACGTCAACGACATGAAACTGATATAAAAATGATTCAAAACTGATTTCAACGATATGTTATGGTTGACAATTCAGATTTAATTTTTGATAAATAGTCATACATTTAGAATCTTCAATTGAAGGTGAAGATTATCTGTCTTGATGATTATCTATCTTGAAGATTAGCTACCTTTTATCTATCTTGATGATAACTTTCCGTATATAGTTCAGTATGATTTTACACTACGGCAAGTTATCTGTTTCTTAGTGAACTAATTATTTAGTAGGGGCAGGGAATAAAAGTGTGAGTGAATAACAGTATCAGTAACATTTCGAATCTTTGAATCGGAGGTGGAAATAAATCACGTATGTGATATAAGAATAATATCATAAATTCAATACATTTGTACCGCCTCATAAAATTATCAAGTATCGAATATTTGATACTTCTTTTGGGGCACATCGAATATTTGATACTTGTCGAATATTTAATATTTGTTGTAGGCACGAGTGCTGCAGTACTCGTGCCTACTTTGATCGCCTGATGTAGGGTCGTGTTTTCTTTCGACCCGAAACAATTGCTGTGAGCTCTTGTATTTTATGGTGTTTATTAAATTTTTGTATTTATTAATTTCTCCTTGTTTAGTTTCCCCTGCAAACTGTTAAACTGTTATTCTGCCACTGATCTTTTAAGAACAGTTTTTATTTCTTAAGAGAAACAACTGCAGTAAGGGGAGTGAAAGCTGCATTTTATAATGAATAATTGTATCACAGATGACAGCTTTATAAAGTTCATTGACACACATAGTACAAAGTTCTTATTTCAGACATTTCTCCTAATATATAAAACTACTAACAGTCTATATAATTTCAGCTGCCTAAATGGAATGCTAAATAATAGTATGCCAATTGAAGTCTTGCTCAATCTTAAATTGATACACTAGTGAAAATATATTAATGAAACATATACAGTATCTATTGCCTTAAAACATGGTATAGGTAAAACATTTATGCTGTGAAAATCAATATGGTTTACTGCTCCACCTGGCAGCAACATATCGTTTCTAAATCTGAATTGACTAGAAATGCTACTGTTCATAAACGAATAGAATTTCGAATTTCGCAGTTAATTTTTTAATTATATTTCTTTATTACGTTCCTTTAACTCGTTAATGCCCGAATTATTTTTTTTTTTTCAAAATATTATTAGCTGATTATTTCACTTCTAAATTAATATGGACAACTGGCAGTAAAATATATTAGCTTAAACAATTCTTCTGACAGTTTTAAATTTAAAGCCTATCCTCATTTACTGACGTTTAGTGTTCTAGCGAGAAAACTTCGAGATAGAAAAACTTTTAAATAACAGATTAATTTCCTATTATATGTTGACAAAGATCTCGAAAGTAAAGTATTATAATATATATATTATTATTTAACTCGATTTAAGTTAGTATACCTGCACAAAAAGCAAATATATGTGCGACAAATGAAAAATCAAATGACTATCCAAATTATGAAATATTAATTAATAGTAGGCACAAAAAACTTTCAGGGATCATTTAGAGTGACGCTATGAACTGTCACTAAAAAGCAAAAATCATTCCAAGAAACCACAAAAAATATACGTGCCATTTTATTAGCTCTCCTCAAATGCGGACACTGTGCGCTAACGGGTTAATATAGTATTATAATCTTTAACATTTTATACAGATGCTACATGCATCACATAAACTCTTAATTTTTACACACTTTTAAAGATACCACGTGATCATATTTTTACATAAAAATCAAAACATTAAATTCATTTAACCACATTTTTTTTTTTTTTTTTTTTTTACTTTTTGTTCAACATGTGATCTTATACTTGGTGCGTCCACACACTGAGTCCAAGGAAATCTCTTAGCCATTTACATACGTAGAACATTTTGGACAAAAAAGTACTTTGCACACATTTATGCTGAGAACTGTACGCTTAAAATGCGTGATTCATTAAGAGAGATTTTCCTAATCCGCACACAAAAGGGGGGGGAAAAAAAGAAAGTTATTTGTTTCTTGATATTTTCGAATGTGAATCATGCTCCCCACCACTGAATTTCAACACTATCTAAATTTTTGTCGATATATTTTCCTTTGTTTTTAGTTTTTTAAATGTTGGATCACACAACACAAACACGTATTTTACACCTTCTGCAGCCAGCATTGCCTTGTGTGTTTTCGTACTAAAACCTATACATTTGTAGTTAGCATTTTTCTTGTGTCTACCGTTTCAGACATAGGGACGCCAATTCTATTTTCTCTGCTAAATGACACTGTGACCAATATTAACTTCCAGTAGACATCAATTTTTCTTTTTATATCTACAGTGCAAGTTAACATCTATATTTTTCTCAACTAAGTTTAGTGGGTTTTATTTCGCACCGTAAAAATATCGATATATAAATGCTTTTAAATTAATTGCGAAACATTTCTGGTGTAAGTTTAGGCCTTAAAAAAGCAGACTGTAACTTTATTTTGAATATTATCTAGAAATCGTTTAAGTTGAAATGTAAACATCTTTTTTATAATGCAAAAGTTTCTTTTAAAACCTCCGCATGAGGACGTAAATACAATTTTCTAATATCTGTGAAAAGCTTATGAGTAAATAAAATTTTAAAGTTTATCTAAATATTCTATTTTTATTCATCCCTTTCCTTCAAACTTAAAATTATTTATGCATATAACGCTGAGTATAATTACTGTAAACAGATAATTCACCATACAAAGAACGTGTTTATTTATTTATTTTTTTTTTTTTTTTTCTGGGAAAAAAAAAAAAAAAAAAAAAAAAAAAAAAAACTTTACAAGTAGAACAGAGATGTATAAATTATATTACCTTGTAAAAAATTTTAGTTTTACGGCGTAATTAATTTTTACATTATACAAAACATTAATTATTTTTGCAAAAAAATAATTATTTACCTTTTTATGAATACGAAATTTCAAACAATTAAAAAAAAAAAAAATTAGGAGGAATATATACATAAGAAAACATGTAAACAAATCAAATATGTAAACATTATTATTTAATTAAAATAATTCAGTGACAATGTATTTATAAAAAAAAAAAAAAAAAAAACGGTTTTATGAATACAGTAATTATAGATAAAATAATAATTAGTATTTTTGTAAGTTGGTTATCTATATTATATTCGATTTGGAAAAAAAAAAAAAAAAAAAAAAAAAAAAACTTAGTTTATAATTTTCTCTGTATACATGGTTTTCTATGCATATTATTTCAGTGTCTAAATTAAAAATAAGTAAATTTAATTAAAGGTATATGCAGCTAGTCTTTTTTTTTCTTCTTTAATAATGTTTTAATTCGCTGATGTGTTTTTGAGCACAAGTTCTACAGAATACAGATAAAATATATGTATTATTTTTATCAGTAAAATGCAAACAATTTTGAAAATTTTATCAGTAGAATTTTAACTTTTCTTAATTTCCAATGGTTCACTCTGTTTGATTTTCTATACCGAAAATTTCAATAATAAAATATCTCAAGTTTAAAACTTGAGATTGGGCGAGAAATTTCCAAGTACGTGGTTATTTTTTTATTATTAATATATTTTTTTTTCAATATTAATTTGTTAATTTGTCAATTATTTTTTATATATTATTTAAATATAATATATATTTTTTACATATATATTGCTTTACATGTTTTATTATAATTTAATGTTTGTTTGTAAAACTGTAGAAATACTGAATGTGAATTTTAACCCCTAAATATATTTTAACACATTATATCCTAACAAAACTTTAAAGTCTCATAGTAGGGCAGGTATGGTAAACGATTGTTCAGTTGGTGATAAAAGCACTAAATTTGGTGGAGTTAAAGTTTGAGACACGTGGAATGCAATTACAACCAGAAGCATGTCCGGAAAATTCCTTTCTGGTATTTCCGGCAAAAACAAAATGGCCGCCAATAGGCATTATTGTTTTCTGTTAATGGCTATAGTTTCGATTGTTTTAATGATAAACAGATATTTTGGCTTCGAATAGTACACTTTCCGAGGTAAGGAATGCGATTCTGCTAGGACTGAATTAATAGAACCTACCAAAAAGTCCAATATTGCCGAAAAAACGGTGAAATGCTTATTATAATTATACATTTCTGAGATAAAAACAGTTGTCTCAAATTATTGCAACTTTTAGAAAATAATACGTTATAAAATTATGCATCCACTGTTAAATATAGTACAGTAACTATGCTTAAGTGCATCGTCCATTACAAGAGCAGAGTGCACTGCACAATATTTCGCTTTTATGCAGTTGCAGAGTGATGAACATTCAGATTTGCAATATGACTTCACATCACGAACATGCATATGCTTCAGACAAAGCAGTCGAACAGGTTCTCTATTTTTTATATACCTTTATGCCAACCAAAAGTCAGGGGATGTTTTTAAATAAGGTTTAGTAAGTACCTTGTCACTACAACTGTGACTGTAAATGAACTCTCAATATACGTTGGTACAAAGGCCCCTTATTGGTGGAAGTATGCCCACTACTGCATTTCTTTATGTAAATAAATGCTTTCGAAATTTGTTTACTTCATTTTTATTATTACTCTTACCATACTTGATCATAACAAATCGTTTTATATTACGAATATATGTCTCAGTTAACTCTGTGTTTGGTGTAGAAATTTCCATGAATGTATTGGTTAGCAGTGGGAATAATTAACGCGCTTTTTGTACTCATGTTTTTCCATGTCAAGCAAATGCTAGTAGTGCGTTACAATCTGTAAACTTATGAAAATACAGCAATACTTTCGAACATACTGAAATAATATGCTGAGCCCGTACATTACAGTCATACTAATATAGCGAAATTTGTTACCTTTCCCAAAAACTATGTATTGGACTCCAACGATAATTCTGATAACACTGCAAAGTATGCAACGCAGAGTAACATACAACATCAGAATCCAAATTTCGTATGATGATCATTGTGTATTGTAAAATACATGAGGAATTATCTTTATATCCCCCTCTTTGTTATTTTATAGCTGCATATCTGACAGATCTAAAATGGGCTTAACATTATCTACAACTTATAGTGGCATATTCACTGACACAACTTATCAAATACTTGTGGAATAAAGTTTTTTTTTTTTTTTTTTTTTTTTTTTTCCTGGAATGTTAAGAAAATGTATATTTACTGCTGCTGCTCGGAACAATACTGATGAAACAGAAATTCTACGCTATACTAACAGTCATTTTATGGAAATTTTTTGTCTCTGTTTCATCCAATCATTTTCAATAAAGTAGGAGAAAAGCATCTTTAAATTATTCAGGAATGCAAAGATTTTTACATAAACCTAAAATAAAATTTCAAACAATTTTATCTTTATTATGAAGTGCAGCCATGCCCATCTGCATCAAAGGTGATTACAGTTTCTAAAAGGATGTTAAGCGATGATGACTCTTTAACACGTATTTATGTCGTAGAATCTACCTTCAGATCAAAAAATGAAAAGGTTGGCTGAAACATAATTTGAACGTTTTAAAGAAGAATTGTTTGTCAAAAGATAAGCAGCCGTCAAGGGGAGATTTTCAAGCAGTTGCTTGTAGCTGAAGAGCATTTGAAATTTCTGTAACAAGTTCCGTTTTTTAGCGACCCTGCTTAGTCATATGCAACAATAAAGCACCAAATTAGCATGTATTTAACTCGATCTTGTTTCTTAAATCATAACAAAGGTTAGAAATAATATTTGATCATATTTATATAACATTGTAAGAGAGCAACTGTAGATATTTTCTGAAGAATATGGAGAAGGTAAGCTAACTGTTATATTGGGGCGTTGCATATTGAATCGACTATTGATAAAATGATTGGTCAAATACCTGAGACAAGTGGCTGGTATAAGCAGTACGTGAAGCTGGTGCATTTACATCAGGAAGATCTGAAGGGCTTGAAAGTGGCAAACAAACGTGGCAGATAACGTCATGCTTAGCAATCCATATTAGATGCACTGAAAGAGATGAACCCTAACAGCACATCTTCTCCAAATGAAATCCTGAGGATGTCCTCTGGATGAAAAGGATATCTACAGACATCCTATGGACATCTTCAGGATGGGTTTTGGAGAAGTGTGTTGTTAGGGAAGATGCTAACCAATTCGACATATTTAAAAAATTATCACCACATACTATCTTACTGTTCATAGACAAAAGATGTTAAAATGTACCTACAAATTGTATTTGTGAATTAGTTATTATCTAAATTCATCTCAATCTTTTCCTGGTGAAATCTATTATGCAAGGACATTACACATTCCCAAGACTTTCATTACCCACTATTACACACATTATATATGTTTCTTTATAAATATTGCGGTTAAAACACACAAAGTCAATTTAACAAAATATACACCTAACTGATACATATGCTGTGAAGATAGTTTACACAGAGAGTTTTAAAAAATCGTTGGAAACGTTTGGTAAAACATACATTTCCGAGATCTATAACTGACCTACCTAATCAGGAAATCTGCCAATTTTCCTGTAATAACCAAGTAATATATGCAAAAGAATATTTAAAAACGGGAATTATGTAACAAAATTGAACAAGACGAATTTGAAAAATAATATAACAATAATATAATTTGAGTCCTACTGCCAGTATCTAGCAAAATTTGATAAACTCATTCGCCCGAAGGAAACTAACAATTAATGCGAAAGAATATTTAAAAGGAATATGGTCGATCTGAAGAAAATATGCAGAGCCGTCTTTCTAGAAACCCACTTGCAAGACCAAATGTAAATCTAAATCAATATATTTGCATAAATTTTTAAACTAGAATTGCCATAAAATTTATGTCACACACACAGACACACTTTTTGTAAAAAATGATCAGGTTTAGATCAAATTTTGATATAAACCTGGACTTCTAAAAACATGCAATCCATCGAAAACAATTACAAAGTCATTGCTATATTCTACTAAATGTAGAAGAAAGTCAAATTATGGATATAACGATAGAATGCTGCATTTACTTTGAACATGTGTCGAATGTATTTTTAGACTCTCACATTTCTAGCGTTTTATGTTTTCTTTGACCAATTCCTTTATTTTGACACATTGATTTTTCTTCTGTTACCTTTCAACAAAAGATATTTTTGACACTTCATATTTTACACTTTGAGAACTTTTTAGAATTCTAGAAGTTCTTCATCTCATTCACTATTTGAAATACGTTGATATTTATCGTGTTGTACATATTTTTTGCCAACAGCTGCTTTTCAACATGTGATAGTAAGAAAATATTTCAAGAAATTTTTTCGGAAAGAAAATCTATTCGTTGTCAATAGATTTTGCTGTTTTATATATAGTAAAAGAGAAGGGGAAAAATGTACGAAGGCACATTCAAAATATAATGGTAGGTAACACAAAATTTATTGTCGCACTAAAACGTCTAACAGATGAGATTTACGTGTTTTGTTCAAAAATATAGGAATAGTAATATTTCAGGTCTAAAGGAATAGTAGAACAGACACGTTATCATTTTAATTTATTCCGGAGCACTAATATTATCCGCCCTTTTTTCAGATTACTCTATTAATAGAAAAATTTTCTCTAATATGTAATTACAAATAAACACAGTGTTGCAAAATATAGGTATTTTTTTATTTAACAACCACCAATAATTTTGAGGAGTGATATTTGATATATAAAATAAACCATTTATCTTTGACGTGATTATGCAACAATTACAAGTTTTACTGCAAAATATTGAATGAAAAGTTCCTAAATTCAGTGACACTGATGTGGAAAGTGATGTGGAAAAAACATGAAAGAAAAATCATGCAGTACGCATTGATTAATAACACTTTCCAACTGTACGTAATTCTTTCATCGTATAACATTTAATATTTTTTGCCTAAGTTATCACAGAAGGACTGAAAAATATACACATAGTGCAATTGATTTTAAATACATTCTTAAGCATTTTGTTAGAAAAGCTTAACGCAAAAGAAAATGCAGCCGTTAGATTATAATTACAGCTTTTAATTTATCTGAATATTTTAGTGTAGCCCAGTAAATCTGAAAGTTAATCATATCATATTCCATACAAAATATTATTTTAGATAATTAACAATACATGTCAATGTTTTTATGATTTTTACCGTAGAAAGTTCTTTAAAAATAACTTTTAAAAATGTCTTTCCTAAAACGTAATGCATTAGTTTTTTTTTTTTTTTTTTTTTCTTGACCCTGTACACAAACTAGCTGCACAGGACTTATTAATGCCATTTTAAATAGTTAACATTCCATAAAGAACTTGATTTTTGTATTATTATTATTCTTTTTTTTTCAAAATATTTAAATGCGCTAGAAGGTGGAAACAAACAACAGATAGAAAAATAGACAATCGGACAGACATATACGCAGACTGAAATCATATTCCCACTAAAATTATAAGAAAAGGTTAAAATGCTTAATGTAAACGGAAATGCAATTTCAGCAAATTCGTATTAATAGCTCTTAATATAGCTGAATATTTTTGTGTGGCCCTGTAAATCTAATGCTAATCCTACTATATTATATAGAAGACATTCTTTTGTGCATATGAACAAAATATTTCAATTGCATTAATCCTTGTGTAAAATAAATTTATTAAAATTTGGTTTAAAAAAATAACTCTCATAGAACGTAGTTCTTTGGAATACTTTTAAGTGTCCCTGTACACAAACCAGTTAGAACTGTACTCTATTTTACGTAGGAAATATCCGAGGGGGACTTGAATAACATATTAAAATTTCATTAAAGTTTCTGTACTGTAAAGGTATTAAAATATGGCTTATAGAAACGCTTCTCATAGAACACAGTACTTTCGAATACTTTTGGGTGTCGCTGTACACAAACCAGAAGAGGCTTCCACTCCATTTTCAATAGGGAACATCCGATAGTGAGCTTCAATAAAATATATCAGTTTGAAGAAATTCCATAACTATTTACGAGAGTTAGAGTGCAGAAAAACAGACAGACAGACAGACGGACAGAAGAACAGTCAGATATATACACAAATTGAAATCATATTCCCACTGAAAACATGTTAGAAAGTGTTAAAAACGCTTAATATACACGAAAATTCTAGGAAATTTTCATTAATAGCTCTTAATATAACTGAATGGTTTTGTGTCACCCTGTAAATCTAATTTTAATCACGATATATTCTATACAAAGCATTATTTTGTGCATATAAATAATATATTTCAATTTCATAAAACTTCGTGCTATGTAAAGTTATTAAAATTTGGTTTATAGAAATATCTCTCATAGAACGCAATGCTTTGGAATATTTTGAGTGTCCCTGTGCACAAACCAGCGCTAGTATTTACTCCATTTTATACAGGAAACATCCGATAGGGAACTTGAATAACATATTTCAATTTTATTAAGATTTGTGAAAAGTAAAGGTATGTAAATATGGTTTATAGAAATATCTCTCATAGAACACAATGCTTTGAAATACTTTCGGGCGTTCCTGACACAAACCAGTAGAGTATAAACTCCATTTGCAATTGCAAACATCCGATATTGAATTTGAATAACATATATGAGTTTCAAGAAACTCCATAAATATTTACTGGAGTTGGATAGCGGTCAGACAGACAAACAAGCAAACTGAAGTCATTAACATTTTTCAACCTTGTTGGAAAGTGTTAAAAAAGCTGATACCTACAATGGTCGGGAATAAATTAAAATGTTGACGCATCTGATAGAAAATTACTAAATAAAAATTATTGCAAATTAACTTATACTTACATATTTGATTTAGAGCTGCTAAAATTTGATCTTGATTTTTTAAAATGTGATTATTAACGTTTAACGTAAATTCTAATCTAATTTATTTAACTTACGGATAAAAATCCATTTTCAATAAACTTAATTGACTTTAATGACAGTTAAAATCATAGAATTATTCTTTAGGATATTAAAAATGAAGAATAGTTATAAGGTCAATGTATCGTAAATAAAGAAACATTTTAAATAATTTTTTTATAAATATTTTAATTAAATGATCTAATTACAAATAATTGAAAATAATTATAATACTGAGAAACATATTAAAAACCCCATATGGAAAGATTTTTACATTTATATAATATTGTAAAAAGTTACTAAACCAGACACTTCGAATAATAAATAGCTTTTATTCATTTTGCTGGAAAAAAAAAAAAAAAAAAAAAAAAACGTTTGTATTGATGTAAAATCGTTAATTTTACATAATTAATTTGCCAACCAAAACAAACCCTTTGGGTCACTGAATATAGCACTTTATACATGGTTTAAGACCATTGAGTTTGATCCTCCAACTGTATTCCTTGTCTTTAATGTTCTTTTTTATCTCTTGGCAACGTGTGTAAAAAAAAGTTCGTTACTAGCGTCGGCGGGTGATTGAAAGGAAGAAAAATGGTTTCCGTATACACATTAATAGAAAAGAAAAATGAACTTATTAGTGCATGTGCATAGATAAGACTGAATATCACATAAATGTGCATTTTAGTGTTTCAGGTCTTTATTATTAATTTTAAGCAAATAAATTGTAAAATTTTATTATTATTATTTAGAAGTACCTTTTTAAAAAAGCATCAAATCATAAAATGTGAGTTTATAGCAATTTCAGTATTTTTTAGAAAATTTTAAACCTTATAACCGTCATTTTCGTGACTGTCTCCAAGACCAAATGTTTACATACAAAGTATGTTTTTTACTAAAAAAAATAAAATGATAATTATAATAATTGTTAATTCTTGTAAAAAAAACTATTTGTTTTCAAAGGAAATTTTTTTTTCTTTTTAATTACGTTAATTTTCATGCATGTGTAATTAAAATGCTTGTATGCAAGTCTTCACGTCATTTTCGTGACACATGAAAATAACTTCATATATCATCAAGGGATGGTGCCACCATTCATTTTTTTTAAAGTTTAAGATCAGAAATCAACATTGACGATATGTGGGGAAAAAAAATCTCAAGAAAATTGAAAACAGGTAAGAGTTAACATTATTTTTATTGTTTACATGCTGTGCGTACTTTTATTGCTTGTCATTTTCGAGATGCATAAAAAATAAAAAAATATTATTATAAAATTTAGAACAAAGTTTTATTTTAATATAGAATGACGACCAGAAGAAGAAAATGTGACGATATCGGCTTAGTGAAAGCATGTTTTTCAGTACAGAACGAATTATTGACGATTTGTCATTTTCGTGACGGTCATTTTTGTGACGTCACGAAAATGACATTTGTTGGAGATTTACTATTTTGTAAGCCCTGGATTTAAATAATTTTTTATTTTGAATTAAAAGATTTGTTGGTGTAGGATAAGCTTTATATTTAAATATTTAAAGTACTTTCCGGTATCCAGGTAAATATAAAAAAATTACATACGACATTAATATTAAGATACAATTAAAAAAGCAAACTTTTATTTATTTATTTAATTTTATTTATTTATTTATTTATTTTTTTTTTTTTTTTTGCCCCCTTTAAGGTGTCATTGAGAATGTTACTCAAAATATTTTACTTGTGTTATTTATGGCAAGATGCAGAAAAAATAATTTGCATGGATTGACAAAGAGGATGTCCATGAAATTCAAGTGCCACATATTCTGTGCAAAATTAGGAATTCTCCTGAACCTGCTTCAAATAGATATTTTAAACTTCAGGATGAAGATTTTAATAATGTTCAAAATGCTTTTTCTGAATTTAATTCAGTTAATCATTAAACTTGTAACTATAAGGATTTTAATACAATAAAATTGCTGGATATTCTCATTATTGCTCTTTCTTTTCCCTTCACAATCTTTTCTCTATTGTTCTAATATGTTCCATTTTTAATATTATATGGTCCTATTGCATTGACAAACAATGTTATTTCAGTGAAAAATAGTCATTTTGACAAATATTGTCATTTCAGTGACAAGCAGTCGTTTCAGTGACAAACATTGTCATTTCAGTGACAAACCAGTCATTTCAGTGACATCATTTTTTGACATCTTTAAATGCTATAATTAAAAATTTAATGCAAGTAAACTAATTATTTCCAGTTTATAGTCAAGAGGTATGCAGTCTATGATATTTCCCATTGATATAATTTATGTTTATAAAAAAATAAATTTAAATTTATTTATTTATTTAATTATTTTTTTAAATTTAAAATTTTTGGGTTTTTTATTTTATTTTATTTTTTAAAATGGGAAGAACTTTTTAGAAAAGCCTAAGTCTTGTATTTTTTAATGAATCTGAACCACAAAAAAAAAATTTTTAAATGGTAACTTTGATTTTATAAGATAATTAAAATTATAAATTTTTATTGAAAAATTTCAATAAAATTTAAAAAAATTATGTTCGATCTCTGTCAAACTCAGAATTTATTTAAGATGCACTTACGGACTTATTTTCAAAAATTCAAATTAAAATACAAAGTTTGAAAAAAAAGTTTAAAAAAATCCAAAATGCACACTTATGTGATATTCAGCCATAACATCAAAATAGTATATTTACATCATGTAGATTAAAGTTCTATTTGTTGAAAAAGATAGCTGAGGAAAAAACAGCACTTCATGCCAATGATGGAAAAAGATTCAACACGGATATACATCAGTGATATTGCTATTCTGGAACTACTTGAATATGCTCTCAAGCCTTTGCTAAGAGATCACTATTTTACAACTGCTCGAAATGAAATGAGGCATCAAAGAATTAACCATGATGATCCCTTTATGAGTGGAAAATGTCCTGAAGAATCTTTTCAGAAAAAAATATCGTGGTACTCATCTGTGCGTCCATCAGCAGAAAAGCCATATGTGTGTGATATATGTTATAAATAATTTTCTCAACAGAGAGCTTAATCAACAGCAGTGAGTGATAACTGTGCAGTGAAAGTGTTTTATATTAATTATCTATTTCTGTAGCAAAATCCATTTAAATAATCATTCATACTCCCAAAGAAAAGCCAGGTGTGTGTGAAAAGTGTTATAAAGGATTTTCTGAAAGCCCTAATTATACATCTACGCAATCGCCAATATTTCATGTGTGTGTGAAAAGTGTTATAAAGGATTTTCTCAATACCCTAATTATACATCTACCTATGCAATCGCCAATATTTCATGTGTGTGTGAAAAGTGTTATAAATGATTTTCTCAATACCCTAATTATACATCTACCTATGCAATCGCCAATATTTCATGTGTGTGTGAAAAGTGTTATAAAGGATTTTCTCAAAACCCTAATTATACATCTATGCAATCGTCAATATTTCTGTAGCAAATTCCACTTAAATAATCCTTCACAATCCCAAAGAAAAGCCATGTGTGTGTGAAAAGTGTTATAAAGTATTTTATACATATATGCGATCACCAATATTTCTGTTGCAAAATCCACATAAATAATCATCCACACTCCCAAAGAAAAGCCTTATGTGTGTGAAATATGTTCTAAGAGATTTTCTCAGAATCGTAATTTACAAATGCATGCTCGCACTCACACAGGCGAGAAACCATTCGTGTTTGAAATTTGTTCTAAAAGATTTTCTAGGAAGTGTGAATTAAATTAGCATTCACGCACGCTATAATTGTGAAATGTGCTATAAAGTATTATATAAGTTAGAGAATTGTTCCTTTCCTCCTTATTACGATAATTTAGAATAGTCAAGAGGGGAAATTGATTTCAGTTTTATCTGTGCTTACTATACCATATATTCCAGAAATAGTTTTAAAGTTTGAATGTTTAAAAGTTTAAAATAGTGTTTCTATTATTCCTCACTAATTACATATGTTTTGATACTCATAGACTTTCTTTATAGGTTGTATAAAATGTTTGTGTTTTTATATATGTGTATATATTTCCTAAACAAATAAATCAGATTCATTAATTCACAACGCTTGTAGAGTATTCACTATTCAACGTAAAGTCCCACTATACGTAAATGGTCATTTAAATTTATGGATGATTTGATTTACAAATTCCCAAAATTATAAAAAATAAAATTCCACCATTGCCACCCCTTATCAATTGAAGATAAATGTTTCGTACGTCACATATTTTTATTTTCTCAACACAGCTAAAAATAAATTCATCGTTTAACATTCACCGTAATTTTTATGATTTGTGATCATATAATATTTTATTAACAAAGAAAAGAAAGCACGATAAGTAGATTTAATATGATTTCAAATAAACAATTGCTTAATTTCCCGAGTGTGTTACGTTCGTCTGCCATGGAATAATCTTACTGCATTCCAGACAAAAAAATATGAGCATTTGGATACGTGCCAAGGAAAAGAAATTAAGACAACACTTACCATAACATAATGGAGAAATTTTGGAGAGCCTTACTCGTGTGATACCCTAATAAAAATAAAATAATGTGTTTCACCAGAAAAATGGCTCCAATTTTGCTGCAACCAATATTTTGGTACCATGTTTCACCAGTTTAGAAGTAACATTTTAGAATTAAGAACATCCTTCAAACTTGTTAATTGCGACCATGGCAGACTCTACGCATGAGCTGACTTTACGAGTTCAATGTTAAAAAGGTTAACAGAAAATAAGTGATAAGGAAATGCCGAATGACTGGATTTTTACAAATTCTCATCTTGTCGGTCAATTTGGCACCCATCCAAGATTTTAGAATAGTTCCCAATGCTAAACGGGGAAACGTAGTTGCACTATAGTGAAACACAACATGTAAATACTGGTTGATGCAAAATTGGAACCACTTTTCTTCTAATACATCATTTTATTTTTAACAGAATAAAAAAATTAAGGGGCAAAAATTAGCCGTACTTGGATATTTTCAGTTTCAGTTTCAGCAATCGCCAATTTTACCATTTAAAAACTGTTATAAAACGGATATTGATTTTGCCAGATAACTGGCATTTGGAACCCCCTTTTTTCTACCAGATACGAATACATAAAATTGCAGCTTACTATTATAAATATAATTCATTTCACAATGACTAGTTAAAAATATTTCTCATTGTGAAAATTTCTCGAATTTTTCTCCAACGTTATCATATTAAAAGCTTTGAAAAAACGGAATGTCAGCACCACCTCAAGGAAAAAAAAAATGCCTCACAAAGTGATCGGCACTAATTTGTGACAACATTCATAAATATAAAACCGAATCGAAATATGTCCATTAGTACTTCATGGGAGATATCACAAAAGTTTTGTGACATATGAACAGACACAAAAATGGACTGCAGAATATTTTCTAAAATATCGTTAAATGATATTCTGGGTCTCTCAAAACATCTAAATTCTTTAAAAACCAGAATTCGATGGTATTTACATAACATTTTTTTTTTTTTTTTTTTTTTTTTTTTTTTTTTTGACTTACTGCATAAGAAAAAAATAATATAAGTACAGTAATATTTCAAGAATAATATAAGTTCAAAATTTTAGCCCAAGTATGTTATCTCCCGTCGTATACACACTTAGACTTTTAAATTTTAACCGCTTTATATATATACGGCTGATTTTTAATTTTACGCATTGAATTTTTTTCTTCTAACTTTTTAACAAAAAAAAAAAAAAAAAAAAAATGTTTGGCACATCATATTTTGAGTCCCGTAAACTTTATGGGAATTTGGAAGTTCTTCATCTCACTCACTATTTTGAAATACGTTGACATTCTTCGTGTGCTATATATTTTTTCTCAGTAGCTACTTTTCGACAGGTGATACTTGTGAAATATTTCATGAATTATTTTGCGAATGAAAACATATTCGCTGTTAGTGTATTTTGTCTTTCTGTTTTTAGTAAGAAGATCAAAATAGGTAAATCAAAATTTTAAAATAGAATATAATGGTTAGTATAACAAATGATTCACGACTCCACAATAACATTTATCAGACGATGATAATAGGTTTTGTTAGAAAGTGAAACAATTAATAATATTTAAAAGACGGGAAGTATGTTGCCATATTAAAATAATCGTAAAAGATTTTTTTTTTTTTTTAACCATTAGATTAGAATAGCCTTTTTTTTTTTTTTTTTTTTTTTTTTAGAAAGACTTTTAATCTTTTGAAATTCTACAATGTTATAGAAAAAAAAAAAAAAAAAAAAAAAAAAAAAAAAAAAAAAATACAAACTTACTTTTAATGAATTGAAATGAATTTAACGATGGTTTATATCATAGGATATAAATTAAGGTATTTCAACTGTAGGATATTAAGAAAGATAAGGTATATTTTTAAAATAATGTTAAGTACGTATACGGTTCGCTCTATACCCCACTCTAAGTCACTATATGCTGATTGACGCCTTTTTCTTTTTTCATGAAAGGTTTATTACAGCGTACTGACTAATATATTTTTTTATTAGTTTCAACTCTATTGTACATATTTACAGCTGGAGACTTATAGTTATAAAGACTTTTTGTCTCTAACGATCCATGTGACAAAGTCACCCTAAATTTCCGTCGTGGCATCCTCCTTCGTCAGAATGGCGACAACTCTGTTGTAATAAATTTATGTACAAAGTACGCCTATAATGAAACCGAACGAATAAAAAAACAGACTGATAAAACAAAAAAGGGAAAGAATAAATACATATTTAAAAAGAGTGATAACTCAACTCTTGTTAAAACCAGTTTAAATTGGTTATTAAATAGTGTGTATATGAAAACGCCGTAGTAATTTTCTTTTATTGAGAAGACATTGTACAAAACAAATTTCTTCCGAATGGAACAATGTTGTAACAATAAATGTTGTTACAAATTAGGTAAATATGCTACCGAAACTTAAGATATAATTTCAAAAGTGTATGGTGTTGCATCGCCATAAAGAACACAAGATTATGAGTTGTACAACTGCTTTAAATGTGGACGAGAAAGAATTGAAGATGAATAAAGACAGGCCTTTCAACTGTAATGAATGGGAACATTGATAATTAGTACACGTATTTTGAGAACGGTTAGTTCCAATGGCTAAGAACGGTGTTTCGGTGACTTGAAGAAGTATAATACTAAATGTAAATTAAAAGTAAATTTTGTGTCCTGCAGACAACATCTTCAAAAACGCTTATTTTTAAATGAAGAAATGGATAACTTTGTTTCAAATTATTATAGATCTATGATTCACCCAATCTTTTTAAATATATTATGACGAGTTATTTTAAAAACATAATCTCATTGAAATAATACATACATACATACATACATACATACACACACACACACACACACACATATATATATATATATATTACACACATAAATATGCATGTAAAGAATGAGTTGTCAGTGTCCCATATTGGGCGATTTTCACCAAAAATTAAAAGACATTAACTCCAAACCTTGAGAAACTCCAAAAATTCGCACGAAACTTCTAAGTCGCATTAATCAATAAGGTGCATAATCTCTTCAAGCAATTTAACATAAATAATGTGCGATCTCCCCTAAGTAGAAGAAGCGCAAACTCTCCTATTTTAGTAGGAAACATTGCGTGGCTCTCAATTTAAATATAGCTGTTTTTAAAGGGAACCATTAGTTTTTGCACACTTAGTCTAGGTTAGGAACTAATGAGAAACAGTTTAGTCATAATATATTTTGTAATATTGCCTATGTATAGAAATTTTTCGAAAGATTTTTGAAAATACAAGCACTTATTTTTGAAAACAAAACAAGATAATTTTTTTTTAATTTTTAGACGCTTGAAAGAATCTATTTGAACATTTAATTATATACTACACTATTTATGTTGTACCAGAAGTCGCTCTGCCCACACTCTACACCTTCCCTCCGAACTTCTATATGCGCAGTCTCTCCTAGCTTCATATAAAAAGAAAGTAAAATTATGCATGTAACATTAAGTTTCTACTTAGCTATTGAACATGGGTCAAATGTATTCTTTGGCTGCTATATTTTTAGCCCTTTATATTCCTTTTACTATATTCTATCTTTTGACAGTCTGATTTTTCTTCTGTTACCTTTTAACAATAGAAATCTTCGACACTTCATATTTTATGTCCCGAAAACTTTATGGGAGTTCTAGAAGTTCTTCGTAACATTCACTTTTTTGAAATACGTTGACATTATTCGTGTGACATATATTTTATCCCGATAGCTACTTTTCGACAGGTGATGCAAGGAAAATATTTCATGAATTATTTTCGGAATGAAAATATATTCATCGTTGGCTTATTTTTCCTTTGTTATGAAAAAAGGTAAATCAGAAAAAGGTATGACAAATTTGAAATATAATGTTAGTAACACACGATTTATGGACCCACTTGAAAATGTATCAGATGATAAGAATTTATTTTGATAAGAATATTTCAGTTTTAGAAGACAAAATAAATACTTTCTTATTGAAATTACTGCAAAAGAAATTTTATATAATTATTGTATTTAGAAAAAACAAAATTTATTTATTCTAAATTATATTGAAATTTTACTTTCTTCCATACAGGAGAGCGTGGGACTAGTTGTCACAGGGGTAAGAAGTAACTTGCAGTTTACAAAATAGTTTGTAAGAGTTCTGATTAAATATTTTTATAAACATAATTCTTATGACCCGCTTTATAATGTAAGCACAATCGGTGTTCCTCAAAAATGGTTAATGAGAGGTCCTGTACACGTGCTTCATTTTAGCTAGTTAGTTGTAAAAAAAAAAAAAAAAAAAAATCGTAAATTTTGATTAAAGGTATGTTAATGTATACTTTAACGAAATGTTTATAGTTACTTATTTAGTCTGTGTGTTGAGTTATAAAATGAATGTTTAATTTTTTGTATACATCGTTATACATTTTATTAATAAACAAAATGTCCAAAATCATAGGAAGGGGCAGGTTGAAACAAAATTTTGGGGCAAGTTGTAACATGTTAGAGAAGTGCCTTGCGCACCGTGGAAGAAACGCGGCGACACGGCGACAATGTCGCAGAACGGCATCGAATCCTTGCAGAAAGGTTTTTTTCTTTCAGGAACAAAATATTTTGAAAGAAAATAATTAAGTGCAATAACTTGGCTAAAACTATTCTGCAGTATAAGTTTCGTTTTTTGCAGATTCTGCTCGTTTTGCAGAAAGCTACGAAAGGGTTACTTTATTACAGCGGTACAACAACGGCATAAAAACACTGATCGCTGTGTGCGTACGAAACAACAGCAATATTCCCTCTACACATATGATCTGTGTCCGCTCTGTCTTGCTCTGATGAGATTTATCTTCTGTTTCAAACTATTTGCGCAGTTGGTCATTGAATTTGAAGGAATTTCTAATATTCATGCCTATAATCTACCCTTCTTTTTTTTTTTTTTTTTTTTTTTCCACTAGTTTCGCGCAATTAAAAAGATATCGCGGTCCGATCATTATAAACTTTCGATTTTATCTTTCTTACAAATGCTGCAAAAAACATATTCATGGATTATTTATTTTTATTTTTTCTTCCTTATCTATAAAATTGTCTCAACATCTCTTGAAAATAGAAAAAAAAATCAATTAATTACTTTTATAATCTAATTAAAAACTACACAAATCATTGCACAATACTCATAGCTAAATAGATAATAATAAAAAAAAATCATGCGCAAGGCATTGCGTAGTTAAAATTTACTGAATCAGGACGCAGAGAGAAATATTTGTTTATATTAACTGAAACTTACTTTAATTAGAATCAAAAGCTGAAAGCGATGCAGAAAGAAAAATAATGCTATGATTATGCAGTGTTTTGATTTTCATTTAAAAATTCTTTTAAAGGTTTCGTTGTATAGCTGAAGAATCTTTTCTCTAGGACTGGGAGCAGTGTCTTGTATGGGTGACTTTCTAAGGTATCTTAGTCCGTGTTTACATGAGTTTCCTATAAAATACGACTTAAGCGAATGAAGAGTTCTCCGTGGGAAAATTACTAAAACGTTTCAGTCCGCATTCCTGTGACTTTAGAAGAAAATCACGGAAAACTCGGAACTTTAACGAAGTATTTACCATTGGAGAAAGAAAAAGAATATTTTCTATGACATTTGTTGAGATAATTGAGAACGTGATAACTAAGTTTTTATAATGCAGGGGTAATTCTAAGTAAATTTCGGATCTGAAAGCTAGATTTTCACAAAATTTGGCGGTTTTAAATTAATTCTTCACGAAAATTGCACGATAAAATTTCGTATTTTGAAGCCAACCTCAAAAATATGATATATTTCAGTAGTCAAATATCCCTCCCCCTTCAAAAAATAAATAAATAAATAAATAAATAAAGATGGTGAATTATGAGGTCTAAGTAATTACATCTTTTTAGCAAAATAATACTTATTTTAGCAATTAATTTCAATTACGTAACTGTTTTTTTTATAATTAGCAATAAATTAATTCCATATTTCAGTAAATGGCCGCAAAATTGTTGCGTACGTCGCACATCAGCTTTGAAAAAAGAAGAATTTTACCGTTTAGCCTATGTCAACAATTAATTCTTATTAAATATAAATTTTGTTAATTAGTGGAGAATTGATTAGATATTTCCATTTTCACTATCTGCTACAAAAATATACCAACTTATGAACATCAGCTTTTAAAAAATCGTGATCTTTCTCGACTAGCAAATAAATAATAGCACTTTAAACGTAAATGTTTTACTAGTGGTAAAACGATACCGTATTTCTAAAATTTACTGTACAATTATTCTGTATTGAGAGATTGTACAATTATTCTGTATTGAAAAAATTCTGTACCCCAGAGATAAAGTATACCATGCTAATTTTGTGAAAAGAGCACCATGTCCTTTATGTGTATTTTTGTATTTATACAGAGGCATTAAGCATTAATATACAGTAACTATAAAGGAAAGACAGTGGGAAGAAAAAAACATTCTCTTTATTTATGACAAAAATATGTCACTGCAGCACATCAAAGACATGGTAGTAAAAACTCTTTTCACAAAATGGACATTGTGTCCTTTACCTCCACAGTACACAATTACTTCTTACCAAAAATTAATATGGGATGATAAAGTTTTGTAAAAAGTTCATACAGATTTGATATTAATATAAACATTTTTAGAAACAAAATAGCTAGTCATATTGGTAGTCAGTAATGCATTTATTTTTTATTGAATAATATCGTCTTGAATAAAGAAATTAGCTCTATTGAGGTTTGTCGCCGAAAGCTAGAAAAAATTCTGCCACAGGGGCCTTGTGGAGATGCCTACAGCCAGAACTCGAAGTCTCCGCCCATTTCCAGAAAACTTTCAGAAATGAAAAATTTTTGGCTTCTTCTATGCCAATACTATAGTTATACAGAAATACTTTGTGTTTTTACATTATAGTACCATGATAATTTAACCACGAATTAGAATCACGATTTAATCGCGAATTAGAGAACATTGTGCAAAAATAGTGCTAGAAAAAAAGCAGAAACTTCTCATAAATGAGAATGTCCTGAAAAAAAGACGGAAAATTCGAGCTCTGCTAAACGCTCTCTGTGGCATAAGAATGGGTATAATGGTTAATATGCAAAATGTGAGCAGACATTAAATGTATGAGAGCGAACAAAATATCTTTTGCTTGGATTAATTAAAACTTTGACTAAGATTAACATCTATGTTGGTTTTATCTTTAATTTTCTTTTAATTTTACTATAATTCATTGTTGCTATACCAAAAAGGTTATAATTTAATATTAGTTATTAATTGCCTTTTTCATTAAATTAATAAATGATTGGAAAAAAAAATGAAATATTGTTGTTTTTATTGTTAGGGTTCCCGTTACAATTTGCCGCAAATAAGGGGCAAATTGTAACAGGCGAATAATTTTGAAAAAAAAAAAAATTGTGCTAAAAGTAGCAAAATTAACGAAAGTTTTTTTATGAATATGATAGATGTATATTCATGCTATGGAAAGCAGCAATTATAAACAGAAAAACGTAAATACATTTAGAAACATACTTCATTTTCCAAAAACTGTTACAACCTGTCCCACGCTCCACTATATCAGAAAAAAAGTAATATATTTGTGAAAATTTTCCAGTAAAAAAACTCGTTTGCGCAAATTTTTTGACAGATTTGCGCTTTTTGAGATGTCTTGAAAACGATCTGATTGTTTTAAGAAAATGTCTGTCTGTGTTTATGTGTGTGTGTGTGTGTTCGTCCGCAATTTTTATGGACGCTGTATCTCACAAAGCAATAACCGAAAATTAACCAAACACGGTATTATTTCAACCGTAATATAAACTGGTGCTGACTACATTTATGGGCCAATCCTTCAAAAAATGGCGCTGAAATCACTTTTTTTTTTTTTTTTTTTAATATATCAGTATATAAATGCAATATAAAATTTTTAATAGGGCAAAATAACCGTATAAATATTCATATTGAGAGTTATTATTACCGAATAATTGTAAAATTGATATGAATTATTGATAATTGTTGTAGTAAACGTCGAAAGAAATGTGTACATTTATGAACATCGCTTCTCCCTTGTGAGGGGGAGTATCCCTAATAGGTGGGGGTAAATTTTCAAAATGGATATCTTTCGAAATATTTCGTTATCATATTAAAAATGTACGGTTGAACCATAGATCTGTAATAATTTAAAACAAAATTAACGAATTTTTCATTAAAAAAGAAAAAAAAAAAAAAAGAAAGAAAGAAGAAAAATTGTATATTTTCTGATGTTGGCACAAACTGACTTTCTTTTGGCATTTAGTATTATCTTTCTCTGAGATAAAAATCGTCATATTTGCTAATTTAGAAATATCAATGTTTTTTTAAGTGCGTTTAATAAATTCTAAAGGATGTGATATTTTCTTTTATTAATTAATATAATGTAATTCCCATTTATTCTTCATATTTTTTTAAAACATTAAATAAAAGCTATCCGATTGATCATCTTTACTGTATGGAATATAAAAACCTCTTCCGCCTTTTTAATGTATTTTAACAATGCGCTGCAAAAAACAAAAAAAAAAAATCGAGCCCTGATACAATTTCCCTGATTCTTATGTAAAATGACCTCTTGAATTCGAATATGACCTCCATTTTGCCCAATCACCCACCATTTTTGCGGGACGCTACACCCTCTCGCAATGTTTATCATTTTTCGGCAGTTTTATAGCCAAGAATATCTTTTAAAGGGAAGAAAAGGATTATTTTAACTGTAAAAACAAAACAAAAATGTATATGGTATAATAAATAATAATAATAATAGATTAAAAAAAAAAAAAAAAACATAAGAAATAGAAATTCTAATTTTAATGCTGAATTCTTCCCCCCCCCCCTAAATTTTCCCCTCTCTACAAATATTGTATTAGAGTTTTCACCTCTGTAGACACACGGAATATATTTCTAACCTAAAATAATCATTTACCCTTCTCCAAATCAAATCTATAGCCATAAATTTGCCGAACAGGGATAAAAATAGGGTGACGTACCCCCAAAACGATGGGAGATGGAAAAAAATGGGCGTCATATTGGATTCCTGAGGTCATTTTACATAAGAATTTGCTCGAATGGTATTGCGGTCAATTTTCGTGAAGAGCAAAGCAATTATGGAATGGGGGCATCTAAAAGGTCATGTAATAAAGGTCTAAATTTGTGATTATTTTATACTTTTTTTATTTTTATTTGTAAAAAAAAAAAATCACCATGATCATTATACACAATTTTTCCAAACTACTTTCGATGTATTTAATTAGTCTTTCAAATTTCTATTTGTCATCTTTTTTTTTTTTTTTTTGCCAAATTTCTTCTTTTTTTGCATGATCTTGTTTCATCTGCCACCTTTCAGAAAAAATCTTCGACATGACATATTTTGCCGTCTGGATGCTCGAAAAGATTCCCAGAATTTCTTCATTGCGTTCATTATTTTCAAATAAATATTATATGTTCATTATTTTCAAATTCGTCACATTATTCTTGTGACGAATATTATTTTCTTAATGTCTACGTTTCGAAAGATAATAGTGAGTAATATTTCATGATTTTTTTTCCCCCCGGAACGAAAACATTTTTGATATTTGTATCCTTTGCTTTTCTTCTTTTGGTGCAAAATCTTAATTTGAGAAATATTGAGATTTTAATGGTTGATAACATACGATTTACGCTCCTCATGAAACGTATGTCAATTACATAGCTGCCAGCTATTTTCAGCAATTTTTTTCTGGAATATTTTTAGTAACCGCCCTTTTTTCAAAAACCATAATCATTTCAAACTAATTTTTATCACTGAAAAATATTTTTTTAATTAATATAACGCTAAATCGTTTAAATAGGTGATAAATATATGTTAGGTTAGATGTTAACTATGTTGGGATAGTTAGCTAGTTCTTGTTGAATGAGTCTTATTCTAAGACAATCCTCAATACAAAAAAGGCACTTTTTAGTGACCAACTTTTTTTTTGTGTGTGTGCCAGTACTGGGGTCACAAGCAGACGCTGCTCGGGAATTTCGGTTATACTCTAGACAGTCGGCACTCAAACGTACTCCTACTACTTTTGAGGCTTATGTACTACCTGGTAGCCCAACACTGCTACAAGTAGCATATATTATGAAAATTTCCTAATATATTAATTATTTTTACTAAACTTTAAACATAATGCATATGTAAATAAGCAATTATTTACAAGACAAGTATAAAAAATTAAGATTACACTAGAAAGCCTCAAATTGAGACATCTCACCGAGGAATTATCATAAACTTGAATCATGATTAAATAAAACATAAAAAAAAAATTTGGAGAAAACAAAGCGAAAAGATGAAAAATTAATGGATTAATCTTTAGAGAAATTTAAATTTCTGCATAATAATAATTTTCTCCCTATTTAATCGTAATTATATGTTAAAGAAAATTACCCTTTAAAGAATATAGTGTTGAAAAAGGACGGATTCTAACAACCGTCAACAATAAATTTTAAAAGTCGCCAGCAATGGTCAATGAAAATAATATGTTATGAATGAAACATAACATAATAATATTTACGGACCGATTAAAGTACGGACCGATTCATAGAATAAATTATCCAAATGTATGCAATCACTTGTTTCATATTATTTTTGCCATGAAAGGTTTTCTTTCTTTTCTTTTCTTTCTCGTTCTTTTTATTACTAAAAGACCGATTGATCGACTTTATTGCAATGAAGGGAAATTTAATGTATATATATGTGTGTTTGTGTGTGTGTGTACGTGTGCAAATTCATAGCTCATTACAATTTTTAGTTTTTAAGGTGTAGATAAATTAAAACAAAAATAAATACGCCTGGTGATTTCTCATATCGGCCATGATTTTAATTTTTACTTATGGTTATAAATGACTCATTTTTTCACACCACATTTTTATACATTAATTTTTTTTCAACACATTAGGATTAAACAAGAAACTTTTCTTAAAAAATAAATAAATGAAATAAATAAATAATATAATAATAATAATAATAATAATAATAATGTGAGTGTAGAGGGGGGGGGGGAATAAGAGAAAAAGAAAGAAAAACGGCTATTACCAGAAGTGCTATGAAATAAATTAAAACGTTGGCCGCAACGTGATTCCTAAATATGTATTTTTACTCTGTCCCATATATATGGCAGTGAAAGCATTATATTGGTTTGCATTTTCGAATTCGAGTTTTTGTTATATTTACATGCCTTGTGGTCCCATGAGTCTGAAAATTATATCTTTAGCGGTTGGTTTGTGTGTGTACATATCAGCATAAAAGACAAACAAATTGAAACAGAAAACTCAAACAAGGCATTCGTAATCTGTAATATATTCTAATGCTGCACTAAAATTTTCGTTCCGATCAAGAAAATGATTTGTGTACAGAGACATCCAAGAGAGTTCAAATACATTGCGTCTACGGGCGAAATTTCTGCTAGATATAAGTTAACATCTATAGAGTGCCCTAAACAAAACGGAATGAACATATTTTTGTAGACATGAAAGTATGTTTTGTGTAGATTGTGATATGGAGATCATTCATTATTCGTTTACTGGGCGACCCAAAGTATTTGGATGTATTTGATCTCTATTTGGATATTGATGGGAGTTTATTTAAATTTGTATTAGGTATTTATGATATAAAATTAAATTTAAGTAATAATGCGCTGAACATACATTTTAGGACAGGATACAGAGCTAACCAAAATTAAAACGTTCTTGTCTATTAAAGAAAACTGATAAAAATGCTTTGCTACATTTACCATGCCCACAAACACTGATTAAATATATATATATATATATATATATATATATATATAAATTCTATTACTAAAGTATTTTTTGAAGTGCACTGAATACAAAAGTCCAGTTTTTAGCGGTGGACTTGTATATACATCTGTTATCAGCATAACCTAAAATACATAACTGTGGAAATTCAAATTTTGTGTTTTGAAGTTCATATTAGGTTGCCAATAGAAAAAAAAATGATCAAAATTGGCAAATTTGAAAGAAAATTAATAATAGACTTTTTCTCTTTTTAAATAAATGTAGGCACTATAATTGAACGAAGAAATTGAGGAGGTTGGTAGAACACGCAGAATAATATGTCAATTTAAACTGTATCTATTATAGATTATTTAAAAGTAGACTGAACTTTCTATTTTATTTAATCACCTTACGATTTATTCCGCTGTCTATCTTCATGTTATTGAAATGCAGGGTAAGAGAAAGTTGTGTGAGTGACACACCAGATTGATAAATAACAATCTTTTATGTTTTGTGAATGTAATCACATTATTTAAATGGAAACATTGACGAGAGAAGACTGAAATGTGGACAAAACAAAGCATTTGAAAGAGAGATAATTATTAATATTAGGAAGTTCATTGTTATAATTATCATAAAAGAGATTTTTGTAAATGTCTCCTTTATTAAACATTATTTCGTCTAAGCTATTAAATGAAACAGCTTATCAACATGAATTCCAATCAGTCTGGCTAATACAATAATATCAATTTCTGTTTTATATAAAATTGATTCTAAATAATATTTCTGGTAGCATCTCATATTCTAACTGTAAATTATAATTGATATCAAAAAAGTTAGAAACATTCTTTTCTGAGTTGATTGACAATAAAAATTAATAAATTGAGTATATTCATTTTATTTAAATTATACAATATTTATACTATCTAACTAATAGCTTAAAACTTTACATTTCAATACGGTAGTACACTGCGCATCGTAGGATATTTACGTATATTTTTAGAAGAGTAATAAAAATATTATTTATTTATGACTTTCCCAATTTTGACATAACTACATAGATGGAACACGGACGCAAAATTCATACTGGCGTCTGTCTAAGAAATTTCTCGACGTATAAAGTCGTTGATTTAAGAAGAGGAAAATGTTCTTAACTTAATAGTGGTATAAATTCCCATATTCTATCCCTGTGACTATGCGTTAAAATAGTAATTGGTTTAAGAATAATAACACTGTGTGACACGATATCGGTACACATAAAACTGACAGCTATTATCGGTAGCTATGAGTTACACTATGTCGTCAGTGTATATCTTATGTTTCTATCACGTCTCGTTTTTGAGGTATAAGCTATTATTCAAACAGCAAATCTGCATTTAAAAAAAAAAGCAGGATTATGTCTTCAAAGAGCTGGTGTTTTCATACCACAACAAGAGAATAGCTACCTTGCAATAAACGTACCAAAAAAAAAGGGACATGTTAGAAAAATATGCGTATATGTTCCTATTCATCGATAAGTATGGATAAATAAATAAGCAAATATGGAATGGGTACTTAATTTTTTTTTTAACACAGTGTAGTGTTATAAGAGTAGTTGTTTAAATTTTTCTATGTTTTACTGTGAAAAATAAGACACTGAATACATCTGACCCAAATTTATTACAGAAAATGTTGATTAGACAGGAGTTTAATAAAATGGAGAATCACTATCGGAAGAACCCTAAAGACGTAAAAGAAATCTACAGTCCTTTAAAACTGTAGCTCCAGAGTGGGCCGGATTACAAATGTAAGTGTCTGTAGTGGGCGTGTACTAGAGATAAAGCAACAGAAAAAATAAGTTACAAATTTTGCGTATTTTGTGCACAATATTTGTTTTCAACGATTTATATAGTGCAGGGATGGAACACGGGCGCAGAATTCATACCGGAATTTGTCTAAGAAATTTCTCTACCTATAATATCGTTGATTTAAGAAGTAGAAAATTTTATTACATTGATAGTGGTATGAATTCTGCGCCCGTGTTCGATACCTGATAGTGTTTTCATGTAATAAAATGTGATAATAAGAATGTTTGTTACCGGTTTCTGTTTAATAACTTTAATAAAATTAAAATAAGTACATATTGCGAGTTCAATATTTCAGTTTTTAACCGTACATAAAAAATGTACATGTTAGAGATAAAATACTTGTATATACTTAATCAGCGATACGTGTAAGTGAATAAACAGTCAAAATTAAAAATTGTACCTAAAATTTAAATTTTCATTATAACACATTGTAATTTTCTACAAATAAATTAAGTGAAAATATTATTTTCATAGAATACTGTTAATGCTGAGCCCGAATGCAACCTCTGTTTTATATACGTTTCAGTAATTTTGGCGTTCATATATTTAAAAAATAAATAAATAAAAAATCTATAAGACAAACTTTCTGATTTCAAATTTCTTCATTGTAAAACTACAGGCTTTTCAAGTGTATTTTTTATAGTTTTTTGTACGAGATGCACAGTTTTCTTTTAAATAGTTAAACGTACACCACACTCATTTCTGGACATCTTTGTTTAGTGTATTTTATTTTCTTCCACGTTTTTTTTTTTACATCACTATTTTTGTGCAAAAAATTTCATCATGTTGAATCACAGAAAACTACTGAAAAACTTATTAAAAAATTCTTAATTAAATACGCAGCATGTGAAAAACCCCTTATGAAATTTCAACTTTGGAATATACCTAAAATCTAGCTCATCCTTTTGCCAACATTTTGCTTAAATTTTTACTCAATTCAAATGCATTTTTTACAAAAGTTGTCCAATATATCTTGCTTTCAACCTATGTAATAAAATTCTCTCTGTCTTTCGCGCAAGCGCAGTAAAATAATACTTACTAATATAAAATATAAATGCTCATATCTCAATGAATATTACACGTTTTATGTTGAGTTTTATGTTTCTGAATAATGTTTCTCTAATGGTTTGCCACTTCTTTCTGTAAATTTTGTAAATTTTTATGGAAATCCGTTTTAGTTATAAATAAAAAACTTTTCAAAACAATTAATAATTTTTGAAAATAATTATATATGTCTAGATATTACCACAGTTTCCAGAACAACATATTTAAATTTTATACATAGAATGTGATACGTTTTATCATTGTAAGTCATTTATAGCTTACATCTATATGTATATATATATATAAGGTGATTCAAAGTATTTGCGTTCTCCTTAAATTTATGGTTGCTCCCCTAATTGCTCTCTGAACTATATCGATAGAGGAAAGTGTCAGTTTTTAAATGTTCGTTTCATGTCTGAAGTTCCTAGCAATTTTGTCCAGTGTTTTTTTTAGAAAATAGAAAAAAAATTGAATATAAAAAATTCTAATAATTTGATCACCAACTATATACAGGGATGGAACACGGGTGCGGAATTCATACCACTATCAATGTAAGAAATTTTTCTACTTCTTAAATCAACGATATTTCAGGTAAAGAAATTTCTTAAACAGATTCCGGTATAAATTCTGCGCTCGTGTTCCATCCTTGTATATATAATTTTTATCTTGCTTGTTACGTGGTTAAAAAAAAATCTTTTGTAAATTTGTTCTCTACAATAATAAGTATTTTAATTTTTCGTTGACTTATTTATTATCGTCCTTTTTCAACTATATATATTGGCAAGAAAACTGAATTTGTATTTTAAACTTATATCTAATGGTAATAATTTTTATAATGTTTACTGAAAATGTTAATTGTGCCAGTTATATATATATATATATAAATATATAAATACAGTATAGAAAATAATAAGAGTTTTTTTACTGATTCACTTTAACACTTTTAATATCTCCTGAATATCATATGAACACATTATTTTATATAAACATGGACATTTTTTCCTGTAGAAAATTACAAAATATGCACTTATCGCTCGTTTACAAAGCAACAGAAAATATATTCAATAAGTTAGTGGCTATGGTTTGAAATTGATTGAAGTTCATTTTCAGTATTGTTATGGGATTATTGGTTTGCTTTTATTTGCATTATTCTGGAATTAATTTCATTACTTGAGGCAGCTATTATTATGTCACGCGAAAAATTATCTCTTTGCCGGTCCTATTTAATTACATTTCTCTGGTCAATGTCGTCAAATACATGTATTTTTTTATTCAATACCCACCATTAAATTTTAACTGTTGCTATTATTTAGTAACTTCAATGCTATTTTTCCATTTCGTACATCATATGTTACTCATCTAAATTATTGGTGTTAGTTTAATAAAAATTCTTGAATTTGGCAACACTGTTTAGAGTGCTTTAGAGCTTTAATGACAGCAAAGATTTAATTATACCCTGTGGTGCATACAATAGTTATAAGCAATATAAAAGCTATGTAAATTAGAACGATATTTGTTTTTTAATTTTTATTTATTTATTTGTTATATTTATTTATTTTTTAATTCACAGAAATGCTTTTATAACTATCATGTGTCCAGTAAATATTAACAGGATTGTAAATTTCTTTTTCTTAAATACAAAGTAGACAAAAATAGTTTTTAAGGCAATTTTTTTCAGTATTGATTTTTTCTATGATTACACATTTTAGGACCATGAAGTATATAAATCAGGTATAAAGCGTCTTACATTGCCATACGTATTCTTTTGCCTGTTAATTATCGGCATAACTTGGAAGCAAATAATTGTTAGATGATTAATTTGATGTTTTAACTGTGTATCGTTATATATATTGGTGTCATGTTACAATTTTATACCATGTTGGTAAATATTCATTTTATTGATATTTAAGTCATCAAAATAATCTGAAACAATATTTTTATTTTAAAAACATTTTCAATTTTTTATAAATTCTTTAAAAATGTTTAAAGAGGACGTGCGGGATTAAAAAAGCCGCCTTATACAGAAACATATACCAAAAAAGTTTGTTTCTTAAACTATATTCATACGTCATTAAACTCGAATACACTCAAAAATAGTAACTTTTGCTATTATTTCTTTATAGTGTTAAAATGTGATAAATTAACCTGTCTGAAGCTACAAAATATTACTTCATCTCACCAATATATATTACAGAATGTATTCCTTGTTGCAATGTTATATGTTTTAGGCTCTCCTGAATCCCATAGTCATATTTTAAACGTGTGGCCCATGAGCTGGTGTTATATATCCGTAACTGTGACGAGAGAGGAATCAGCATAATGGGAAAAAATGCTGTAATAACTCAAAAACTAATGTTAGCAAGAAATTCAAATTCAGTAATCAAAAACTGCACGCTATCGGAATGTTAGTTGAAAATTGTTATGAGATCGGATAAAAATATGATTTAGAGGCACAAATTAAAATATCCTTATGCATTGCATCTGTGGGAGAAATTTCTTTTTATTACATTTTAGTGATTATATATGTGTGTATTACATGTGTGACGCATTCAGTTTCTCGACAAAGTGTAATAATTCCCAAGAATAAGCAATTCTTCTGTACAGGATGTAATAATAAAAGGGATATGGAAATTATACTATATCAAAAGGAATTATTTAAAAATTATAACTAAATTTTTGTACTCATATGGTGGGCAAAACAAGAATCACACTCCCCGGCATTTTTTCATGTCACTTTCAGGGATGAGGAATTTTCGCCTTTATTGCTACCACTATCTTTATACAATAATCTCAATACTTAATTTACAATACACTACTGTGAAAATACCATAAATATATCGGTCTAAAAATAATGGAGACATTATAAAGGAGAGACTCTCTCAAACCTGAAAATGTCCTGGCAAAAGGGCAGGGAGTACAAACCCAGGAGAATAATGTTTTAGAGTGCAATCTTTCGATAACGATTTTTTGCTATGCTTTCGTGTTTTTACGTTCTTTGAATACAAAAAATCTAGATTTTATCCATCGTCTTATGTCTGTTTTAGAATTATACACATATGTATATATATATATATATAAATAATAATTTCTAATTTAATGGTTTAGAGATCCTTTATGAATATTACTTGAAAATTTTAGCTGCGCTTGGTATTTTTTCATACTTGAATTTTTCGTAGCATTGTTGTTATTTTCACTTTTTCCACAAAACTTTTTCGTAGATTTATTTTTACCAACACATAACTGCGATTAAATAAAAAGAAAATTACGTTTCAAAATATTTTTGTAATGAAAAAGCGGACTAAATTAAAATATTGGTTTACTATGGTATTCCTAAATATATACTTCTAAATTCATTAACAATATCTTGTGAATTTCGTGTGTGATGGGAGAGAACTGCTTTGTATGCAAAATAATGCTGTTGACCTTTTTAGTGAAAAGTAGGACTGCGCCCTATCAAGCGAACATCGATAAATAACTTTTAAACAACCAGTCTTACCAATATCTTCTTCAAACTCGGCTTTCTGTTTCTCACTTATTCACTAGCGCACACGCACCGAACGGCCGAATGTACCCCTAAAAATAGCACGGAATATCTTACTCTAATACTCCCTCGCTCCCCCCATTACTCACAAAAGTAGAAAAACATAACACCTAACGACCTCCCTCTACCGCAATACATCCCTCTTTCATTAAGAAAACAATGCAACTGGGATAAGTTCGATCACATTAAATATACTCCCTCTTTCTTTATTCCTGCAATCCCGCAAATCTAAAATATCACTGCTTTAAAAAGCCGAAGTTGTCTGATATCATATCAAATTATTCATTAGTTAAGAAAATTAAGTTATCGCAATATATTGCAATATTACCACCCAGCTTCTCACATTCGCAAATCTACAGACCAATAAATAATATTGTAGCAGCATGTCTTGCAGGAGTAAAGAATATCTGGCGTTTTAGTTCTTCCTGTCATTGGTTCATTCATGTTCAAAGTATCCATATTTACTGGCTAATAACATGCGAGCTTCAGTACTGATCAAAGCCGAATTTCAATATTTCAAATACCGGTGCCTACAAGTACAGCTCTTCGGCTGTCTCTTGGCGCTTATTACTTGCTTTGTTTTCTCATTAATTTCCATCCATTATCGGCAAAACTAAGTTTCTCTAAATGCTAACAAAAATTTAAATGATTACTCGAAATAGGGTAGAATGCCCGACATATAAAGAAATATTATATACAGTAAAACTTCCCGCGAGTGACCACCCTTCGTTCCGCAAAAATTTGGTCGTTAAGAGAGGTGGTCTTTCAAAGAAGTGTCAACATTGGACTACAAAATAAATAAATAAATAGATAAAAATAAAAAAACACTTAAAAATATTGTTTATGTTGTTATTTATTTAATACAACATACTAATACATATAAATAACTACACATACGTATTATTCTTTATTTTTATTTTTAAACTTTCTTAAAATGCAAAAAACACTTTAAAATATCGTTTACGTTGTTTTTTATTTAATACTGTATACTAATACATATAAATAACTGCAAATACTTTTTTTCTTAATTTTCTTAAATATTGCGAAATTTCGGTTTGCTGATTTTTTATTTCTTTTTACAGTACGTCTGTCTCTAATTTATTTTTTAAATCTGAAAAAAGTGCATTTACATTAATATCCTTCATTCATTCTGACTTTCTTATGATAAAATTTATTTGTTTTACAATCTGAGAGTTGGCCTATTGAATAACGTCGTCAGACGGACTTTCTATTCAGATTCTGAATTACTGCCTGAAAGGCATAAAAATATATTTTAATTTCCTTACCCTAAAATTTTAATGGTTAATTTTAATAGTGAATTTAGCACCTTGAGCAACGGCCCTTTCTATCAGACGTTCTTCCCAGTTGCCGTTCAGGTTCTCAAAACATTCCAAGTTCTCGTACTCCAGAGCCCTCGAATAAAGTTTCGAAAATTCTGCTATTTGTTGCATGGACGTTGTCGCATCAAACAAAAAAATCTGCTTTTCTATCGCGGAATTTGTCATATGGCAACTTACAAAGCAACTAATCAGAAGTTTTAAATCCACGATTTTCGATGACTAGCGGAGAAACAAATGCACATTTTGAAAATCGGCAACGAAAAGGAGTCATACAGACACCTTTAAAGTACTTGCAGCAATTAAAGTTTTGTGATTTATCCGGAAAATGATCCTGGCTTTCAGCAATAAACTGCCAGACAATCGCGTGTTACGACAATTAGACATTAATGAACCCAGACATTTTTGTGATATATTGTAAAAAAATCGCATTGTTTTAGGAATTAGCTTTGAAAAACATAATTGCGTATTTAAAATGTGTATTTAGCGGCGAAAAAATTGCCTAATTTAAAGTCTCAGAAAAAGTAATTTTCGCTAGCTGTATAACGACCTAATATTTCGGCAGTCGGTCAGAAAAACTTTACGTTCTTAACAGTCAAATTCGGAAAAAGCACAAGATCTATTAATTCGCAGCGAAATGATTTCGTATTTTGACAATCGACTTCAAAATTATCGCGTATATCGGCAATCAGATTATACATAATCGGAATCTTATCAACTAGATGTGAAATATAGTAGCTTATTTCAGAATATAACAAAAATTAACATAATTTTTGCTATTTGATAGAGAAATGAATATGAATAATAATGTTGGACATAAAGAAATCCAATACCAGGATATCCTTACATGCAGGGTTGCCATATGAATACTACATTTTTATTTTTAAGCACCACAGTTTTTAAAGAGTCAATCTGTTGGTTTGATCGCACTTTTTTGCCTATTTAAAACTATTGTTTTAATATAAAAAAAATGTAGTATTCCTCTGGCAACCTTGCATCCACCCCTAAGAAATACAATTTTCAGTTCTCTTTGTTACTTTGCAGTAACAACAACTACGTATACATGGTCAAACATATAAATCCTCTGTTGAAGTTCTTTTTTTTTGCCTACCATAAAAGGTGTGTGTGTGTGGGGGGGGGGGAGGAGGGGGAGAGGGATATATGCTCCAAAATTCAGAAAGGTGAAAAGCAAAATTTTTAAATTTATCTGATTTTAATATTTTTAAAGTTTGTTGTTGCATGAAATTCAAAAAGTTTTTAAAAAATGGTCTTTTTTTTTTTTTTTTTTTTCCTTGGAAAATATCATGATACATCGTTAATATCGATATAAATTTAGAGATATGTTCAGAGCCTAATTAAGGGATAAGCACACATTATATACGCTCTCACCGGAATATTTTTACAATTATTTTTTACTTCATGTCATAGAAATTCCACGCTTTGATGAGGAAATATTTTTTATAAAAAATGAACGGTGTAAAACAATCTAATTTACTCACCGTTATTAGACACCAGAATTCTTTTAAAATGATTTTTAATGAGAATTTTCTGTTTATTATAGTAAGAAAATATTTGTTAAAAAATAACGGTGTAAGTAAAAATAATGTGTGCTTCCACTTAATCAGACTCTGGATATGTTACAATATTTTATTTCTGGTATTAACACTAGTGAAAAGGGAATTTCATGCATTTAAAATAAACTACCACCAAAATTTATGAATACGATTAAAAGTAAATAAATAAAGATTTGGTCGGATTAAGTACAGTAAAACTTTATGTAATATTTATCGGACGAGTTTATACCAACGAATGTTGAAAGACTGAAATTATCTCAATTAATTGCGCGTGACGTAATGTGACCACTAATGTTCGCTCTCGGTATTATCATCTTATACAAGCCGCTATGTTTGACACAGCATAACTTGAACTTTCAGAAACACCAGAACTTGATAACCTATCCTTCTGTCTGTATTATATTAAAAAAATATGCAAAGAATATTTCTGGTGAAAATTGATTATTTATCTTCCAAATTATTATTTACATCCGAAAGATTAGACAAATGCAATTCTGAGACGATTGATAATAAAAAGAGTAATTTCAATATATTCTTTTTTCTTTCTTTCTTTTCTTTTCTTTTTTCTTTTTTTTTCTCTTTAACTGTACATATTCTATCTGAATAATAGCTCAAATTATGTTTAAGTTTCAATTTCTCAGAACACTTGGGCATCGTACGATATTTACATACATTTTTTTTTTTTTTTTTTTTTTTTACAATTAGAATAAAATTCACATATAATTATGATTCTAAATTTCATACCTAATTTTCAGTTTTTATATAACTATGTGTTAGGATAATGATTGGTTTTATTATAATAACGATATTCTGTACTTAAATAAAAGGGAAAATATTCTTTATTGCTGCCAACATTTTTATTTATTCCGGAGTATTTTTAGACCCGCATTTATTTCATAACAATTATTTTTTCGAGCGATTTTTCTTTCTTTTTCTTTTTTTTTTTTATTTAAATGCAACTTCTATATTAGAGAAATTTTTTCTATTAAAAAGTGGGGCAAAGTTAAGACAGAGCTAAAAATTTAACAGATTAGATTATAATGTTACCAACTTTGTTAACAGGGCCGTGCTTAGGGGGGGGGGCGACCGGGGCGGTCGCCCAGGGCGGCTAACAGCTAGGGGCGGCTAAAAATGACAAAATTTCAGCTAAAAAGTAGATTTAGTAAAATTGTTAGATTTTTTTAAAAAACAGGATTGGATTGGATTTGGGAATAAGGCCGATTGACTGCTGTAGGTCCTAGACCTGAGGGGGAGTGCCCTCCGTGGGGGGTCTTTCTAAGGGGTCCTAGCCCGTAATTACACAAGTTTCGGAGAAAACCATGAAAAACTCCGATCGGCTAGGCCGACAAGTGCGACTTGGGATTGAACCCGGCACCTGATGTTTACCAGCTTTGAGCACATAACCACTCGGCCGCTGGAGGCTTATTTTAAAAACAGAGAAAAAAAAAACTTGATAACTTTTCATCTGTTGCAACCTTGCAGTTTTTGGCTTTAAAGGATAGTTTTCAGAAGCAGAAGGAGGGAAATTATTTTAGTGCCTAGTATGGTGGCTAAAATTGTTTGCCTAGGAGGGCGGCTAAAATCTTTCGCCCAGGGCGGCTAAAAGTGTAGGCACGGCCCTGTTTGTTAATTGTATATTATGGGGCTAAAGCAGCGAAAGAGTACAACATTTGTTTTATAAACATGCCAATACTTTAATCGTGAATTACGAAGGTTACATTAATAAAAAAAGAAAAAATGTACTTAGACGTGCAGTATAAGATCTTTTTTAAATTTTTTTAGAAGAAACATTTGATATGTTTAACACGCGAATAAAATCGAAGAAACGTCGATCACATCACTCCTTAATATTATTGGTGACAGTTAAATAAAAAGTTCTCATTCTGTAATAGGTGGCGCTGTCTATAGCGACTACTAACGGGCTAAACGAGCATAATTATTACGAAAGTATAAGGAGCATAATTATTAAGTTCCAAATGGTAACACACACTATCTGATTTTAAACTTATTTACATTAAAAATATAAGCTTTTCGAATATATCTTTAATAGCATTTTTATGAGAAATATTGCAGATTTTTTAATGGATGAATGTACGTGACACACTCTCTTCTACGCAGTTTTATTAAAGTTTTTAAAAGAGAACTTTATAATTAAAAAATAACTTAAACTACTGTTCTAAAAATAATTATAACGGAAAAATAATAGGTAACACGCTTTACAACAGAGCCAGTTTTTACAATTTAAAATGTTGTCGTCATTTATTATCACAAAAAAAAAAAAAAAAAAAATCCGAACTTGTTAGATAGTTTAAAATTTCGTTAGAGTTCACATTGCTTGCTAAGACTTGCAGTTAGATTTACTTTAGTCACAGCTTACAGATTTACACTTTTCTGTACATATCTGGCAAAATGATATGTTATTTAATAATCTTAACGTTATGTAATTAGTTTTGAGGTCATACTAACCCATAGGTTTATTGTAGAATTATCATGATTAAAATATGGACGCGAATGCGCCATTTGAGGTGGAATACGGGCGCAGAATTCACACCCTATCAATGAAACAAAAATTTCTACTTTTTTAATCAACGATATTATATTTACAGAAATTACTTATATTCTATTTATTTTAATTATTATTATTATTATTATTATTTTTATTATTTTTTGCGATTCATTTTATGGATAAAACTAGTATTTTGTGGCTAACTAAAAATCTTTTTTTACTTTTTTCCGATATAAATTTATCAAGTACAAATAAGTTATTAAATTTATCAAGTACAAATAAGTTATTAAAATTATCTTCCATGACAGACGATTTTCTTTTCTTATAAATTCATAATAATAAATAATAAAGGAAGATTAGGCGCTAGTATGTTAAAATTAGGAAAATTATTAATGTTTTAAACTTAAACAAAGATAAAAAAAAAAATGAAAACAGACAGCTGATTCGGTAATATTTAGCGTACCATCTTCAGTGCATAAATAAATGCTCTGAGAATTTCTCTCTCATTTCTTTATATACTGTCCGCTTTTGAGTTTCCTTTCTTTGGCTTTAAGACGTTGAAGTTTTTTTTCTGGTTTTTACAACACTAAATGGCCATGAAAATTCGATTCTAAGTTCTACTAGCGATATCTTAAAAAATGCGTTTAAAATTTCTAACTTCATTTTAGTTTTAGTTTTAATTTATTTATTTAATCGTTTATTTTTGTGAAAATGAAAAAATAAAAAATGATAACATTGTTTTAAATTATCACAGATCTAGGATTCAAACATTAATTTTAGAGGTAATAAATTTAGAATAAGTATCAGAAGGCGAACGCTCAATTAAAATATCTAGGAAAGGGAGTTTATTATCTTTTTCTTGTTCTAAAGTAAATTGAATTGAAGGATTAATGGAATTAACGTAACTGAGAATATCAGAAACATGTTGATTATCAGTGATAATAAAAATATCATCCACATAGCTACGCAAAAAAAAAATTTTGTCGTGTAAAACAGTATTAATTTGATTTTCAATAAACTGCATCACTATTTCTGCAATCCGAACTGAAATGGGGGAGCCCATAGCAGTGTCATTAATTTGTTGTTACAAAGAATTATTAAAGCTAAAACAGTTGGAAGTTAAACAAAAAGAAATAAGTTCAATTAAAGCATCTGTATCTAAATAATTGTCGGTAGAAATATTATCCCCTCTGTAAAATTTCCCGTTACCTATCTAATTATCTATATATCCCCTTACATAGAATTCTCAGTTTAGTATACTTTCTGCTTATAGTTTTCATGATGATTTAAAACAAAATAGTGTTCCCTCTGATAGTTTAATGATTTCACTTGATGTAGTTTCTCTGTTCACATCTATCCCTATCCCTAATGCTTGTGATATTATTCGTAAAATTTACGATAATATTTCTACCGACAATTATTTAGATACAGATGCTTTTATTGAAATTATTTCTTTTTGTTTAATTTCCAACTGTTTTAGCTTTAATAATTCTTTTTATCAACAAATTAATGGCACTGCTATGGGCTACCCCATTTCAGTTCGGATTGCAGAAGTAGTCTTGCAGTTTATTGAAAATCAAATTAATGCTGATTTACACGACAAAATTTATTTTTGGCGTAGATATGTGAACGATATTTTTATTATCACTGATAATCAACATGTATCTAATACTCTTAATCACGCTAACTCCATTAATCCTTCAATTCAATTTACTTTAGAACAAGAAAAAGATAATAAACTCCCTTTCCTAGATATTTTAATTGAGCGTTCGCCTTCTGATACATATTCTAAATTTATTACCTCTAAAATTAATGTTTGAATCCTAGATCTGTGATAATTTAAAACAATGTTATCATTTTTTATTTTTTTCATTTTCACAAAAATAAACGATTAAATAAATAAATTAAAACTAAAACTAAAATGAAGTTAGAAATTTTAAACGCATTTTTTAAGATATCGCTAGTAGAACTTAGAATCGAATTTTCATGGCCATTTAGTGTTGTAAAAACCAGAAAAAAAAACTTCAACGTCTTAAAGCCAAAGAAAGGAAACTCAAAAGCAGACAGTATATAAAGAAATGAGAGAGAAATTCTCAGAGCATTTATTTATGCACTGAAGATGGTACGCTAAATATTACCGAATCAGCTGTCTGTTTTCATTTTTTTTATCTTTGTTTAAGTTTAAAACATTAATAATTTTCCTAATTTTAACATACTAGCGCCTAATCTTCCTTTATTATTTATTATTATGAATTTATAAGAAAAGAAAATCGTCTGTCATGGAAGATAATTTTAATAACTTATTTGTACTTGATAAATTTAATAACTTATTTGTACTTGATAAATTTATATCGGAAAAAAGTAAAAAAAGATTTTTAGTTAGCCACAAAATACTAGTTTTATCCATAAAATGAATCGCAAAAAATAATAATAATAATAATAATAATAATAATAATTAAAATAAATAGAATATAAGTAAATAAAAATAAATAAATAAATAAAAAGGTGTACAAATTTACTACTCATTACACTTTTTTGTTTTCAGGGTACAATAATAAATAAAAAATATATATATAGCTTGATGATTTCTCATACCTGCCATAACTTTCTTTTTTTTTTATCAATATATATATATCCGCTCTCTATTTCATACCACATTTTCTATAGATTAATTTTCTACAACATATAACAATTAACAAGAGAATTTTCTAAATAATAATAATAATAATAATAATAATAATAGTGTTGCAAAAATAAAATAAGAAAAAAAAAAAGCGGGTATTATTTCGAATTGCTGCGAATTAAAATTAAAATGTTGACAGCAACGTGTTTCCTGTAGAAATATATATATTTACTCTTACCCTTATAGGTGGTAATGAAAGCATGAATTTTGGGTTATATTTTCGACTTCGGGTTTTTATAATATTCATATGTTTTGTGGTCCCCTGAATCCGAAAATCATGTTTTTAGCGGTTGGTCTGTGGTGGTACCTTTCTGTGTGTCTATCTGTGTGTACATATCCGCTAACATCATATCTCACAAACAAATTGAAGCAGGAAATCCAAACTCGGTATTCTAAATCTGTATTATAATTTAAATGCTACACTAAACTTTTCGTTGCAATCATGCAAATGATTTGTGAAACAGACATCCAAGATAATTCAAATGCATTAAGTCTAAGGGCGAAATTTCAGCTATATATAGTTTTATATATATAGGACTGTCCGAAACAAAACGGAATGAACATTTTTTTAATATGCATTAAAGAACGTTTTGTGTAGATTATGGTATGGGAATCATTTATGATTCGTTTACAGGGCGACCTGAAGTAATTGCTTGCAAATTGCTGGGAGTTTACTTCATTTCTATTAGGTGTTTTTCATACCTAAATTTAAATACGCAATGCGATGGGCATATACTTTATGTACAAAATATAATGCTACCTAAAATTAAAATGTTCTCTATTGAATAAAATTGATCCAAGTGCTTTGCTACTATGCCCAACATTTACTATGCCCAACAAACGCTGCTCAAAAAAGAAAATATTTTTTTTCATATCCATACGGTATTTTTCGATGTTCTGTTGTTAACTTTGTTTTTCGTATATCATCATTTTTTGAAATGCATTGAATACAAGAGCAAATTTTCAGCAGCTGATTTGTATTTATACCAGTTATCAGCTTAACGTACAACATGTAACTGCGGAAGTTCAAATTTGGTATTTTGAAGTTCGTATTGGGTTGCCACTAGAAAAAAATTGATCAAAAATGGCAAATTTGAAGATTATTTAAGAACAGCCTTGGCTTTCTGTTAAAAAAAATGTAAGCTCTATAATTGTACAGTCACCCAAATAAAAAACGCCACCCCCACCTAATTTTGCCGTAAATTATCGTAGAAATATGCGACTGGTACCAATCAGTTTGTAATAACGTCTAGTTTATAATGTTATAGTTAGATTTTACTTAGGGGGTCGTCTACATATTAAAACTGACATCAACTTAATTTTTTTCAATGGTAACCCCCATTTTTTATAATTTATTTGAATTCTTTGGATCAAATCATCACGGAAAATGGTATAGTTTATATATTTCGCTCAATTTTTCATAGAGTTATAAGCTGTCAAAGTTTGGGGATGCTAATGTTAAATGAATGTGACAAACATTAAATCATATCTTCCGAAATAATTATGATATTTAAATTATGTTTTTTTTTTTATTCGTTAGAATGAAGTGACCCAAACATATTCCATGCAAATTTTTGCTAAAAAAACATTTTTTGAATTATGAAAATTATTAATAAATTCATATTTGAAAAAATTATGAATTATGACCTATGTTAATTTTTACGCGAATAGAACGGGCATCATCTAAAACATGGGTTTCCAAATTTCAGCTCGTTCCTAACATTATTTTTTGAGTTACAGTGATATTTCACTTTTTATTCCTGTTAAGGGGCCGTCACTTGTTATAATCTGTATCCTCTATATGTAAATGTTTGTATATAATTTGACGGAAAACTATTTTAATTTACCTTTATGTTATTTTTTTTTTTTGTTTCCTAAGCAATATATCGATGTTTATTATACAAATTGGCATATTTTTGTAAAGTTATCACAATGTAGGTGAGGGATTGTGAAAGAATTTCAAAAGAAAAAAACCCCGCTACTGATTCGCTGAAACACTATTTCAAAAAAAAAGACTAATTTGCATATTCCTATTTGACTCTATATGTGACGCTGGTATGCATAAATCACAATGGTATTTACTACATCGAATACTGAAGACAAAACTTAAATGATTTAATTACAAATATGCAAAATTATTTTGTTTTATATTATAAAGTTTTTGAAAAATTGTGAAAAGGCGTGGCTTACGGTACAAGAGAGGAATATATCCGATCCTAATATGTTAAGTCTTTCTTCATAAGTATTAAATATCTTTTTCTAGTTTTTCGCTGCTAAAATTCTATTTTAACCCTGTTACACTTTTTTTCGAATTTCAATATTCAAGTGTACGTACACCTCTAGTTAAATATCATGTTTTAGAAAACACGGTACAGCGAAACTGATTGCATGAAACAGCAATTATGCATTCGACAACTGTTTTATTATTATTATTATGAATATTTAATAATTTTTAAAGGATTTTTTACCATGAATTTTCTGTTTAAATTTTGTTGTGACATATTTGCATTTGGTTACTGTACCGTTTGTAAGCTTTGTGTTATTTAAAATTTATCCCATAATGTAACATAATAAAATATCAAATTTCTATTAAAAGTTTTTTAATACAGAATCAAATAGTGAAAAATTGGTTTATGATTTATATATTTTTTTTAAGTTTATAAGATCTATTATTGGAACATAGCTCAACAGTATTTATTTTCAATTTCCTAATCACGAAATCAAAGTCACAGTTATGGAATAAAAATTTAAAACAAAGGAATTGCCTTATTACTTTCAAGTATATAGATATTGATCTTACAGAATCCTGAAATTTCATTTAAAAGACTTTAAACGTCTAAATTTAAAAATTCATAATAAAATAAATTAATCTAAATGCTTTTAAAGTTGAAACGGGAAGATTTCAAAATATATGAAAATTGGCATTTGTGTTTTGAACATTTTGGTGCGGCAGATATTAAAAACAATATTTTAATGATGAGCTGAACCTGAGCTTAAGAGAGGGCGGATAAAGCTATTTAGCACGAGTGATATCACCTAACTAAAACCAGAATAAGCAACATTTTAATTTATTCCTGGGTATTTTTAGCCCACTGTTCTTCTTCTTCTTTTTTTTTTTTTTTTTTTTCAAACTTCAACACTAGCTACAGTACGCTTACGTCCTATTTACATTAAGCTTTGATATGGAAGATATGTTGCTGTTTTTCGATGCTGCGAAATTTACAAAATATATTTGTGTTAATATACTATACAGATAAAAGAATAATTATATAATATCAACAAAACTTCTTTAATCAATATGTTTATATACATTACTGTATGGAAATGTTTATATATGAATATTGTATTTATTTTTAATGAGACATATAAACACAAAATACTAAAAAAAGAAGAAAATGTGTTATAAATTTTTATAATTTAAGCAAAATATATATGCATACTTGCCAACCTAACCCGTAACATTGTTAGTTCCCGCCCCTGTGTGTACACAATTTAATTTTTAGAGTAATTAACTTCAAATACATTTACAATTAACTCATTGACCGCCACGCGAATTCTTATGGAAATCCCATTCAGGCCACACGTGCTGCTTAGAAGCGTGTTATGTTTATCGAGTTTCAACAAACCCCATTAGGCCTTAACGATATAATCCTATAAAAATCCTAAAAAAAAAAAAAAAAAAAAAAAAAAAACATGACGTAAATTTTAAATAAAGTGTCAGTAATTACTTAAAACTATGTAAGTTCTGTAGTTTTATATCATATTTTATACTGCCGGCTGACTTGGCCTAAATGGAACAATCAGTGTCAGCCACCGATGGCTGACATGGCGCTAAAAAGACTGATGTGAAAAAACTCCTCTTGAACGGCTTTCCAGAGTCCACAAAGCGTTGTAGGTCTTTGTTTGGATAATATTGATTTTAAGAGTCGAAAAACACAAAAATCCAACAGTGATACATCCGAAGATTTAGCAGGAATGTCAGTGAAGGGTATGGTTTTAATTCCCGTTTTTTGTTCCATTTTTTTTTCTAGAAAAGCAATTGCGGATTGCGATGTGTGGCTGCTTGTTTTGTCTTGATGCAGTTCAACGGATAGATAGCATTGTGGATAAAGATCTGGATTTTCATTTTTTAAAATTGAAATTAAAATATGTTCTTGAGAGTATTTAGAGTTGATTTTGAGATTTTTGTCACATTATTTTTGCTTTTATCTTGCGCTTGTATGAAAAAACCAGTGGCAATTATAAATCCTTTAGAAAAACTCTCTTTTGATGCTTTGAGCCATGTAGCAAATTTTTTTTCTCCACTTTTGTGATAATAAATTGATCTTTTTTTATTGCAACCACTTAAATAGACCCAAGATTCATCTGCTGTTGCAACATTTTTCCATTTTTCTTCTGATAAATGCTTTTCATAAAGATTTCACTAAAAACTATGTTTGGAAAGAGTGGAAACCTATCCTTCCATCCACTGCCATTTTAAAAGCGCATTTTTGCATCTAAACAAAAATTATAAATATCAGAAGATAAATAAAACTTCCAAAATTATGACTGTTGTGAAAATAAAATTCTCCATGCAAACGATTTTTTCTTACTGCGAAATAAAATCGTCTAAAAAATGTGCGAACAGCCTGTATTGAGGCGTTTCCTAGGACCCGCCATTCTTTAAGGGCTCTTCTTCCAGTATTCTTTAGAAGTAAATTCCCCCTTAAATATTTACAGGAAATAGAGCTTAGTAAGATTAGCACACAGATGGATGGGCGAGCAGACAGACAGACTAATTGAAGTAATAATTTTTCTCAGACATCTTTCGAATCTGTTAAAATGTTTATCGTAATCAAAAAAGCAAATTTAAAATGTTCAGCAATTTTCATTTATAACCCTTAATGTTTCTCAATATTTTTGTTTGGCCCTGTAAATATTATTGCTTAAGATACTCTAATCTGTAGAAAGCATACTTTTGTGCATACGAAAGTCAATTTCATTATGTTTTGTGGAGCACAAGGGTATTAAAATATATTTTACACTGGATTCCATGGGCAATATTTTCTTAGTAATCTTCAGAATTGTTTTCTTAGTAATCTTCAATAATATGTTTCCTCGATAAACTAAGATGAAAATTACCAAATGAATGTTCTGGTGGAAGAGTTGGGGGCGCATAAGTGGCAACCCTATTTATAACAATACATTTTACAGAACGCAAACCCAGAGCTGCCAACCTAATCCGGCAAATTGCTAGTACCGCCCATTTTTCTACACCACTAAATCTTTAGAGTATTTTGTTTTCTTAATTCATCGTAAATATATTTGAAGAGAATTACTCTAAAAATTATGTGGTGTAGAAAAATGGGCTGTACTAACAATTTTTGCCGGATTAGGTTGGCAGCTCTGCAAACCATTAGAATTTATTTTTGGTGTCCTTGTATGTAAATCAATGGAGGAATGTACATAATTTTCGACAGGAAACATTCAATAGTGAAACTTAATAAACTGTAGTTGTTAAGAAATTCCATAAATGGTTACGGGTTTAGAGGTCCTGTCAGATAGACACATAACTTGAAGGATGTACACACATATAGAATAACTGAAATCATTATAGCCATTAAACTTTTCTGGATAGCGTTAAAAATGTTTATCACAACCAAAAATGCAATTTTGCAATTTCCATATCTAACTCTCAATGTGTATCACTATTTCTGTGTGGCTCAGTAAACATTATTGCTAATCATACTATATTCTGTAAAAAATATGATTTTGTGCATGTGAACAATACATTTCAAATTCATTATATTTTGTTCAATACAAAGATATTAAAATACCATTTTTACAGGATTGCCGCGAGCTGAATTCTTTGCCTGACTGTTCCACCAGAAATTCTGCCATGTAATCTTCAGTAATATGTTTCTTCGATAAACTAAGATGAAAGATACAGTATGAATTTCCTGATGGAGGAATCAAGAGAAAAAGCATACTGTGGCAAACCTGCTTTAGTAATACCTCCTATATAACGCAAATCGTTACAATTTTTGGGGTGTTTTGTACATGAAACAATGAAGGAACGTACATAAATTACACCAGGAATCATTCAATAGTAAACTTAATAACATGTACTATTTTGAAGAAATTCTAAAATAAGTTACAAAATTTAGAGTTCTGTCACACTGTAAAAAAATGTTGTAATTTTTCCTGCACTTTCTGCGGTATATTTTCAAGTATTTATGCTGTGAAATAAATTCAAGCGCTAAATGCTGTAAAATCGACTTCCTGTGGACTTTAGACAGGAACATCTGCTTGTGGAAGCATAACATCTGCGTCTCTGAACTCAGATGCAGATGAACCATGAACGAGGAATGAACAACGTGAAGAGCATGGAATGAAGACTGTCCATTCATCAGAAAGGTTAGTTTTTAATTTTTATATTAATATTTTGTATTGATTAATTAAAATTTCGTTAAAACGCATTAGTTGTAAACATATTGTAGCATGTCTAGTTCATGACACCTATAACCTGTCTTTTAACGATTTACAATTAATTAAAAAAAATGTTTCTTATTAATCATTCAGTATAGTCATTTTAAAGGTTTTTCATACAATTACATTTATCAAGTTATATGCTGGCCAAGGAAGTGCTAAATGCACTTTTTTATATGAACAGATTTATGTTAACGTGTATAAACTTGCACTCATGAAATTCAACAAAAAATATTAATTATTTATTAAGCAATTTATCATAACAAATTGAATATGTTTATGATTACAAATTAATTTTTAACCCTAGAACACTAGTGGTACGTAAATTTTACGTGCGGTCTTCATTTAATGGTTTTTTCTGCACTTTCCCTACTATCGATACACTTGTTTGAGTTTGAGTGCTTCGAAATAATTATTCAGATAATGAAAAATTAGTAATATTGGATAAAACAGCAAATAATTAAACATATTTAAAAACAATATTAATGTAATACAAGCAAATAAAACGACTTTTATATGAGCGCGTCAATTTTAGGTATCTCTAGTGATAGAGTATTTATGAACACGCTAGTGTTCTAGGGTTAAAAGATTTTCTTAACTTGAACTTGAAATGTATTCCCTTTGACATCAAGATAAATAATATAACAAGTATAAAAACATAGTCCTTAAGATATTATTTGACTTTTTTTTTTTTTTTTTTTTTTTTTTTTTTAAATAGCAAAGAATGTTCGCATGACAGTATGATGCATATAGTTTATTTTAAAAATTAAAAGAAGTATATTTCTGGTGCCGAATCAGTGCAAAAATTAGGAGCGCTTTACGGTCATATTCAATGACTTTGACCTTGAATGTTCCTTGTCATATTCAATTTCATATTAAACTTAATTTGTGTAGAGATCCTTAGAGCTTAATTTGAAGATTTCATTAGGTCATTTTAAACGAAATTCTAATTTTACATTCCAAAATTTTCTTTATTTTAAGAATTTTAATACCAATTTAAATAGAGGTAGAATTATAAAAAAAAAAAATTAAATAATTAATTTAACTAAATCAGGATGAAAGTTCTTTTGTTTCAGTATAGCTTACAAATTCGCCTTCGGCGACCAGTGGGTTTGCGATCCTTCAGAAAACTCACCGTATTAAACTCCTGTTCGGTGACGTCTTCGACGTTGTTTTCCTGTTTCAAAATCTACGACCGCCTGTTCACTCACCCTGTAAACACTTTTGAAAATTTTGCCTGTAGCAAATTTCGACAATCAGCCGAAATTTGGCGCCAGTTGCATTCTATGCCCGTTTTATAATCTGAACCTGGATGTTTGCTCACTATCCAAACGACCTTTGAAAAATTTGGACAGACAACTACGCTAGTTTAAATTTATGTGTATGTCGGCCGACAGGTAGCGCTGCTGTTAATTAACTGTGATCCGATAGTGGGGTTTTTGAATCCCGGAATATTTTTCTCTCTTTTTTATTTATTGAATTTATTTTATTTTATGTATTTATTTATTTATTTTCAAAATCGATATCTGCTATAACAGATATATATATACCTATTGAAATTAGATTTTATATTATATTTATCTGCCTTTTTAAATAATCTTACGTTTACTGTTTCCAGAATTTTTAATTTCTGTAGAATTCGAAACACCCTCCTTTTTTTCAGGACATTTTCCAGCCATTATTCAGTAACGACAATTTTTTGGTTTATTTTATGATAAAAATTGCCATTCAGATTTTGAAAATATCTTGAAGAAAGACGGGAACTTCCAGCCCTGAACTTTTGTCATGAAATAAGCTATTAGAACGAGAGATCTATTTCTTTCGGACAAAGTAGAGTAAATGAGAACAATTTTTTTCTTTTTCCCTTTGGCACCAAATAGAAATAGCATAAAAGAAATTATAAAACATTAATATAAATGTAACTACTGCTAAAGAACGCAATTTCATATTTTAAGGAAAAGAATGTGCTATTTTTATTGATTTAGTTATTGCGCTTTTTAAATATTTTGACCAAATGAAATAATAATAATAATAAATAAATAAATAAATAAATAAATAAGGATTTTATTTTATTTTTCTCGTTTTTTTGAAAAATCAATATAAACGAAAAAAAAATACATATATTGGATTCGTAAAAATTTTCGATCTCCGTTTTTCGATGGATTTAAACGTTTTCGGATGTCCTGAACACGATTAGTTAACTTTTAGAAAAATTGCTGAAGAAAAAGATTTACTTTTCTCCCCCCACCCCCACCCCATACAAAATATTTTGCGTTTAAAATGCGCTCAAAAAAAAAAAAAAAAAAAACCTGTATCGACCGACTACTGCAATTCGATTTACCCGTAATAATCTGTATATATATATATATATATATATATATATACGGTAAACTCTCGATTATCCGCAAACGGATTACACACGTTGTGGATAATTCGTGGAGCGGGAAATGGGCAAAATCAGAAGAAAGGTTTTTTTTTTTTTTTTTTTTTTTTTTTTTTTTTAAATCATCAACAATAAACAGATACAAATAATAGCTTAAAAAAAAAGTAAATATAAAGAATTATGTGGTTTTTGCTTTATTTGTTCTGCAGTAGAATACGCTACCAAACACGTCAAGATTTCAATTTATTTCAAAACATTGATGTGACCGCTTTTTCTTTTTCTTTCACAACAGTTTTCCTGGCGGGTACTTTCTTTAATATTCAATCGTAATTAAGTATTGGAGAATATTTTTCTACAAATAAAGTGGTGTGAAAATGTGGCGGTTATTCACAATTCTGTGGAATAAACTAAATGTTTGCATGTCTGCGGTACTGTTTAATTTAGAGCATAAATTAGATTACAAATTGAACCATGGCTTCATCTTAAGTTCACTTTTTTTCTTTATGTTTTTTACATCCTATAGTATATAAAGTGCAGTCAAACCTCGTTGACGTGAAATACTTTTAACATGAACTGTTTCCACAATCCCCGTCAAAAAGAAGATTAGTTACTGATAACATGAACTACTGATAACAGGAACAAATTTTTTATCCCCCATGAGATTCACGTTAATGAGGTTCGACTGTACAAATAATTTTACTTTTTATAAATATTTTCATTGTTTGTATTATGTTTTATATACGATACATTCAAGTTTTAAGCTAGAATGCATTTTATGTCATTTCAATTTCATGTTCAGCCTTTTTGCGATTTATGTACGAAACCCATGGCTCTCAATTTTGCGGATAATCAATTATGCTGCATCTATATGCATTAGAGGTGAGTTCGGGCTCTATTTTGGCAATCCGAGCCCGCCCGGGCCCGAAACATTTTTGAACTCAGCTCGCCCGAGCCCGAACAATTCAGTGTGATCAGAGCCCGAGCCCGCCCGAGCCCGATATTAAAAGTGGTACGCTATGCAACGCATACACAATAGCAAAATTAAATACTGTTTTCATTTTCAAATTAATTTTCTTATTATCAATCCTCAATTTAAAAAACTATGAATGTTATTATAACAATTTATAATGTCTGTGTCTCTGTATACATGTATATATTTATATAATACATATTTATAGTGCAGCCCATTGTTTATAACGCACCTATCGGGAGACAAAATATTTATCCGAATGAGTGATATAATGAGGCCCAATATAACAAAGGAAGAAGGATTACTGTCTAACACTATGACATAATGTGCAAATGCCGTTGAAAAAAAAGTTCTATTTAGAAAAAAGAAAATCAACTAAGGTTTGCAAGATTATTTTGTGATTTATAACCTATCATGACTATTATGACATTACTAAAGGTGCTCTTAAAATGAATATATATATATATATATATATATATATATATATATATATATTCCTTTTTCTTTTATTCTTTTTCTGCATTTTCCAGTTAGTGAAGAATAAAATAAACGGAACTTTTAGCTTGAATCCGAGCCCGCCCGGAGCCCGAAGACTTGCGTAAGATATGAGCCTGATCGGGCTCGGGCTGAGCCCGTCTCATCTCTAATATGCATGTATGTTCAAAAAAAAAAAAAAAAAAAAAAAAAAAAACATTAACATCTTTTAACGCAGATTATAAACTAAGCATGTCAAAACGGTAATAAGAAATTCTAGCTGAGTAAGATAAACAAATACTGGATGAAAGTTGAAAATGAACCCGATGAGTTTATTCACTCTAAAACGCCTAAGCATCGCAGTTTTCCTTCAATCAAAGACACTGACCATATCACAACTTTTACTTTTATATACTGTAGATATTGAATGAAAGGCTTGCTTTTTATTTTTTTCCTCTGTCTCAAAGTGCAAGCGAATTACTATAAATTTATAACTGTCTATCATTAATTTTAATGCGTGTTAGTGTATGTTTAATAGGAGACACATATAAACTTGGTGTTAGAGATTTTTACATTTTTAATTTTTTTTACGTCTTAAGATTTAAAAAAAAAAAAAAAAATCTTAACTTTTTAACGGAATAACACCTTAGAACATTGAAAGAACGAGCTCTGGCATTCCATTATTTAATATTTTAATTATAATAAAGCACAATCACAATAACTATATACATCGCGCGCAGTAAACAGAACATTAGGATACATAAGAACGAATATTCTTACAAGCCGCTGCCTGCGGCCCATGGCCACAGGGGCGTCTTACACGAAAACAGCTACATCTCTCAGCGAGAGCCGACGAACTTCTGACTTCTGAAAACAAAATGTTTTCACTTCTTTTTAATGATCGGCAAAATATCATTAGATATTTTGCCGAGAATGGCGACAGCGCCGTCTATATTCTTTTAAATGATAGGGAAGATGGCTCAATATCGATAGGCTATTTAATATATTCGTAAGAGTTTGAATTTAGCGCTACAATTTTAAATATTATTTCTTCTTTTCATTTTTTTTTCTTTTAATTTATTCCCTTGTTTATTTATTTATTTTTACGCAATAATGACATTATATAATTTAAAAGAAAAAAAAGGGTAGCATTTTCTTGTTCTAAGCATTAGTTAATAAACAATATGGCATTTTTAGCAGTCATAGCTACGTTTAAATATAAAACTGCAATTAAATATCAACCCTTCAAAATCATTTAGAATTTCTGTAATCGCTTTTAAGAGTATTATGGCTGACACAAAGAAATCTCCCCCCCCCCTCCTTTTTTTCCCGTTTAACCCATATCCTACCAAGCATTGAAAAAATGTTTTTCAATGTCTGTATACACACAAAATCAAAAAACTTACCAACTTTTCATTAGTTTAATCGGTACAGGCTGTCCTAAAAGTAGGACAATAATTTAGGACATTTGGAAATATAAGGAAAACAGACCATCTATATATATAATAATAACAGGAGACTTGGCGTTGGAATATTAAAACCGAATAAATTACTACGTCAGAAACACCAAAGAAAAATATTGGAAATGCATACAGCTGTTTCGGTAGCCTATAGCGTACCGTCTTCAGTGCAAAAAGGATTCTGAATCAGGAGAAGTGCTCGTATTATACGAGCACTTCTCCTGATTCTTCGGGTTCGGGTCTAAAGACAGCGGGTTTGGGTCGTAAAAGTTTCTCTACTGTGGGTTCGGGTCGGGTTTCGGGTTTATATAAAATTCATCTGTCGGGTTCGGGTCGGGTGTGCAGGACTCTAGGTTAGACCTTAAAATTTCATAGCAATGAGTGAAAAGACAAGGTATAAACAGAAAGCAACCTGATAGCTACGAAGAAACCGAAACTAATTACAAAACGCTTATTCTACGCTTACGTCATCAATAATCGATTGTAAAATCATTCGATTATTAAAATCATTCGAAAGCAAATCACTCGATTATCAAAATCATTCGATTATTCCCATCTCTACCGCCTACACTCAGTGACGCCAGATGGTCGAAAATTATTTCCCCAAACAGGTCTTCAAATTTTCCCAAATCAGAGTGTTTTTTTTTTTTTTTTTTTTTTTTTTTTTTTCGAAAAAATCCCCAGCTTGATTTCTACTAAAGACGAAAAATAAAAATTTCTTCGAAAAAAAAAAAAAATCAAGCAGATTTTTCTATGATTTAAGCTCAGATTGTTTCCCAAATGAAGGCAATTTTTGAAAAAAATCCCCAAATAACAATAAAGCTATTGAAAGTCTCTAGTCGTAGGGATAAATCATTATGTTGCCAACATTGACAGAAAGTTGAAGAACTCCCCAAAATAGTCCCCACAAACATTTGGTCCCCAAAATTGTCCCCAGAAGCCTCGAAAATCCCCAATCTGGCATCACTGCCTACACTGTAAAAAAAAAAAAAAAAAAAAAAAAAAAAAAAGCAGTATTTTACAACAAAAGGTGCTGACACCGCGGCTGCCAACACAGTTGCTGTAAAATTTACAAGCTGCTGCTTTTACGGTGCTGTAAAATTTACTGCACTTTGCTGTGAATTTTTCAAGATGTTGTTTTTACTAGTGCTGTAAAATTAACTGCACTTTGCTGTGAATTTCACAAGATGCTGTTTTAAAAAGTGTTGTAAAATTAACTACACTTTGTTGTAAATTTTACAGCATCTTGTAAAATTCACAGCAAAATGCAGTTAATTTTACAGCACTACTAAAAACAGCATCTTGTAAAATTCACAGCAAAATGCAGTAAATTTTACAGCACCATAAAAAACAGCAGTTTGTAAATTTTACAGCAACTGTGCTGGCAGCCGCGGTGCCAGCACCTTTTGTTGTAAAATACTGAATTTTTTTTTACAGTGCAGATAGACACACAGACGAAAGAACGGACATACAAATAAAATAACTGAAGCCATAATAGCTGTTAAACATTTTTGAAGTGTGTTAAAAGATTTATCTCAATAAAAATGCATTTTTGTAATTGTAGTAATATCTAACTAAACATTAATGTATCTCTGTATTTCTGTGTGGCTCTGTAAACAATATCGCTTATCATACTATATTTTGTTGCTTTTTTGCATATTAGTATTCAGGGTTTAAACTGCCATTAGTTTTTTTAGCATTTTGCTAAAAGGTGTAATATTTTGCTAAAACAAGTCGGTCAGAATTTCGCTAAAAAACTAAAACTGGATAACTGTACAAAATATCTCTATATAATAATTCAGATTATTTTTTTTTTTTTTTTTGGTAATATTTGCAGGCAAAAACTACGAAAGGACTGAAAATTTTGGGAATCCTTATTTATATATAGTAATTTGGATTTATTTTTAATTTTCAATGATTGAATTTAAATGCAAAAATATTTAAATGTATGTTAGAATTCAGAATTTGCTTTATAGAAGCATTTTTAGCATTAGTATTTCACGATTATCTACCACTACACTTTACTTGATTTTTAAATTGCATTTTCATTTTACACATATGATATGAATACCTCTTTTTCTCTTGTTAAAATCAAAACATAGTTTCCCTGATTCATATTTTTAAAGTCACAAATATGGATGCTTGGTTAAAATCATCAATGAACAAAAGGAATAGAAAACAAAACTGAGGATAACAAAGCTAAGCTAAAGAAATCAATGGTATTCAAAGAATGAACTTTCAAAAAAGCTAAAATAGTGGTTGCCTATTTTCGCTAAAATGCTAAAGTAATTTTTTTGCCAGGTTAAACCCTGTTAGTATTAAATGTCAACTTCATTATAAAATGTGCAATACAAAGTTATTAAAATATGCGTCATAATAATATCGCCCATAAAATGCAATACATTACAATTCTTTAGGGTGTTCTAGTACACAAATCTTTGGTGTTATATAAATAATTTTCAACAGGAAACATTCAATAGTGAACATTAATAACAAATACAGGGTTGGAACACGGGCGCAGAATTCATACCACTATCAATGTAAGAAAATTTTCTACTTCTTAAATCAACGATATTATAGGTACAGAAATGTCTTCAACGGATTCCGGTATGAATTTTGCGCCCGTGTTCCATCTCTGCAAATAGTATTTTTAAGAAATTCCATAAATATTTACGGGAGTTAGAGCTCAGTCAGATAGACATACTGACAGAAAGACAGACCAATTAAATTCATAATTACGTTTAAAAAGAGTTCAAAATTGTTTAAAGTACTTAGTACAAGTAAAAATGTATCTCTAGCAATTTCTACTTATATCCCTTAATCTTCGTGTGGCCCTGTAAACATTAATATACTAATCATACCACATTCCATTGAAAACATAATTTTGTGTACATGGATAATAAATGTCGATTTCATTACGATTTCTGCTGTACAAATTATGAAAATATTCCTTATATAAATACCTCTCAGAGAATGCAATCCGTTTGAAAATTTTTGGATGCTCTTATTAACAAATCAGTGGAAATTTTTAACAAAATTTTATGGGGATATCCTATAATATATATATATATATATATATATATATTTATTTATTTATATATATATATATATAAGTTTCAATGAATTCTATAAATATTTACGCAATTTAGAGCACAGACAGATAAACCAATGTCATAAAAAATATCTTTGAATTAAATTTAAGAGTGCCAATTTTAAATATTAATATCAAAGTACGTAAGGTAAATGTATCCTATGCTTAGTTATACTGCTGTAACTTAATAGCTAAAATAATTATTATAGGTCAAATTTCAAAGTAAAATGAAGAATTTTTGTTAATTTTGATAGTTAGTAACTCTTCTAGGGAAAGAAAGCACAAAAAAAAAAAAAAATATATATATCACAAAAATTAAACTCTGAAATTCCGCTAATGAGGAAATTTAATTGTAATTGTGTGGGTCTCAACGTTTTCATTTTTAATGATTGAAAAAAGATTGAAAAATGACAAAGATGACATTTTAAGATCCCCATAAACCAAAATGGGATAGATTTTTTTTTTTTTTTTGCCAATATATTTATTTATTAATTATTACTTATACTGCGTTCATTATTTTGTTGTTTGGAGTTTAAAAAAAAAAAAAAAAAACTTGTAAAATAATTCTTAAATATTTACAAAAAAGAAAGAAAAGAAAAGAAAAAGAAAAAAGAAAGAGCAAAAAAATTTAATATTTTATCGTAATTCCATTAAAGCAATTTTGAGTTATTATAAAACGCATTTTAATAAAACAAAATTACTGTGCAATTATTTAATTCAATGTCTAATTTTCTACGTTAGTGTGCATCAACTAACCGAGATATGCAAGTTAAAAAATTATATATATATATATATATATATAGAGAGAGAGAGAGAGAGATGCAATATGCTACCGAAAATGCGGAATCCGCAGGACGACGTCAATAGTGCGACGTCAAACTCAATCAACCAACCAACTTTTAATTTATTATCATATATATATATATATATATATTTTTTTTTTTTTTTTTTTTTTTTTCAATTTAATGAAGAAGAATAAATTGTGGTAAATATCTTTAAAAGAAAAAAAAATTTCTTTCCAAAATAACACTTAAGAGAAACGGGCCAAATCCGAAATTTCGGATCTAACCACCTTGATTTGGAGCCAGTTTGGCTGGCTCCAAGCAGGCCAAACTGGCAATCCGGTTTACAACTCTTCTTAGAACATTTCGCACACAGCCGCAAGCGACGCGTACGATATAGCTCGACACCAAGAATTTACTGTTTACTGCCATTCACACGACTAGGTGTCAAAGTTTCATAATTACCAAATTTTAAGTACTTGGTGGTGTAAGTAATGTAATTTGTTATAACTGATTTCTTAATATGTATATAAGTGATATAAAATATAGGAATTTCAACGTACTCATATAGTATAATATTTTGAGAAATTTCTTTAATATTTTAGTGTCTGTGAATAAACACACAACATTTTATTTATTTATTTATTTTTAAGACCGAATCAAGCAGAAAAATAAAATAAATTATTGAATATAATTGACATGATTCTAAAATAATTATTCGGGTAAACTTTCGTAGCCCAGGAAAATTCTGGTAAATTTCCCTGCTCTCTGTCTATATATGTATGAGGAAAATAATAATAATATTTATATACGAAGAATAATGTAGCTGGAAAAAAACGAATATGTTTAAATATTAAATAACTTTATTTAGCGCATTTATTTTTATAAATAGGTATTGTGTCAGTATTACAATTTTTGAATACCTAATTTCAGTTGCATATTTAATACCAAGGATTGTAATGTAAACAGTATTAGCTGTACAATACATTTAAATTTGTACATTGACTGCATGTACGTTTCTTATATTTGCTTCCAGGCAGAGTTGAAAACATTTATAATTTATTCCCAAGGATTTTTACTCCTGCCTCTATTTTATTTAATTTTTAACCTGATGTATAATGTTCTCCAATGTGACAAAAACTATTACAGAATGCATACTTGCCAACCATCTCATTATAAACCGTAAATTATTAATACCTGCTTTTTTTTCACACCATTAATTTTTTAGAGTAATTTTAGTCTTATTTAATCGTAACCACATTTGGAGAGAATAACTCTAAAAATATAGTGGTGTGAGAAACGGGGCGTTTTTTCAGGGGGCGTTAACAATTGTACGGTTATTAATGAGATGGTTGGCAAGAATGAAAATAAGAATTAAAAAAACGCTTAAAAAATGTGACGTGAAAAGAAGGCGGGACTAACCATGTCCTAGAATACATTAGAAATGTCATATAGTGTACTTAAACTGAAGTAGTTAGGGCGGAGCTTTAGATAAATAAATAAATAGGCCTTTAAAGAAATTAATAAATGTCTGTGTCTAACATTATACAAATAATTAATCATGATATTCATTATATTTAAGAGTAAACATAGTATCTAAAATATAATCAAAAGTGAAAAATGTAATATTTAGAATATTTTTCACTTAAAATATGCTTATAATAATGCTTACATGTACGGGGTGACTCTGGGGTCATAAGACAACCTTCAAGGAGAGGTGAAAAACATCACTAGGATTTAGAATTGTATAGGAACCCATGTCCACAAACGTAATTTTAACGCTTTAGGAACTGGATGTTTTGCGCTATAGTGCACTTATAACACCTTTACTGTGTAAATTTTAAAATCTTGTTTGTTTCATTAGTTCGCAAAATCATACAGAATGTTCGTATTATTGCAATCACTGAGCTAAAACACATGGATAAAAACAGAATTTATTCATTTATGTCAACTTTATTCATTAAGTAGCATGTAACAATTTAAAATAATAATAATAATAATAATAATAATAATACGACCTTGCAGAGCCACGCCTATATTCAAGCAAAATACCCCGTATTTAACACCTTCACGATCGCATGCTTTTGTCTTTTTCCCAGTAAGGTCCGCCTGCAGATGTTATTCTCTTCAGTTACAATATTTCGTAAAATATATATATATATATATTCCTTATTCATTTTTATCTAACGAATGCACATACATTCAGAGCCTGATTAAGGGGGAAACACACATTATCTCCGCTGTCACCGGAATATTTTTACAATTATTTTTTACTTCAAGTCATAGAAATTCCACGCTTTGACGAGAAAATATTTTTTATAAAAAATGAACGGTGTGAAACAATCCAATTTACTCACCGTTATTAGACATCAGAATTCTTTTAAAATAATTTTTAATGAGAATTTTGTGTTTATTATAGGAGGAAAGTATTTGTTAAAAAATAACGGTGTAAGTGTAAATAATGTGTGCTTCCCCCTTAATCAGGCTCTGCATACATTATAGTTACACTCTTTCTAATCAAAGCATTTATATCCATAGTATATTCATAGAATAAATATGAATATTGGGTATATTATTAAGAAATAAATAACATATGAATTGCGAAATAAATGCTCACTGGGGGAGTTAGAGATTTTCAAATGACGTGAATCAACGTCAACGCTCACAAAAGTGTTAAAATGAAGTTTGAGGATATTGGTTTCTAAACAAATCTGAATCCCTATGATGTTCTCCACCTCCTCTCTAAGTTTGTCCATTAAAGGCGGAATCACTCTACATCAGATTACTTTTTGAAAAAATAAAATAAAACCGACTGTGGACATTATTTATAAATTATTTAAAAAATAACGTTTGTTTTGAAGTCCCTTTAAATGATATTTTTAGAAGAATAATTTAATAAATATTTTCAAAATACAAAAGCTATATATAAATGGATGGGTGCAAAAGTTTCTATTCCAAGACGCATATTTGCCAACATTTTAATTTATTCCGGAAATTTTTTGCCATTCCCTTTAGCCACTGCGATAAAATATGATAAAATATTCTTTACATAAAAGTGGTGTGGAATTATGTTACATCATGCAATAAATTTAAAAAATCGTAAAGCTTTCAAACGGTACAGTAAACAAATGCAAAAATAAATGTCACAACAAGATTAAAATAAAAAAATTCGTGGTAAAAATTCTTAAAAAATTCTTAAATGGTAATAATAATAAAACGATTGTCGAACGAGTATTGCTGTTTCAAACAGTAAGCCTCGCAATATCGTGTTTTCTAAAACATGACATTTAACTTAACGTACAAAAATCCTACAATATTCATACACACACACACACAAAAAAAAAAAAAAAAAAAAAAAAAAAAAAAAGGACAACAATGTTAAAGCAGAATTTTATCATTGAAAAACTAGAAAAAGATATTTAATATTTAAGAAGAAAGACGTTACATATTAGAATCGGATATGTTCCTATCTTGTAATGTAACCCATGCTTTTGCACATTTTTTTTTTTTAACTTTACAATGTAAAACAAATAATTTTGCATGTTTGCAATTAAATCACTTACCTTTGGCTTCATTAATCGATGTAGTAAATTCCCTTGTGATTTATGCATACCGACGTCCATTTAGACTCAAATACGAATATACAAACTAGTTTTTATTATTATTATTATTATTGTTTTAGTGATATAGCAGGGAGACTTGTTTTCTTTTTGAATTCTTTCACAATCTCTCGCCTTCATTGCAGTAAATTTACAAAAATGAGCCAATTTGTATAATAAACTTCGGTATGTTGCTTGCAGAACAATAAGAATAACATAAAGGTAAACTACAACAGTTTTTCGGCAAATTTTATACATATACTTATATCCAGAGGATACAGATTATAAAAAGTGACGCACCTTAACAGCACTATAAAATTAAATATCACTGTAACTCAAAAAATAATGTTAGGAACGTGTAGTAATTTGGAAACCCATGTATTAAATGATGTTCCTTCTATGCGTGCAAAAATTAATATAGGTCATAATTCATACTTTTTTCGAATATGAATTAACTAATAATTTTTATATTTAGAAAAATGAATTTTTATCAAAAATATGCATGTGGTGTTGTTTGGGTCACTTCATTCTGTTGATAAAAAAAAAAAATAAATAAATAAATATAATTATTTTGAAAGACATGAGTTATTGCTTGCCACGTTCATTTAACATTAGCATTCCCATAATTTGACAGTTTATAACTGAATGAAAAATTGAGCGAAATACATAAACTATACCATTTTCCGCGATGATTTGATCCAAATAAATCAAATAAATTATAAAAGACAGGGGTTGCTGTTAAAAAAAAAAAAAAAAAAAAAGTTCATGCCAGTTTTAATAGGAAGTCAACTCCCTAAGCAAAATCTAATTTTACCGTTATAAACTAGACGTTATTACAAATCGATCGGTACCAACCGCTTGCTTATACGATAATTTACGACAAAATTAGGCAGTTTTTTTTCCTGACTTATATTCAAAGCATTTTCCCGCACCGTCTTATATTATGACAAAAGTTGCTGTTAAAACTAGTAACCGGGAAAATTAAGAAACATCTCATTTGTATGTTAGTTAGTAATTCTTTTATGTGGGATAAATGAAGAAAACAGCTCAAAAGATTTGTTTAGATAAGCATTTCTTCCTTTTGCAGTATACTATTTTACTATTTACATACATACACCAGTAAAACCGAAAGTAATACTCATTATAATAAATGAATGTACTACAATTTTGTCTTGAGATGCACCAGGTTAACCATCCTTTCAAGAAAGTGCAAATTCGCTTCGTGCAGGGTTTGCTGCTGCTAATGTAATCGTCATTTGTTGAGTGTTCAAAGATCGTTCCGTATCTTCGGGGGAAAATTTCCTATTTTAAGGAAATTTCGTGTCCCAGAGAAAAAAGAAAGGAAAGAAGTAACCAGGGAAAAAATTCCCTTCGCGTAAGAGAGATATGAGAATATGTTTTTAGACTGAAAATATGACACATCCATTCTTACTGCTTTAAGAATAAGATCTGAATACATAAAGTGATATATCTTTTTTTTGAATAACATAGAAAGACAACAGTCTTCACGGAACTGATTAGTTTCGAATCGAGCATGGCAAAAAAGCTGCGCATTAACTTATTCAAGTAGAATGCCCAACTTCTTGTTCCACTCACTTCCAAAATTCTAAACAGATGACAGATCGCTCCAATTTCCAGTAAAGTATGAATGAGAAGCAAAATTATGTACCAAAAACCATACCTGTGAACATCCTAATAAATATTCCACAAAAATGTTAGTGCCACCCCCATACTTGCCAAATGTCTCATTATTAACCGTGCAAATTTAGTACCCGACTTTTTTTTTAACACCAGTCATTTTTTAGAGTAATTTTATTCATATTTAATCATAACAACATTTGGACTACTCTAAAAATTGGACAACTCTAATTACTACACTAAAAATAAAGTGGGGTGAGAAAAGGGACGTTTTTTCAAGGGGCGTTAACAATTGTACGGAGATTAATGAGATGGTTGGCAAGTACGCACCCCATTCTTACACTATTTAATATTAAGAGTAAATTTTTTAAGAGTAATTGGAGATTAAATAAAAAGAAAAATTACTTTAAAAAAAAAAAGACTGGTACGAAAAACCAGGCGGGACTAAACATTTTACAGAATATTGACACTTTCGAGACCGCGTGTTTTTGTTTATTTGGCAGTAAGATCCAAATGTGGGCGTTAATCTCCTAAGTTACAATATTTCAGAACAAAATTTTCTATATTCAGATTATTACACATGGATATACATTAGAATTATACTTTTTCTAATCAAATTATTTGTATCCATAGTATATTGATTGTACAAATATGAATATTGTGTATATTTTTAAGAAACAAATGACACACAAATTGCGAAAGGAACGCCCACTGGTATTAATACAGATTTTTCAAAAGACGTGAATCTACGTCAGCGGTCACGAAAGTGTTAATTAGAATGTTGGCAGATACGCAACAACTGTCTTTAATTTTACCCGAGATTATGAGATGGATTTTACACGAAATTTTGTTCGTGACTGAAGCTGTCAAACTACCGAACAAGCAATTAAAGCGATTAAATAATAATAATAATAATAATAATAATAATAATAATTATTATTATTATTGTAATCTTTTTATTTATCCGGGGATATCCTGTGGAAACTTTATGAAAATGGGTAAGTATTTTTATGATACATTATTATTATTATTATCATTTTAGTTATAAAGTATTTTAATGTTCTTCTCTTTTAAACTATTGCTTAAACTCAGTTGCAGTGAGTGTTTCAAATATTTCATTTGTTTTCATTCAGCAACTGCTACAAAATTTCAAAATTTACTAAATTTTAATAATATTCTTAATTTATCATTATTTCAAAGGTAAACTAAATGAATTAGTCATGATGATTTTGTTAATTTTATAGTTTAATTAGGGATATTATTAGAATTAGACTTTTGTTTTGGCTCCTGTGTTTCTGAAAGGCTTGTCGTATAATAAAGTAAATTCCTATTAGATTGTTTCCTTCTTTTTCTCTTCTTTTTCTTTCAGATATCGACCAAATCAATCAATTCACCTATCTATCTATATATATAATGGAAAATGTGTCATTATGATAAGTTCCGAAGTCTTGAACCGATTTGAACGAATCTATCAAATGAATTTTTGAACGAATCATGGGACCACTTGAAATGATGGGACCTTTTGAAAATGTGTAATCCGATAACTTTTTAAGTATTTTATTTACAGCCGCCAAACATAATCCGGAGGATTGTTAGTACCCACACATTTTTCCACACCACTTAATTTATATAGTAATTGTCTTTAAATACATTTACGTAGGAATTATAAGAAAAGTACTATATAAAAAAAGACTGGTGGAAAAAAAGGGCGACTTCTAACATAGCCTCCTAAACTAGATGTGTTCCGCATGGCTCGGAAACTTCGCGGTAAACAGTGACTCCTGGTACAGATACTGCGACTTTTTTCATTTAACTACCACCAAAAATTTTTAAAAGTAGGATTTGATACATAGGAAAGGCGAATAGAATCGATGAAATGCCGATTATATACACTAAGCGATAAGAAAAAAAAAAAAAAAAAAAAAAAAAAAAAAGCCGCACTGTAGAAAAAATGGGATATACCTTTTTTATTTGTACTAACTATAAATTAATGTTTGAAACAAATAAAACTGTCTTGTTTGCATAATACCAAAGATATGAAATGATACCTATGTATATTTTCGATTTAATAATTCGCTTTATTTCACTTTACGAAGTACTTTTAGGTAGATTCCTTATAGGAGATCTACCTATTGCAATGGTTCTCATGACACGACTTTTGGAAAATTTCTTCATATCTTCACCGATCATGACCCCTAGAACCCAAAACCACCCTCCGTTCAAAAGTTTATATATATATATATATGTGGTAACAAGCCCTCTTTCCCCCTAACCTTGCTTTCCCGCAACTGCTGAATCTAAAGCTACGTAGTTTAGTTTCTGTTTCCCGTACCCAGAATTCTAGCCAGCTGATCATCGATGGAGTATCATAATATTAGAGGAAATGCATGCTTATGACTTGAGTGACGCTACTTCCTGAACACGCAGCTGTTAAGAGCGTTGGAGGATAGAAATTCAGATTCAACGGAGAGTTGACGAAGCTTGCATACTGGACGGATGCAATGCCTGTTTTTAATAACTTTGTTTTTCATGTTTCGATGTATTTAGAAAGCGAAGACGTAAATAATTTATGTCACGAACAGTACGACGTCGACGGACATTACCAAAGAAACATCCTTATTTACCACCGTTTTCTGTATATATTGTAACATATCTTAACTTTCTTTATTAAATTTTAAGTAATTAGTAATTAATCGAATTAGTATTTTTATTGTTCTTAAACGCCCACAAACGACTAGAGACTACATCAGAAGCGTGATCAAGAATGAATCGTGAAATTTACTTGATAAAGGATAAATCGATTATTTTAATTGTTCGTCATATTAAGCAACAATGTGTGAAATATGCTCTTCAAGGTTCTCAAGGATTAAAAAACGGCAAAACGACTGGATAAAGATTTGAATAAAAATTCAGAACACCTGCTGTTTTGGTTCTACAAAGTGCAAGGATTAAAAAACGACAAATCGACCGAATGGAGATTTAAATAAAAAATTCAGAACAACAGCTGTTTCTGCTCTACAAAGGTACGTACATTTTATTCTGTTGTACAATTGTTTCCTTAGGGGATATTCCCAAAATTGGCGCTGCACTGAGGACTGAGAAATACAGTAAAATTAGAATTCTGCATCGCTTTTTATTTAATGACGAAGGTGACAGAAAAAACCGATGCAGAATAAGAAAATTTACAGGATTTAATTTTGCCGTTGACGATAACAAATATATTCAAAAACAAAAATTCATCGACGGAAATTTTTCGTTGAATGAATTAATTATTATAAGTAATTTATTGAGTGTTTCATTTATCGGCACGGAAGAAGAAATACGTGACAGGTTATTATTAAAATTAAATGATATCGAATTACTAAAAGAGGAAAACTTCGACAATGAATCGGAAGATGATGATTCTGAAAACGAATTTGACAGTGATAATGACGTCGAAAAAATTGACTCCTCTGTGCAATGCCATATGAATGATAATAAGTGCTATCAAAATAATGATAATGATAGTAATTGTGATTATAATGATAAAGCTAAAAAAAGAACAAATTGTAGTAATAATGTGAATTTTGGATTACATAGTGCAACTGTTTCTTTCAATGACTTTGAAAATAACATTTCCAAATTTAGCGGCGAGCCGCATGAAAATATTATTGAATTTTTTTCCGAATTCGAAGAATTGTCAATAATGTTTAATTTAAGTGAATTACAAAAAATTGTTTTCTGTAAGAGATCGTTGAGCGGAAACGCTCTTCTCTGCATTAAATCCGAAAAGGGATTATTGACTTATAAAAAATTAAAAAAATGCACTCATTAATGAGTTTAAAACCGAAATTAACTCTGCCTCATTACACGAAATACTGAGTAAAAAGAAAATGAAAGCCGGTGAATGTCACTGAATATTTCTTTAAAATGCGCGAATTGTCAAAAAACGGGCACATTGATGATGCCGCAATAATGCACTACGTGATCCAAGGAATTAATGACAAACCTGAAAATAAATTTATTTTATATGGTGCAAAAAATCTTCGCGAATTCAAAGAGAAAATAAAATTATATGAAATGTATAAAAGAGATAATGAGAAAAATAAATTTAAATTTGATAGAATTGATAAAGTAGATTATAATGTAAAACCGAAGCACATAGCCTATAACATACATGAAAAATTTAGTCCTAAAATTGAAGTAAATAATAAACTGTGCTATAATTGTGGTGATAAAAACCACCTATCTAGAGATTGCCCCCATAGAATGAAAGGTTTGAATATTTCTCATGCAAACAATTCGGGCATAAAAGTTCGGAGTGCCCAGGTTCAAAACCCGAAGTTGATGCATTGTATATTGGTGTAAATCGTAATTTGAACAAAAATATTTTGATTAATAGTGCAAATTTCAGCGGTATAATCGATACATGAAGTGAAGCAACATTGTTGCGAAAAAATGCTTTCGATAAATTAAATGTGAATAAATTAAATTTTATGAGTACTACTTTGAAGGGGATCGGGAAAAGTTCAATAAAGCCGTTAGGCTCATTGGATGTCGATCTTAAAGTTGATGATTTTGAAACCAAAACTAATATTTATGTTGTAGAAAATGACGTAATACCCTATGACATAATCCTCGGTATGAATGTATTAATGCTGGGTGAAACAACAATTAATGTAAAAAATAAGTCTAATTCTCTCGAGGTAAATTTAGTAACAGTACTTCCAGTAAATGCATATAAAAAAGAAAATAAAACGAATGTTGTTATTGATGCCCCCATTAACTTTGAGAACAAAATTTTTGAAAAATCCCCAGAAATAAATAAAACATTGAATAGTGTTAAAAAGTGTAAAAAATGTAACCTCTCAACCAATTATGCTGTCAAAAAAATCATTAGAATCCTCCGAAAAAGCCGTAAGTGAAAATGACGATGAAGACGAAAATGACGAAAGTGATGACGATAAGATGCTTTTGAAGGACGAAAATAGTGTAAATGATGACAGTGAGGAAGAAGAGGAGCCTCGACGACAGAAACAAAATCAGACGAGTATTTTCCAGACAGATGATGATAGTGATGAAGAGGAGGAGCCGCGCCGAAAGGGACGAAGTCAGACGAATGTTTCCCGAATGAAGTCGCCAAATCCAGAAAACACTTATTTGATGAAAGACGAGAGACAAGTCCTACTTAGGAAAATTTCACTGTTAGCCGAAGACTTGAAAGAATTAAAAGAAAAAGTTCACGAAAATTCCAAACTCCTTAAAAGAAAGAAATCGAGAAAAAAGCCATCGACAATAGATTCCACTGTGTGTAAGAGACAGAATTTGCCAAAAGTATATATATTATTACTGCCAGTGTAAATTTGAGAAAGTTGTTCATCCCATCACTTCCATTGATGACCACAATTAGCGAGATAGCCATATTATTTCCCAAAGCTGTACAAATAAAATTAGAAGTTTTCCCTACATATAAGAGTGCAACTATAGACTTTTCAACTGAACACGATGCAACAGAAACTTTAAAAGACATTAAAACTGAAAATGATCGATTAGAGGGTCTCGAGTTCGAGTCCCAAAATAACTCCGAGTCCCAAAATAAAGATTTGAGTACACATATCAATAAACAATTTTCTAGAGTTAAAAAGAAAAATAAAGCAAAATGCAAGTTGAGTAGACAACCACCAAAAACTGTTACCATAGGCAACCAAGTTGCCATAAACCCAAAACTGATTTTCTTTTGTGACTTTAAAACAGCAAAAATGAAAAATTATAATATTGATGAAAAATTTAGAAATGGATGCCATGAAGGCTCCTATTGCACATTCACTCACGCTAAGATCCTCAGACATAGGATCATTTAGCTTAAGAGCAAAAATATGAAAATTCTCATAAACTGTAAATAAGTATGTTATTATTTTGTGTTGCTTTTCTGTTTTTTTTTTCAGTGTGACCGCCTGGAGGACCAGCCGGATGCAGGACGGCCGAGCTTGTCGTAACAAGCCCTCTTTCCCCCTAACCTTGCTTTCCCGCAACTGCTGAATCCAAAGCTACGTAGTTTAGTTTCTGTTTCCCGTACCCAGAATCCTAGCCAGCTGATCATCGACGGAGTATCAGAATATTAGAGGAAATGCATGCTTATGACGTGAGTGAAGCTACTTCCTGAACACGCAGCTGCTAAGAGCGTTGGAGGATAGAAATTCAGATTCGACGGAGAGTTGACGAAGCTTGCATACTGGGCGGATGCAATGCCTGTTTTTAATAACTTTGTTTTTCATGTTTCGATGTATTTAGAAAGCGAAGACGTAAATAATTTATGTCACGAGCAGTACGACGTCGACGGACATTACCAAAGTAACATCCTGATTTACCAACGTTTTCTGTATATATTGTAACATATCTTAACTTTCTTTATTAAATTTTAACTAATTAGTAATTAATCGAATTAGTACTTTTATTGTTCTTAAACGCCCAGTAACGACTGGAGACTACATATATATATATATATATATATATGTGTGTGTATAAGGCTTTTTCCCATGTTAAGTTGTGAACACGATAACTGGAGTAATTTTTATTTAAATTTAACCAGCTCGGGATATGTTGTCAGGACAGTAAAAATCTCGGTCGAGTTCGTAGATGGGGTATCCTGCTCAAAGGGGGTGGAAATGGTGGGGTGTGGAAATTTTCATTTGCCCATAATTTCTTTAATATTGAAAATAGGAAAATACATCAAATCAGGCGAATTACCGCCTTACCCTAAAGAACAACTTTTGTATTTAAACTTTTTCGATAACTTCAATTGCTTAAAAGTTGCAAGTTTAAAAGTGATTTTTCTTGTGATGAAGCCGACATTTTCTATAGCTTTCATTGCAAAAATTTATAATCTGATGTTTATGTCACGTGCAAATGATAATAAAAAAGATCACTGAAAATATAATAAAAATTTAATCATGTTTTTAAATAATATAATAATCTGATTTAAAAAAAAAAAAAAAAAAAAAAAAAAAAAAAGTTTAATTTAACAGAAAATATGACGTCACAATTATAACAATGTACTGAGAAAAATGAAATAAAATTTTATCCGTGATTTTAAACAAATAAAATAAAAGTTAATAAAAAATAAGTAAATAAAATCAACATATCTTAGGGCTAAGCAGATTTAGACTTAGCTTTATGACATAGATACTATAATGTAAAAGATAAATGTCATCGTTAAAAAAAAAAAAAATCTTGTAAATCGATGCTAAACGAATTAAACTGACATGGTAGAAAAGGTAATAAATTTGGGGACATTTAGGTATCCCTTTGACAAATGAACTAGGGGCGATTTTAATGAATTTTCCGTTGAAGTTTATTTTCATGAAAATTTAAATTTAAATTAAAGTATTTCATTACTCCAATTCCCTTATTTTGACAAATAAAATTATACCATTAAAAAAAAAGAAAGAACACTCTTTTATTGAAAAATGAACTAATAAAGGTTTTAGAAAACTATTACATACTTTTAAATCTTTATTAAAAAAAAATTAATTGTTGCCACTCGACATTATACAAATACATCCAAATCCTGTGTCACATACGATAGTTTTGTATAAGTATAGATTTTTTGTTTGCCCTTGGAACCTGCCCCTGATGGGAAAAGTGCCTGGAAACACTTGTATCTAGTATTGTCATTGATTATGAAGTTGTGTGCAAAATTTCAGGTCCTTTGGACGACAAGAAGTTGCCGAAAATTGAATTGCAAAATTCCGTTACATACATTCATAGTTGCATCATTATCAAGTTAATAGAAGTGTGCTAATTAAAAACCTTGTTAAACGCTTAAAAAAAATAAAGAACACTCTTTTATTGAAAAATGAACTAATAAAGGTTTTAAAAAACTATTACATACTTTTATATCTTTATTTAAAAAGAAAAAAAAAAATAATAATAATTGTTGCCACTCGACATTATACAAATACATCCAAATCCTGTGTCACATACGATAGTTTTGTATAAGTATAGATTTTTTGTTTGCCCTTGGAACCTGCCCCTGATGGAAAAAGTGCCTGGAAACACTTGTATCTAGTATTGTCATTGATTATGAAGTTGTGTGCAAAATTTCAGGTCCTTTGGACGACAAGAAGTTGCCGAAAATTGAATTGCAAAATTCCATTACATACATTAATAGTTGAATCATTATCATGTTAATAGAAGTGTGTTAATTAAAAACCTTGTTAAACGCTTTAATTAATCTTTAAAAATATAAAATTAAAATAATACGTCAATCTTAATACAAATATCGTTTGTGGTGAATAGTTTAGAATGTCAGTTTAGGCAAGAATTTAAAATTTACGATTGAGAGTAATACGTTACAGCTTCCTTTGACTTTTTATCTTGTCGAAACAAGATATTGGTCTATGAAGAGATATGAGGTTTTCGCGTGGAAAGAAAATATAATGACGCCAAAGCTGCCTTTCTCCATCTCCAAGCTCGCCAAATTTTGTCGCCAATTCAAAAATTTCGTCGTCAACTACCAACTTTTGCCGCCAAATCACAAATTTCATTGCTAAGTCGCAAGTTTTGTCACCAAAATCTCGCCAAATCATACAATTTACTAAATTCATAATAATTAACATAGAAATTCAGCGGTGCCAAATGGTCCAATGTTAACTAATGTTAATGTTCCAGCTTATGTGAACCAAAACAGTTTCACTTTAAGTTTTACTATTCTGACAATAAGAATCACAAAAACACAACACAAAACTTTCAATAATTCAATAAAAATTACAATGAAATAACTATCCAAAAACCGTTACCACTTATCTGTATTTGACTTGATCATAGCAACGCCAGGCTTACCAGAACTAGTAAGATCACAAGTGCATTTTCACGTTTCTATTACTTTTTCTTTTAAAAGAAAGATATTGAACAACATATGGATTTTAAATAAAAAAATTAATTTTGATTAAGCTTGGCGGGGAGGGGGGTGTAGCCCAATAGCCCCCTCCGTGATTCACCATTGCTGGGATTATATATCTTCAAGGCTTTTATATGTTGAATGATTATGAGCTTGAATTTAAAAAAAAAAAAAATGAAACATTTACAAACCAATAAATTTAGCCTAAAATTTTAAGTAGAATGAATAAAACCCTTTTGTAGTTGAAAATTAAATTTTTTGAAAACAGAATAGCGACGTAATAAGTGCAATGTGTGGGAACAAAGCCATTGGTTAGGTATTAATGCATATGTAAAATTTCTTTACAATTGTAACATTAACGTAAAGGAATCTACCTTTGCCTTTAAGCTTGCCGAAAAGGGATTTTTTAAAAATCTGCATAAAACTTTCTTTTTGAACAAAATGCAATAACCCTACACTTTGCATTCTATTATAATTTATTATATGAAATAAACAAGTTATATTTTAATATATGAAAAAAAAAAAAAACTATTTATTTGTTAGATCTAAGAATTTTTTTGTTAAAAATATGTATTCTGCATTGGGTTAATTCCACCTTTACTTGGAATTACTGCATTAATGCGCAATGGCATAGTTTTATACAGTGTTTTAATATAAATATCAGAAAATTCAATGTACCAAATATCATAAATAATTTTTTCTAGTTTAGGCAGAGTTATAGGTTGCAACTTTCGAATCCTCTCCCCTCTCCCCCGCCTCTTTATAGACGGAACATTTTCGAGCGGATCGCGATTTTGAATGTTTCCATGTCTGGTAAAGAAGAAATTCTACTATATCCTCTGCGGTATTTAACTTAAAGTGAAAAAAGATATGATTACTTACAAAATTATAGGTTCTCATGGAAATGTATAAGAAATTTTAACAATTTGAAGTGAATAAAATTACCACAGACGCCGTGTAGTAAGGTGCTTTATTATCTTCAAATGCTGTTCACGGAATTGTCCAAGATACCCCCAAAATAGTCGGTCAGGCACCACTTTTATGCAGATTGTGTTTTATTTCGAGTTAATTGATCCCTTGAGCATAAAAATTTGCCCGACTGTTTGAAAAAATTTGCACCTCCGTGCCATAATGTACGCAGAATGTGTCACTGTTTTAAAAGTGCGATTTTCATTAAGTCGGTCATAATTTCGTTGTCAGATCTGTTTGTTTTCTTTAGCTCGAAATAAATTAAACTTGACTCATCAGAGAGAACCAATTCAGCCCAAAAATTAACTAATCATTTTTTAATTTTTTTAGACATCTGAGGTCTTGCTTTCCTACGTCTCTTCACTAAGAATGGAATTTTTGTAAATTTTCTGTCATTTAAACCTGCTTTGTTTAATAATTACTGTACTGTAGTTAAAGAAATTATGCTGCCAAACACTTTTTCTGAATCTCTTTTACGTTCTAAATGTAATACAAACCGATTTTATAAGAAATAGCCTTTTAACTTACGGTCATCTCGCTTGGATGTGCAACATGGCCGCCTAAAAACAAATTTCCAGTTTAAGCGACCATAAAATTTTACATCTTGCAAAAAGCCCTTTTACAAATATTTCGTTAACATTTAATTATTTTGCCATCTCACGTATTAAAATATTTTTTAATTTTCATTCAAAAATTAATACTTTTTGTGGCATCGTTAACTGCCTTATTCTTACCATTTTTGGAATAATTTTTAAAATTACAATTTTCCTGGCAATTGCATTTCGTTTTTTACACTGGACTCAAAGCTAAAGTGTATGCGGAAGACAAAATAATAAAATCTGTTCGAAAATTTGCTTTTTAAACGATAAAACTGGCGGTTGTAGAAGGCGAAAAGGAAAATATCCAAGTGCGGCTTTTTTTTTTTTTTTTTTTTTTTTTTTTTTGTCGCATAGTGTATATGATACATCACTTCTTAAAGTTATTGGTGACAGTTGAATAAAAAACTTCACAATCTGTACCAGGTGGCTCTGTCTACCGCTTGAAATGTTGCCATGTTTCCGAGGCACGTGGAAGGCATCTAGTTTAGGAAGCTATGGTTTTAACAATCCTCTGGATTTTTAATTAGTATGTTAGGAGCTCTGAATATTCAAACAGTTCGAAAGAAAGTTAGACTCTAATATTAGAAATATTTTAAAAGAGTGCATTTCACAACTTGATCACATATCTTCTTTCAAAAGCACGGACTTTTAAAATTGTGGGTTTGCTTGCAAATTTGTCATTGGGATATCCCCCCCCCCCCATCAAAAAAAAAAAAAAAAAAAAAAAAAAAAATGTTAATTTGAGCAAAGCGAGACAACGGACTTATTTTTAAAATACTGTGGATGAATTCATTAATAAATTGATTTGTTCTTCCGTTCGAAGCTGCAACTACTTGAAAATTTCACATAACAAAAGCATCCATGAAGCCGTTTGCTGAAATTTGTGTATACAAATACTCCTAGCAATGTCTGAATCAATTTTATTAATTAACTTGATCGATCATCTAATTTCAAAATGGCGGCAAAAAGAAGAAAAAAATATAAATCACTCTACTCTTCCGACTGATCTGGAAGGACTTGTTTCAGTGATTTATATCAAATGTATACTTTTACAAATTATCAAATGTCGAAACTGAATGAGTAAAACACTGAAAGATAAAGTTTCTGATTTTTTTAAGCACACAGCATTAAATTTTATGGTTTCTGGATGTCTTGGGATTTAGAAATTATGCTACCCTAAGTAAAAATCTTGCCCCTCAAAAAATTTAACTTTGTCTCGACGCGACTTATTTAATAATGAATATCGAAAATCTTTCAGCAAGAAGTGAAAAATTCGTGAGAGAATCATGTTTAGCATTTCATTTTAAAGCATTTAGGCAAATTAAAAATAGATTTCCTCTTGAATAAGATGAATATTCCGACACTTTTCTTTATTTTTTTAAGTCTTCAGATATTCTCAATCGTAATCCAGAATCATTCATGCTTTTACCAAGAAATTATATTTTATCTTTGTGTCAAGATGTCAACATCAATCATTGGATCAGGAGTGGTGAGAATAATCCATATAGAGAAATATTGAGAAAAATTTACATCGACGATATTTACAATTTTTGGAAAGGCGTCTTTAGTATTCTAGATACCAAATTCCGAGAAAAAAAACAAGCTAATCTTCTAAGAGTGCGCCGGCAGATATAGAGGAGGAGGTCATGGCAATTCTCTAGATTTTTAAATACATTTAAATTGTCCTTGCCTTTCTTAATTTGGAAAATATATATACATAAAGTTACCTTAAAAGAAACACCGTCATGTAACACCATCATGTGAAAGTATAGTTCGCTTCCATTTGGTAACTAATTTTAATAGTATATGCTTTCATAACAGATAATTGGGGAAAAGTGAGGGAAAAATAAAAATGTAAAAGGGATAAAGAAAGAAATTTCGGTAACTGTGGAGGGAAATTGCAAATTTAGAAGTGAGATCACTATTTAATTCGTTAAGGTGGGACGGCTCAGTAGACATGATGTAAATCCCAGCAAACAGGCCAGGTAGTGTATACTAATAATCGTATTATTACATACCTACGACGAGTGCATATAACTGCGCTATAAAGTGAAAATACACTGGTAAAAGAGCGCTTATTTGCCACTATCGCCAAACGTGTTAATTATTAAAAATATGACAATTTTACCTGCAGAAAACATGGGAGGATTATCACCCGCAGGCAAAGCGTAAAGTAGGCTATTAACGTGAAAGAATCTAAATTTCTAGATTATAGTGGTGCTTGATCTATGATTTCTGTGTGCTTATTTTTAATATCAGTCGTTTGGTAGGAATTGCGTGCATTTTTAAATTTGCCGATTTGCGTATTAATTACGCAAAATATTTTTCTTTTTGAATAAAGTCGATGGGTTTCAATGAAATATTAGGTTGAATCAAAAGTCTTGTCCGTTTTTTATTTGCGTATCAATAAATATGTTACATTAAAGTTGTAATGTGAATGTTATATATATTTTTAAAGTTCATTTTGTGCTGATCGAAATGATGTATTTAATTGTTATGTTATTTTAATTTTCACAGATTTATTACTCTTTAAAAAAGATCAAGTATGTCAAATCATCGTGAACAAATCCGCAGCCTAATTTTCCACGAGTTCAAACAAGGCTACAATGCAACTGAAGCAAGTCGTAACATATGTGCAACATTTGGTAGGAAGTCTGTAAACGAAAGAACATGCAGACGTTGGTATGCAAAGTTCTGTTCCAGGGATATGCACCGCGGCGATAAAAAACACTCTGGACAAGCATCGACAACCGATGAAAGGGTTTTACTTTGTGCGATTTAAGGTGATACGACTCAAACAACCCGAAAATTAGTACAAGGTTTTGGCTCTTCTCAGTAAGCTGTCAATCGACACCTTCACAAAATTGGCAAGAAGATTAGGCGTCGTCAAATGGTACTGCATGAGCTCAACAAAATGCAAAAGAATCATTGAAAATCAGTCTGTCAATCGCTGCTGCGAAAGTTTAGCCGAGATGTATAGCGTCGAATGGATGGCTGTAAAGAGAAGTGGGTACTATACGACAGCAAAAAAGACGGATGTCAGTGGTTCAGTCCACATCAGCTTGAAGTTAGGACGGCTATACCTGGGATGAATCCAAAAAACGCACTTATGTGCGTTTCTTGGATGTCGAGAGGAGTTGTGCATTCGGATCTTTTTCCTCAAGGACAAACAATAAACTCAGATGTCTATTGCACTCAATGGAACCACGTTCAACAGAAACTCGTCAAAAAAGGCTTTAATCCAGCTCGAGTTTTCTTCCAACATGACAACGCAAGACCACACGTTCCTAACCAGACGCGTGAGAAGCTGAATGAGTTGGGCTGGGAACTTCTCGCTCACCCGCCATATAACCCTGACATTGCCCCTACACATTATCATTTGTTCAGGTCGCTAGACCATTTTATGCGTGGACAGCGCTTCAGCAACGAATACGACCTCCGACAAGGCACTGTCGGCTTCTTCGCTCAAAAACCAGCGGCTTTTTACAACCGTGGAATTTTAATGTTACAGTCACGTTGGAAAATGGTTGTTGAAAGCAAGCGTGAATATGTTAATTAAAATATGTTATAATTGTTATAATTTTTTAACTTTTAATAAATGATTAGAAACCGGGCAAAACTTTTGACTCAACCTAATACATTATTTAAAAAGAAACCTAGCTATTTTGTTTTAGGACAGTGTTAAAAATAATATTGCTAGTGCAATTTTTATTTACTTGCAATTTATACAATTTATTGATAATAATGTTTGAAATTCGAATGTTTAAAATTTCCACAAACCAATACCTAGATTCTTATGATTGTTTATATTTATCAGTTAAAAGTGTTACTAAAAAATCAATATAATTGATTAAAAATAAAATCATCAAACTCTTTTTATTCAAAAATCGTAACTTTTATATTTCTGTTAGTGTAAAACTAGCTGTTATCTGCAACTATATTCTGTAAGATAAATATAATTTTTGATTTTCTGTTATTCTGACGTTAAGTGTTTAACTAGTTGGACACTGAGAACACATGAAAAATAAAGTAACGGAATTTCTTTGATTGCCAATGTGGTTGCATATACATTTTTTATAGTTCATTTTTACAGACCTCTTGCAATATTTAATCTTTATTTTATTTTTACATGCGAATAATCCATAAGGTAATATTGTATTCTTAAAATAATAATAATAATGATGATAATAAAATCGATCTAAGTTTCTTACATGGACTCTGATTATCCTGATGCTTTTCTATTTTGAATTATTGTATTTTCGTGGGGATCTTTGTTATCATTGATTACTGTACTTATATTTATTTATATTATATTAGAAAGATTGTTTATGAAGATTTTTTTTAATGATATATATTATAATGGGTCTTCATTAGAATAAATTAATAATAATCCTTCTTTAGACCGCACATTTACAAGTGCACCACAAAGCATTGCCGCCTGACGAAGGGTTGTGTGTCTTTTCGACCCGAAACAATTATTGCGGTTTAAATTGAGGAATTAGGTGGACATTAGGTAGATTATCAAATTAGGAGGATTTGCTGAAATAACTCACACAGTTTGTGCAGTGACGATATCCGGAATGCAAAACAGATTTCCTAAATCGCTTATTAACGACAGTTACAGTTAAAGGTAATAATTTAATGCAAAATAAAATAATTTATTTGCAGAATGAACTATTATTATTATTATTATTATTATTATTATTAACATTCCTCTTTTAAAACTCTTTTGAGCATCAAAATTACCAATATCTTAATATATTCCGGAGCATGTTTATGTCCACCTTTCTTTAACACTTTTTCTTTTTAAAGAGGATTTTTTTTTTTTTTTTTTTTTTTTTTTTAAATCATAGTTATACATTAGAGTAAATTGTTTTATAAATAAAATGCTACGAGACAGAAGTGTTGCTAAAAATGCTTCAAAATAATTTAAAATGATGTGAATTACGCAGTAGAGGTAAATTCATCGTGATTTCAGTCTGTCTCATCAGATGAGACAGAATATTAATTTACTCATGTGAATTTTTAGCTCCACCTTCATTTTATACAACTTACTTATTATTATTATTATTATTATTATTTTGTAGTTATTTATTGCAGAAAACTATTCTATAAATTAAATAGTGTAATATAAAGGAGTATCTGAAAAAGCTGTAGAATAATTTAAATTTTAGGTTCTAGTCACATTTTGAAATAAAGATTTAATTAAAATTACAGGATTTGCCGACAGTTGTATACTTGGATTATAAAGAGTTTGTAAATAATTTTAGTAAGTAAATAAATGTGAACGTATGAAAACGTGCAATTGCTAATCGAGTGATTGGAAATGTATGTTTATAATAATATCCTATATTAATATTCATGATTAACACATTCTCCGGACTTATGTTCAAGACATTTTCGCTCACCGTGTTATATCATGACAAGCGTTGCTGTTCAAAACTAGTAACCAGGAAAATTAACAAACGTCTGATATTTGTGTTAGTAATTATTTTAGGTAGGAAAAATGAAGAGAACAACTCAAAAATTTGTTTAGATGAGCATTTATTTCTTTTACTGTATAGTAATTTACCTTTTTCATATAAACACCAGTAAAACCGCAAGGCGTTGTACTTATTATAATATATCAATACACTTATTAGTCGTCGTTTTCTTGTTTAAACTTGGTGTTCAAGAAAATGCAAATTCGCTTCGTGCTGAGTTTGCAGGTGATATAATAGTCGTTCGGTACGGTAAGGTGGGAAACCTCTGTAGGTATGATGTAATTCTCGCGAACAAACGAGGTAGTGTTGTACACAAGTATCGCTGCGTTTCAAAAAAAAAAAAAAAAAAAAAAAAAAGTAAATTTTAGGTACACTCTTCAATTCTGCCAGTTTATTCTGAATAAGTATATAGTTTCTGAATAAGTATATATAAGTATTTTTTTAATGTTATTTTACCATTACTTTTTTATTTAAACTGAATTATTGAACTCGCAGTATGTATATATTTTAATTTTATTAAAGTTAAACAAAAACCTGCAACAAACACTCTTATTATTATATTTTCTAACATTAGAACACTATATAAAACGTTGAAAAGAACTATTGTGCACAAAATATGCAAAATTTGTAATTTAATTTTTTCTGTTGCTTTCATTTGCTTTATCTGTAGTACACGCCCACTACATACATTTACATTTGTAATCCGGCCCACTTTGGACATACAGTTTTAAAGGACTGCAGATTTCTTTTATGTCTTTAACGTTTTCCCTATAGTAAATCTCCATTTTATTAAACTACTGTCTAATCAACATTTTCTAAATTAATTGGGTTCAGATATATTCAGTTTCTTATTTTTCACAGTATACATACAAAAATTGAAAGTACTACTCACTCATATAACATTTCACTGAGTTAGAAAAAAAATTAGTACGCATTCCATATCTGCCTATTTATTCATCAATATTTATCGATGAATAGGAACATATACACATATTTTTCTACCACGTCGCACTTTTTTTGGTACGTTTATTGGAAGGTAGCTATTCTCTTGTTGTGGTGGGAAAACACTGCCTCTTTGAAGACATAATCCCGCCCTTTTGTTTATTAAAGTGCAGATTTGCTGTTTGAATAATGCTTATACCTCAAAACCGAGACGACATAGAAACATAAGACATACGCAGCCGACATACTGTAACTGATAGCTATCGATAATAGCTATTAGCTTTATGTGTATAGATATCGTGTCACACAGTGTTATTTTGTTGTATGTACAGTCGGAGAAAAAAAAACGCAGCACTCGATGTAACTCCGTTGCTAATCAATGCACAAAAATGTAATAGGTATCATTCGACGGGGAATTGAGAGTAGATTCAGAAAATGAACGGACATTTTGAATTGGGGGTCGTCTACATATTAAAACGCGCACCAACTTTGATTTTTTCAATGGTAATGTCCCATTTTTATTTTATAATTGAATTCCTGGGACCGCGACAATGCGAAAAAGTATATTGGTTGTATATTTTGTTTATTTATTCACAGAGTTATGAACGTTCAAAGTTTGAACGTGCTAATGTTAATTTCATATTTCAAACTTTTATTAATATTTTCACAAAAAATAACTTGATCGATATAATTCTTTTTTTACGAGATACAGTGAAGAAACCCAAACATAATCCATCATTAATTTTGATTCTGAAAAATATTTTTAATTCTGAAAATATTAATAAATTCATATTCATAAAAATTATGTATTATGACCTATATTAATTTTTACATAAAATGAATCCTAACGCTGAAAAATATGGGTGTGCAAATTTGCAGCTCATTCCAGTTATTAGTTTTCGAGATATAAATAAATCTTTCTTTTGGAGTGGTTTAGGGGGCCGTCTCTTAAAAAATTTTGAATGAGATAACGAAGCAAATCTTAAAAAATAACGGAGAAAATTGAACAAAATATTTATATTTTTTATTTAAGGGTCAAATTATATAACAACAACGTCAAATGCAAAAAAATGAAACAAAAATGTTGATTTTTAGACATTTGTGTTAGTATCAAGATTCCCTGTTTTCTAAAGCCCCGCCTTTTATCGTTCTTCAAAACAAAACAATACAGAAACGAAAAGTGAATGTGACTTTGAGTATTCGTGTTAAACCCCTTATTTTACATTGACAAAAATATACACAAGTGGTATTTACTTCATCGATTACTGATGATAAATTTAGAATCCTTTAAACGAACACTAGAAGAAAAAAATTAACTAAATAGGCGGGCTTTACTGTTTGAAATACTCTCAAAATAAAATATTTCAAAACAAGTTTTCTGTCCACAATTATATTATAGATGGATATACATTATAACTATATTCTTTCTAATTAATATATTTCTATCCATAGTATATTTTATCGCAAAAATATGAACACTGGGTACATGCTTAAGAAAAATGTAACACACAAATTACGAAAGAAACGCCCACTAGCATTGTTACAGATTTGCAAATGATGTGAATCTACGTCAGCAGTCGCGAAAGCGTTAATTAAGAAATTATATTTTCATAGAAATTATTTCATAGAAAGTGCTATTAAAATTGTTTAATATTTACTTTATGAAACCTTACAACAATTAATCCGAAAAGATTTAGTTTATACGTTGTTGTATAAAAATATATATAGCTATATTATTTCAGTTTGTATATTATGTTACACGTACGAAAGAAAATTTAAGCTTTATTGGTAATCAGTATATCCATGATAGATACTTTTAAATTGAAAAATATTGCACTTTTATAAAAAGTATTGTCTGACCAATCGTAAGTGTAATGTATTTAAATATACCTAAAATTATCTAAAAAAGTACTAAAGTATATACATATCCAAAAAACTAAATTCATGATAATTAAGATACTGCAAATGCGTTAATATCTTTATTTCTTTTTATAACTCTTTTTTTCTTGAAATATTTACGGTGTGAAACAGTATAATTTTGTCTAGTTCTTGTAGGATCTTAATTTTATTTTTCTATATTTAGAGATAGCCCCCTAACACATTTTTGATCATAACTCTATGAATACTAAAATCAAAGTTGGCACTAATTTTAATATGTAGATGACCCCTAATTAAAAATTCGACGACATTTTCAGAATGAGCATTTCATTTCCTGTTGAATGGTGTCTATTAAATTTTTCTGCTTCAATTAATAACGAAATACTATCAAGTGCTACGTTTTTTTTTCCCCCGACTGTACATAAAGCAGCGACCTCTGTGAGCAATAATAGCTCTTTATCTGTCTAGATATTGAATCAAACAGCGATTGGATGACATGTACGGGTAAAGCACTCCATGGAGTTTCAACACGATGCCCTAATTCATCGATCGTAGTTACTGGTGAGTGGTGGGGATTGATTAGTGTTTCAAGTTTGAAATTTATTTTTAAATATAAAATTATTTTTCAGATCATATTTTTTTTTTTTGTATTAAAATAAACATCTATCCTTTCCTTACTTAAAAACAATACTTAATACAAAATGAATTTTTTAGTTAACTGTTAAACGCAATTACATCCGGTGTTGAGTGAACGCAAAACCAGCGAAAAATGGGTCAATGCGTTATGTATAGTTTTGTAGCAACATGTGTAGAGATAGAATATTTTATTGATTTTTCTATAACTCATACTTATTTGTTTATTTAAATATTTAGCATAGAAGAAGCATGTTATTCCTAATTCATATAAACACATTTTTTAACAATTATAATTTCAATTCTTATAAAGAAATACATGATGTTTAGTCTTGTAAATTAAATAAAATTATTATTTATAAATTAGTTTTTTTTTTTCATGTGCTATTTTCTTTTGCTAATAGCATGGTCTTTCCTTAGTTTTAGTAAGCTAAAGGAAGAGTGCATTTGGTAAAGTTGGCTAAATCTCACAAGATTTGCTAATTTTTTAAAACTAAATGTTTATTTAATTTTTTAAATACCAATATAAATTTCTTATGATAAATTATGTTTTAACATATCATTAAATATTTGTGTTACTATATACCTAACTCTGTACTAAATATTTAGGTGTAATCACAATGAAAAGCAAGATAATTTGAAGTCACCTTGTACTGACTTCTGCTCTGCTGGCAAGACAAAGAGACATACCACTGAAATATATTTATTGACTTTATAGTCTAGTTATAATATGTATAAGAAAGGTTCTGATTGTGAGTGCAGCCGTTTTAGCCAAATGCAAGGCTTCATTTAGAAAAATTTAAAAGCTTTTATTATAATCATGGATTCTTGTTAGAGCTAAACAAGCGCCTTTATACAGTCAAACAAGGAACTTGCTATTATCTCAGTTGTTATTATTTCAATTCTAAGCTTGTGTGTGTGTGTGTGTATGTGTGTGTTGTCTACTGAAATACTGAAAGTAATTTTAAAAGTTTTGTGAATGAACATATTTACATAAGAAAATTGATTTTAAAATCTAAATATTTTGCTGTAATCTTGTGAATAAAAGTACACAAATAAGATTCGGAAACAAATTGAGAAAAAGTATAATATCGTTCTCTGAAATACCAGCTTCATCATATAAACAGTGTTGCAAGAATTTTGCTACTTTTTTTTTTTTTTTCACTAGTTACCAATATTTTTTAGAAATGATAATACATTATATAAAATAGTTGATTTTTTGATAGTGCATTATGTATATCAATAATCACACTGCAAATAATACCAGAAAAAATTACAGAATTAAAATAAACACAGTTATTGAATTAATATAATTCAGAATTAGAAATGCATAGTGGGATATGGGCTGTCAGAAATGCAATCTTGAAGAAATTTATAATGACATATTTCTTTCCCAAGCCAAATATCCTGTCAAATAAAAATGATTGGGTAGTGCACAGAATAGGAAGACCGTAATTAAGATGTTTGCTGAAGTTTCAAAGGCCAGTAATGGCGTTCCAATGTAGGAATATAGCGTTTGTTTTGAGAATGCTATTTTAAACAGGAGATTAAATATAATAAACAGGAAAATAAGGAATTGTTACAAGATTTATCTTTCAGTATTGCTGTTTAACATTAATTACATTATTTTATTATTTCTGTTCAACTTTATTATTAGATGTTATTAAATTATTAACCTAGGTCAAAAATTTCTGTTAGGAAATATGGGTGATAATATATATAAAGCCAGTAAACGCAATACTATATTGTGAGATTAAAAAAATCACTAGAAAATAAATAATCATAAAATTATCACTAAAAATTATTAATTACGGATTTTAGCTTAAAAAAAAATAGTAATAATATTATAAGAAAAACTTATTAATTAAAAAAAAAAAAAAATCTTCCTTAGCGGGTAAAATATTTTCTTCATTTATAACTGTTAGTTAAATAATTTTCTTCTTATTAATGGAATATTATTTTTATATAAAATAATCTTAATTCATTTCCATTTTAGCAAAGGATTTATGGTCTTAAAACCACATAGGATATTTGTCATTAACGTGATTTCTAAAAGCTTTTGAATGTCATAATACAATACTTTCAAGTACCATGAATAAATCTCAATATAAATATTTCAGTTTTTATGACACATTTTTTTTCAAATAAGCAATCACTGATGACATTGGTCATAAAACCATAAGATCATAAAAATCCCATTAAATGAGAAAGCTTTACAGCGACATATAAATAGGTTTATTATATTTTTATAGCTATTGATATTCATTTATAAATATAAGTCCTACAAAATATGTTTATATTTCGCTTATATAAAAGTAATAATATGTCTCTACTCTTTGTTTGAGTATTTTCCATATAGGAATATTAGATACAAATTGTTGCATAAAAAATTGTCTCTGTGTCATAATAAGTAAAGAAATAATGCATGTTTTTTCATGAATCGTTTTAGAAGGATGCTGAAAGGCGAGATTATTTTCTTAATTAAACTAAAATTTTTCTTTACTTTCACTAGTGTTATTTATTTTCTAGTGTTATTTAATTTCTAGCGTTTATATTATTAATTTATTTTCTTTTTGTTACCTTTATATATAATATAATATGTATTGTATTTTGGTCATATTTTCTAATCGGAGTTTTTGATAAATGTACATGTTTTTAGGTGCCCTGAATCCCAAATTCAGATTTTTTGCGGACGGTCATTTTGTGTGTATGTCTGTTGTCAGCATATATCAAGAACAAATAACAGCTAGAATTTCAAATTTGGTATTTTAAATGCAACTAAACGGTACAAGCTGAAGTTACTAATATTTACAAGTGTTCATAATAGTCCCTTTCAACATTAATGGAAATTTGTAGACATTTTTTCCAAAAATCAAATGATTCATTCATTTCTTGAAATCGATGGAAAAATTTGCTTGTATAGCATCATCAGTCTCGTCGTCGGAATACAAATTAAAACCATATAAATTTTATTTTGATTAAAAAATAGCCAAGCGTTACGATTAGCACGATTGTTGAGGAAGGGAGGGGGGGAGAGAAGGATAATATAGATGTTTTATCACTTTACTTTTTTTTTTTTTTTTTCAAGGTTTTCAGCTGTGTAATCTTGCCTTTTTATGAGATGCATTTTAATAGTTAAACATAAGTCCCCTTAAATTCACTTCTTAAAAAATTCTCAAGGACACTTAGTGGTGAGCAATTTAACTGAAACTGTCTCTAATTCTTCCAACATAATCCAGTATTATGTACATTTGAAATTGCATAAAAGATTTGAAGATATTGTCAACTGCACAGAAAAAGAAAACAAAAGAATAAATAAATATATACTGAATAAATTTGAGCAAAAAAAGCGTGTTTCGTACATATTTAACAATAAAAAAACAATATTTTTGATCAAAAACGCTCTTAAAAATGTGTTTTAAAAGTTTTTCTTTTTGAAATAAGGGAGTTTGAAAATATTAAGGTCGTATTTTCTTATGTTGATGTTTTTATGCTATTTAAAAACAATGCACGCTTATCACTTTTAAATGTATTATACGGTTCTCATAATTATAAGGACACCCGTTTTCCTATATTAACTAAACACTGAACACAATTATTTTAAAAAATATATTTTTTATTAAATTGAATTTCATTAATAGACTACATTTAAAAAGATTTTTCGTTTTTCTATCTTAAAAAACTTTGAATACGGTCAAAAAAATGATTTTTCTGGTGTTTCACATTTATAAGGACAGCTCGAATCTTAGTAATTTTTTTTTAGTTATTCTTTAAATTAAAGTTTTATAGGGGTATCTTTTTAGGGTGAAACAGTCAGACATTCTCTCTGGTATATATATATAAATATATATATATTTTTTTAATATTCAGTTTCAATACCATTTCATACAGCATAGATGATATTCTAAATACTATTAAACTATTTAAAATTGCTTTGCACTTGCATGCACTTTTCTAATATGATAAGTTAAGCTTTTTTCAACTTTTAGTCCGCGGGAAAGACAATAAGACAGAAGTTTCTTTCTTTAAACTATTTCCTATTGCTCTAGAAGTAGAGCAAAAATGTAAGTCTTGTTGAAAAAAATATTACCCCCCAAAATCCAACAAAAATCTGAGAATTCCACGTTTAACATTTAAGGATATTCTCTTGATGTTCATAATAATAGAAAAAATTACTAAATTTATTCTGCGTTCAGTAGAAACAGCTCCCCAGAGCCCCACAGATCCACCATTAAAATAGATTATTCATATCTGCCTTTAAAAAATCTGTTCTATCTTTCGCTATCTTCGATCGTGCCCTTAACTGTTAAAACCATTTGGTTAAACCAGAATAAAATGTTTTTCATCCGAAAATGCAACATTTTACGATTTAATATTGTTTAACAAAGACGTTCTTTCCCCCATTAAATGCTTATTGATTATAACAGGTTTCTTATTCATCTTAACATATTATTAGTTATTTTAAACATGCATAAATGTGGACCCCAACCTTTCGTTAAAAATTACGAGCAAATTCAGCAGCAGCCATTATGAGTAGAACAGTAAGAGGAATTATAAGTCTTCGATCTCTGTAAAACAACTCTGATTTTGCATCAGATCTTATCGAACCAGCGATCACATTTCCTTCAGCAATTTTAGATATTTTAATTCTCCTAGAAATTCGGCTGACTGAAACTATCCTTCTACTTAAAAAACACATTTATCATACTTCACTACATGAATGTTCTGTTTTTCGAGGACTTATCAGTAATTATTATTATTATTACCCCCGAAACCGCCGACCAACCCGAAGGTTTATGGCCGGCCCGAAGGCCCAAGGACGGTCGGAAAAAGAAGCAACCACCATCTTACCAAAACTCAGCCAGGAGAACGAACCCAGAAAACCAGCAGAAAAAAAAAATAAATAAAAAAAAAATTGGAAAAATCAAAAATACAGAGTCACATGGAAGTGTTACATACAAAGCCAATAATACAAAAGCATAAAACAGTAGAACAAAAACAATCGTACTGAACAAAATGTCAAGCAGCGTGAATACAAATATACAGGAACACGCAAAACAGCAACAGAAATTCCCATAAAGTAACAAAGACCATATAGCCAAAATACAAAAACAGTATTAAAAATAGCAATAAGCATAAAGTTTAAAATACAAAAATTTAAATACAGCTAAAACAACCCAAGTTAACAAACTACACGGTTAAAAAGGTTAAAACAACATTTTAAAAGTTAAAACAATGCATAGCAAAAGCAAATACCAAAACATTAGAATAAAACACTAAAAGTAAAATACAACAGTTAAAAACAAGAACCTAAAATATATTAAGATACAGGAACAAGCGATAAAACTACATAACAATTACAAATAAGCAACAGCAAGACACCATTTACAATCCAAACAAATCAAGAGCCTAAAATTTATAAGTAATAAAAGTAAAACATTCGTTCAAATGATTATAGATGGAAGCAGCTCGTTTACACCAGAACCTTGAATTATCTATTCTCTGAAAGTAGTCACCAAGACTCTGCAATATCTCTCTTATCAGTAATGTCCGTCTTACTGATTCCTCTCTAATTCCTCTCTTATCAGTAATGTCCGTGACTTATCAGTAATGTCCGTGCAAGAAAAATTGAAGGCTTATATATGGATTAATCTAGCCCAGCAGTTAAGAAATTCGCATGTCAACTTTAATTTATCCGCTAGTAAGTTAAATAAAATGAAAAAATCTTGATTGCCCCTAATTTTGTTTCATATTAAAGAAATTATAGCAGTTTTGGTTTTTATAATACAAGATATATTAAGTGCACTTAGTATAATCTTGCTCAAAATTTTTTTTACATTAGTTATTTCTAAATATAAAGTGTCCTTATAAATATGAGAAGGAGTGTATATAATTATAATATAATGAATATATTATATTATATATATAATTTGTATTTAATGTTAAAAGCATTTTAATGCATAAATAGACGAGTTGTCATCAAACCCAGTTCTGGCAACATTATATACGAAAAATGATTTTTTTTTTCTTTACTTACACGAAATTGTACTTCTTAAATCAATTTCCTAAAGTATATTTATATCAAAGCTAAAAATTAGTTATAAAATTTAAATTCCTCAATTAATTCCATTTTGAAAATGATTGTAAAAATATAAACTTTGTGATATTGAAACATGATCATAATTTACGGAATTATTTAAAAACTGATCATGTAATAAAATTATGATTAAAAATGTATATAACATACTGAAAAAAAAAAATTATCGCCAATAGTCATAGAATTACATTTTCTTCAACTTTTACAATATGTATACGTGTAAACATACTAATTAATATACAGTGATATTGTTAATTCTGCATATTTTTTTACACCAGAAATTTTTAAGACTATTTTTCTTCTTCTTTTTTAATTGTAATTTCAGATGGAGAATATTACTCTAAAAAAGTATTGTTGAGGCAAAAGAGGCGGGAAAAATAATACTACAGGATATTAATTAGTTTTTTGACAGGTATGCAATGTGAATACCAGCTAACCATCTCATTAATAAGCGTAAATTTGCTAACGCCCTTGAAATAACGCTCCTATTTTCTTTAAAAAAAAAGAGCCCTTTTCTTTTCTTTCCAAATGTTGTTACGATTACATAAGAATAAAATTATTCTAAAAAATGACTGGTATAAAAAAAAAGGCATGCACTGAAAATTTCATGCTTCATAATGATATGGTTGGACGATATGAATATGCATCATAATTTGGACATTAGATTATCAATTGCGACCGGAAATATTATTTGTTAGATTCATTTAATGAAAATAGAAAAGAAATAATTGGTGAACATTTGTTTAATAAAAGGTGTTCACGTAACTGAGCTGTTCGTAACGATGGCTTAGGTAAATAAACGATAATCGAAACTAGTGTGGCAGTAGACCACTTCTTTTAGATTTTTATTTACGGAATATTTTGACAGCGGTCATTTCAACGCATTATGTTTTTCCACAGAGTTGATTACATGGAAAAGCGATGTCACTCAAATTGAACTGCAAATTAACAGATCATTTGTCTAAAGGCCAAAGTACGAGTGTAGAGTTCGTATCAGAAGATGTGAAAAATATATAACAGAACGCAAAACATGTCTCGACGAAGTTCCAAATGCAATTTAAGATTGCTAACTCCCTTAACCTTTTATGGAGCAAATTAATTTGGAATATTTAAATAGCACTGCCACCGGAATTTATGAATAAAATTAAGGTTTAAAAAAATGGCCTTTACTGCTGCTTTGAAACTTAAAATTTTGATAACACTTCAGGATCACGCAGCGAGGACAGCGCGTTACATAGGGCTAAAATTACCTCTGGAAACGTGTCAGTGGGTGCGCTCTTCAGTGTTGAAAAATGACTTTTTATTAAAATTATATGCTTGAACGGTATGCACGGTATTTTTATTTTTCAATAATAATGAATAATTTTGAAATGCAATAAGTGTTGCCGTATTTTGCTACTTTTTATTCAATACTTGCCAATAACTTTCAGAAATGGTATTTAATATACATAGTAGACGACTAAACTGTTTTTCCGTGCAATTTGGCAATCATTCTATTATTATTGCAACATTTAGTACAAAAACAAAGAGAAAGAAAGAGGCTTGCTGAAAAAAGCGTTCCACTTGATAAAACCGCCGAAGATCAGGGGAATCTCCCTCGAAAGGTCTCTGGATAACGCAACAGAAGCTAAAGTAAGGTGTGTAATTAAAAGTATACTATTATTTAGTAGTGTAAATGTATGAACATGGTTAGAAACCTAGTATAGTCATTTATACCTTTAAAAAATAAAATTGTCTTCTAAGAAAATCTACAGGCATTCTAACTTTTTCACACAATTTTCATTTTTAGATCTTCAATTTCATATTAATATCACAATTTTCATTTTTAGAAAAGATACAATTTATTCATCATGTTTTTCAGCACATTCTTTACACAGCTTCCCGGCACATTCCAAACATGTTGAAGATTTACAAGATATGCATAAATATGCAGTTTTCCTTTTTGTCTTTGGAGGAGACACAGGTGGCATGTTTTACTTGGATTTATTTTTGTTTCACCGGAAATTGTTGTTTTATCTTCTGTCTCTCCTTCGTTTCCTAAAATACGTCTCATTGTCGTCCGTAATTTGTGATTTATTCTTGGATTTCAGATTCTATTCTGTACTTGAGGAAGGCCAAGATCTCGTGCTAATGCGTATAAAAATGCAATCCTTGTTATAATTGAATTGCTGGAGTAGCTTTGATGCAAAATGTAGGAGTTAACTGCACTCATATCTAACAATCTATTGAAAATTGCCATTGGCCAGCGTGTTGTTCTTCTTCTGCAATAATATACAGAACATTCTTCAACCAATGAATCGACTCTACCATTTGTTCTGTTAGAAAAAGCAATTATTTCCGAATTTTGGGTTTTAGAATTGATTTCGTTAAAATGATACATAGATGATATGAGAACAACAGCTCTTTGTTTTTTTTTTGGTACGTAAGAAATCAGTGTAAAATCTTTTGTAAATTCATATCATGATGAGTTTTCTTTTCTTGGTTTATTTGGATGGAAATCTTTAGAAATCTGTCTTTTCTTTTTATTAACAGTTCCAACATAAGTCAAACTTTCCTTTTTCAGTTCTGATAAAAGTTCCATGGAATAGAACCAGTTACCTACTGTAATGTTCCTATTCGTGTTGAAAATTGGTTTACTTAACTGTAAAACAGCTTGTGTGGGTTTGCTGAATGACTTCAGACTTTCGTCCATGCCAATATTACCGGAATCTTTCTGCAGTATAAATAAGCATTGTATATATATATATAGCTATTACGAGCATCAGTTAGACACATGATTTTAAACCCATATATTGCAGGCTTTTGAGGCATATACATTTTGAACCGGCAATTGCCACTGAAACCTATGAGCATTTTATCAACACAAACACAGGGTCCGATAGTGTAAACCTTCTGTGAATTTCAATAAATGAATTTAATAATTTGGAGATAAGGGCTGCAGGATGCGATATTATGCGGATTTGTCTGACATCGGAATTATCAAATCCCAAATTTAGAATCAAGAATTTAGATCTCTTCATTGACATAACTGCATGGAATATATCTCGACCAGTTCCGCCTGCAGCAAAAAAAAAAAAAAAAAAAAAAAAAACTACATTTAATATTTTCATGGTTAGATTTGAAGATAGATGTGTATATAAGCAAACCTAAAATCGCCCTCAATTCCGTGATGGTTGTGTTAAAAATTTTAGCTTTACTGGTATCAGAAAAATGTCTACTTTTTCCTATTTTCACGTATGTCCATTTCATTATACTCTCCAATATTTTACTTGTGAAAAGGAGTTCTCATATCTCTTTTGGAGTTGCTTTTCTTCCTAAGTTTCCATAGGAGAGATATCCTGGAAGACGAATTATATTTTGTGCAGGAGTTCCCACATTCTTTTGCAGCGCAAGAGATGACCATTTGAATCGTTTTTCCCTTAATAATATTTAGTTGAAGAAGTTTTAGTCTCTGAAATCACTTCCTATTTCTTCTAAAATCCTTTGTAACTCATCTACATAACGTGGATCAGAAGGCTGAATAACCTTTCGCGGCCCCAATCTCAAAGTCATGTTTCTTCCCTTTGCTTGAAATTGTAACGCACTGAGGGACGGGAGGTCTCTCAGACCGATTGTAAAAAAATAAAAGAATTTCAAAGGGAAGCAGGTGCAAAAATTTCTAGCCAATGAGAAATCAAGGTCAGTGTCACAAAAAAAGAAGCTACTGGATAAATCCATCCAGTCGAGCTAAACATAGAATAAGGGTGATAGAAAAGAATTTTGAAGCGGTACCTGAGACCGACGCCCCCAGTTACGGGTTAAAAAGAAAGGTTGGATATGTCGATAAAAAAGGTCATGAAAAATTTTTTGGGGTCATAATTTTTTTTTTTGTCTGCCATATCAGTAGACACCCTGAATATTAATAACAATAATAATTTAAAATTTTACATATTTTCATTTGATGATTGAAAAGTTCATCCTTAGTTTCTAATATACTGTAAATCATACGCTTGAAAGATTGAGTGAGTTTATTGAGCCCAGTGACAGGATAATTGTTCCAAATGTTTTTGCCACTAATTCCATAATTGTTTTTAGATTTCATTCTTAGATAATAGAATTCTTGTGGGAAGACCAAAAGTTTTCAAATATATTCCTGTCGGCTGAATTATCCTGCTATTTTGACTCCCTAATTTTACTTGAATCGTTTAACCATGTAGTTCTCATCGCAGAATAGAGAGTATCGTAATTTTGCGTGAAGACTCTTTTGTCTCTTCCTGAAAACAGAACTTTATTGTCCAGATTATATAAGTAAAAAATCTGGAGTGACTCCACTCGACTTTCCGAACATTGAGTAATTAACAGTTTTGTAGATAAAGTAAAGAAAGAGTAGTTGTTAAACAAACAAAAGAGAGAAAACCATAATAGAGTGTTTGAGTATTTTTCTCCATCTATTACACGTTGTTTTATTTAACGCTACTGAACTTTGAGCCCATAGATCATAATGACAAAGAAATTCTCGTTGTGTCCCTGTAAAAACCTATAAATGTTAGATTCACCAAAATGCTTATAGTTAGTGCAACAGTGATTTATAATACTCATATAAATTTTCAGCTGAATTCAATAAGGCGTTTAGGTGCTATCGTACTTTTAAAAATTTAGTCCCATAGGCCATAATGATAAAGAATTTTTCTTTGTGTCCCTGTAAAAAAACTGTAAGTGCTAGATTCACCAAAATCTATACAGTTAGTTCAACTGTGATCTATAACATGTGTACAATTTTTTTGCTCGGATTAATAAGGCGTTTAGACACTATCACATTTTTAAAAATTTGGCCCCATAGGCATAATGATAAAGAATTTTTCTTTGTGTCCCTGTAAAAAAACTATAAGTGCTAGATTCTCCAAAATCTATACAGATTGAGTATTTGTGATCTATAATATGTGTATAAAATTTTTGCTCCATTGAATAAGGCGTTTAGATGCTATCGCACTATTAAGATTTTGCTCCCATAGGCCATAATGATAAAGAATTTTTCTTTGTGTCCCTGTAAAAAAACTATAAGTGCTAGATTCTCCAAAATCTATACAGATTGAGTATTTGTGATCTATAATATGTGTATAAAATTTTTGCTCAATTGAATAAGGCGTTTAGATGCTATCGCACTTTTAAGATTTTGCTCCCATAGGCCATAATGATAAAGAATTTTTCTTTGTGTCCCTGTAAAAAAACTATAAGTGCTAGATTCACCAAAATCTATAGGGTTCGTACTATGGTGACTTACAATATGCGTACCAACTTTCAGGTTAATCGAACGAAGCGTTTAGACGCTAGCGTGTTCACCCACAGACATACACACATACGCACATACACACATACACACATACACACACACATACATACATCATCGTAAAAATAGTGAAAACGGACTCAGGGGACCTCAAAACGTATAGAAACATCAAAATCTCGAATTCGGATTTTTGACATGATTACAATACTTTCCTCACTATAGTGTTCGGAAAGTAAAAAGTAAAATTACATTTCTATTGTCAACAGTTGCATTAACGCTTTTGTTCTTGAAGAAAGGTATGCAATCTTGTTATACCACTTGCATGAGTACCACTAGCAACCATGACTTTGACAGATGATTTTTGAGCATACATTGGGGTTACTTCACCTCTGTTTAAAGTTCTGAAGCATTTTTTCTTGGAACTTTTCAACCTATTTACAGTCATGTTCAGTAGACTTTATATATATATATATATATCAAGTTATCACTAGACTATATATATATTAATTTTTTTTTCCATTTTAAAACAGTGTTTTATCAGCACTGAATACAACTGAATACTCTGCTATTGAAATTGCTTGAATTTGATATTTTTTACATTCTTTGGATAAACGAATATTAGGCAGTGTATTTTAGAATAACTGAAAAAAAAATGGATTAGACATAAATCAAGTTTTGAATTACAAATGTCTGAGAAACTTTCATTACCTGTCTTAGTATTAATTTTATGAATAATTAAACAGATAAATTCAAATAGTCCTAACTTTTAAAGAGTAAAAAAATATTTGTGTTATTTATCGATATGAAATTGTTACTTTTCTTTTATAATTTCATTTTTAATTTTCTAGATTTTTGGATAATCCTTTGATACTCTTTCTGTTATTATTCTATAATTAGTAAAGAAAAAGTATAAAAAAAAAACTGTCTAATTTTTTTGCGTTACGAGAAAGCCATAAATTCAAATGTGAATTAAAAATAGTGTGTTAATATTGGTATAATGAAAATTAGCTTATATTTTACATTTTACACGCAAATGTTCCATAAATAGAACATGGACTTGAAAATTCATTTAAAAATTAAATGTCATGAATACTGACTTGAAAAAAATATCAGATATAATAGAAACATGACTTGAGTTTTTGAAATAGAAAATTACAGTTCAAACATAAAAAGGGAAATGTACAGAAAATTATAAAAATGACCTTTCTTACCATTTTTCCTTTTACCCCACAGTTTGAAAATTCACATAATATAGAAAAATAAGTAGTTGCTTATAAAAATGGGCTGGCATGTTTAAAATGACTTACATTATTATATTAAAATAAAATACAATAATATTAAAAGATAATAATATTAAATATAATATTATTAAATTATATTTAAACTTTTTTTTTTACACATTTTAATGATTGATTTCTTTAAACTAAAGCATCAGAAGGTAAAATGTGTAAAAATCGAATTTAAATTACACCTGGATCTGAATGTGGCGTGTAAAAGTTAATATGGGGAGGATCTCTAATACAAAAATTTCACGTCATTTACTGAAAGTATATTTAGGTTTCCGATGCATGCCATCTATAAATTCATTTTCCTCGTGTTATTAATAATAAAATAACACAGTTTTTTTTTTTTTTTTTTTTTTTTTTTTTTTTTTTTTTTTAATTTTCGAAGTATTTATCTTGTATTTTTTTTCACCTACTACATTTTGAATTAAGATTTATACATAAAAACGTTGCTGATGTTTCATAATTTCTCATAATATTAAAAAGTGTTTATAGCTGCAGATAATCTGTTTGTTCGAATGCTCGTTCATATGTTATCACTCTATTCATGAGAATGCTAGAAAATAAATTATTTTATTCTATTTTGCAAATCGTATTTGTTACAGTAGTGTAGATAGAACCACTTGTTTGTGCATAAGGAAAATAATTCATATACACTGTGGTTTATCAGAGCTATTTCTAAAAAGCCCATTTAAATGTATTTATAGATCGCGAAAGGTAACTGAATTAGATGACCGGCAATCAAGCAGTATTAACTCCGGTCAGTGCTTGAGATGTTTAGGAATAGCGGTCAATCAGTTATTTAATTAGTTCGTTTGTTTAATATTTTATCTCACATACTTCTTTAAGTGTTTCTTTTTCAAATGTTCTTAAAAGTAATATTTTAATTATGTGAACATAGAAAAACTGTACAAATTTGTTACATAAATTAAGTGGAAATAAAATCTTCGAAAAAACTGGAGCGCATCGCAGCTATAGTTAAAGCATAGCTGATAACTAGTACTGATTTGTAATATTTCTATTTCTCAGTAAAAAAAAAAAAAAAAAAAAAAAAAAAAAAACTTATTTAATCATATAAACTGCTCCAATATTTGATAAAAGAATTCTGATTAAAAAGAAAGACAAATGTAGAAGTTGGCAACTATGTTGATGACTCTCTGGATTAGTTTGCGAAAAGACAGATTTTGCAGCAGTTCCTGGCGCTCTCACTAGTCAGCTATGCGTTATCAAATTTTGACTTCGTATGCACATCGTAGGTCTACCAATGTAGGAGAACTGCCACTAATGAGAGGATCAAAGAGTTGCTGGCATGTCTCCAGAAAAACTTTAGCGGTGACTGAAAGACTCTATCACTAAAGAATTATAAAAGACGGTATATAGGTTTCAAATAATTTTATTCACTATGAGTTTTTGTAGTAGGTCTTAATTCATAATAAGCCGCAGGTTCTATTCTAACGATCCTTTCCGTTTAAAAAATGATCGTTGAACAGTAACTTGAACCATTCAAAACTTCAAACTTGAGTTATAAATAATAATAATTTCTAATTATCAATAAAAAAAATTGATCTTTGATTTTTTTATACTGGCAGTTCATGTATTATGCAATATTGTTTTCTTTTTATTCTTCATGTTTTTTTTTTTTTTTTGTTTTTTTTTTCCCTTTGAATTTCTACTTTCCAGAAGAAGGTAAGTTGCCATATTGTTTTTTCATTTTAAATGTACTCCTCCTAACGGCGATAGAACTGAATTGCCTTTTAAACAATAAGTAATTGTATATCTGCAAAAAGAAAAAAAAAGCAGAAATATAAATAATTTATTTTGTTAAAGTATTATCAAAATAATACTTTTTTTTTTTTTTTTTTTACTTACTATTAGACGTAAACAATGTTTAATGCAACAATTATTATATGATATTGTTACGCGGAAAATTGCTATGACAATGAGTCTTAATGAGTTTTATATAAGCAAATATAAAAATTATATTTGAAGACCTCGGATTTATAAATCATGAAGAATATCTATAGCTATAAAAATATAATAAAGATATTCATATGCCTTACTCTAAAGCTTTCTCATATTACGTTGGTTTTATGATCTTATAGTTTTAAGGCCAATTTCATCAGTGATGGCTTACTTGAAAAATAACCTGTCATAAAAATGTGTTATTTATATTACGATTTATTGGTGTACTTGAAAGTATCGTCTTGCGACATTCAAAATCGTTTAGAAATCACGTTAATGATAAATGTTCTCTATGGTTTTGCGATCATTAATATATTTCTAAAACGAATATAAATTAGGATTATTATATATATATATATATATATATATATATATATATATATATATATATAGAGATAGATAGATAGATAGATATAGATAGATAGATAGATAGATAGATAGAAAGATATTTATATATAGTATTTCTTTAATAAAGATTAAAAATATTTAATTAACAATTTTGAAAAAGTGAAATATTTTAGACTCCAAAGAAGATTTATTTATGAATATGCTTTTCTATAAACTTATTTTTCTTTTAAAAATTTAAATATGTAATGAATAACTTTTAGTGATTTATTTATTAGTTATTTATTAGCTAGAGATTTAGAGGTAGGGAGTTATATGTATAATGGGGTCTATGGGATAAAATGTATTTTTGAGATGGAGTAGTCTCTTTTATTAAAAGAACAGTTAAAAATAATTAAAAATATTCTAAATTATTTTATATCTCCATTTTTTCTGTGCGTTTCTTTGTATGTAAATGAACATACCTGTAAATTCAATTTTTTTATATCTCACTTTATCATCGGTCACAAAAAAAAAAAGAAAAAAGATTTTAAAGTTTAAAATTTCATGAATTTTCAACGTGTGACTCAATTTGAGAGTTTATATCAGACGTAATAATTTCTTAACTTTAAAATATATCAAGCTAGAATGTCAAGAAAGTTATTAGCCCGTTTTGTGATATATGTAATGATTAACACTCATATAAATTTTTGTAAGATTTCATTAAAACAAATTCGCATTTTAAGTAACTGATTTTTCCCAAAATTTTGAAGCCAAGAAAAATAAATTTAAAATTTAAAATTTTGTAAAAGAATTAAAGTAATGTTTGTGTGAGAGAAGTTGGGGAATGGTATATATATTAAGTATTCAATATCTTCGTACGTTCTATTATAACTATCTGCATATTTTTAATTGCATTTAATTTGGTAATTTACATCATCCTTTGTTCCCTTAAGGAAAAAAAAAATATGTGGTTAGAATTCTCATAAAAATTTCTTAAAATTTTGTTACAAGAAGGAAAAAAAAAAAAAAAAATCTAAATATTTTTTTTTTCACTCTTGTTAATTTTTACTTAGAAAAACAAGATTAAGTTTAGAGATTTTAAAATTAAAAAATACATAAAGTACAAAATAAAAGTAAATACCCTACTTAAAGTCCTTTAAGAATAAAAAAAAAAAAAAGTTTTTTTTTTTTTTTTTTTTTTTTTTTTTATGCATGTTTTAATCATGTTCTAAAAATGCAAATCAAAATTTACGCAAATTATTTAAATGCTTTATGTTTTCGAAAAAAAAAAAAAATTAATAAAATAATCTCAAAGGTACTTTCAGTATTAAAAATCGTATTGAAGTTATATATATATATATATATATATATATATAGTATTTAAAATGGAAAATGACAGAATTAAAGGAGAAAGTATTAATTTATATATATATATATATATTAGTTGTCGAAATAGAAAGAAAAAAAAATAGTGAAAAAAAAAAAAAAATGTCAACGAGAGATTAAAAAATAAATTAACGAGTAAATAAAGTGCATTAATGTTTTTAATCACAACTTAACTGCACAAATATATATATATATATATATATATATATATATATATATATATATATATATATTTAAAAATGTACTAATATAATATATACTGATACGCATAGTACATATGTACTGTCAGACTTCCCCACGCCATGAGTTTCCGTACTTGGACGATGAAAAATTGTGATTACATGTCTCCGGACCATTCCTAGGGGTGCGTCACAAATGGCCGCTAATTACTCATTGAGCAGCATTAATGCGACGCTAAACTCAACCAACCAACCTATGTCACATGCAAAGTAACAATAATAATAATAATCAGAAAATAGAATAAAATAAAATAAATAAATAAATAAAAAATGTATATTCTTCAAGTAACAAAGAGGTAGCTGTTGCACGTAATTTTCTTCACCATTCTCTGTAACTAGCAGCAATTAGAAATATCGTTTAAAAAAATATTACTATATATGAAGGAAATTACAAAAAGTAATATATATATATATATATATAGGTAATTCTAAGTTTTTTTTTTTTTCCTGTTAGCAATAAATTCATCGAATTGAAATATAAAAATCGTTAACATCCCTAAAAATTCCTGCTGAATGAAATAGATAACAGAAAGCAGTCCTTCAGGATTAGGTTGATTCAGAATCAAGAATGGCAAGTCCACTTTAACATATTCTCCAAGAATGTGATTATCGCATCTAAAGGTCGAAGAAAACGACAAATGCTCAAAATGTCCTTTTCCTACAATTGAAGACCAGTGAGTTATTTCTGATCGAAAAATAGCAGAAATAGTTCACATTACTCTTTAGAAATCTTAAAGATTATAAAACCTATATTTGGTTTTATTGGCAAACTACAAATGAAGGGACTCAACACTTAATCATAATTGTGTTATTCTTCACAACATTGCCACGTTGCATACAATAGTATTAAACACACAATTTTTGCCCCTCCCCACCCCCCCCCCAAAAAAAAGGAGGGGAAGCGAGCAATGATGTTACACCCTCTATATTCACGGAGGGTTTTTATTATTATTATTTTATTATTTTAATATTTTTATCAACATAAAAGGGAGTTCAGAGCCAGTAGAACATTTGAGCCATTTGAACATTTGCAATAAATATAGCAAATTAACAGCAAATAATTTATTTATTTATTATTTTTTTTTTTTCTAGCATGGTGCGTATATCCTGTATTTTCAAAAACAATTTTTTTTTTTTTTTTTTTTAGAGGAAAGTGGTGGAAAAGTTGTACAAAAAGATGTTTCTGTATGACCCCTCTCTGAGGAAAGTATGTGAAAGTTGTTGATAATTTTGAATTGAACTCTTAGTCATGATTCAATTTGCATGGGAATGCAGGAGAACCAGGTACGGTACTTCTTCTATTTCAACGACTTTTTGCATTGTAAAAACTGAATATACTTGATTATGTTACAATGTATGTGTAAACAATTTCCTAACACATTGTGCGGTAAATTTAAAGTATGGTATAATTAAAAGCGTGCTTGCATTTTCGAGTAGGATGTTGTTATTTTACGAGTTGTTGTGTTGTAATTATTGTTTAGTTTTTTTTTTTTTTTTTTTTTTTTTTTAATACTATTACTTATTTATTTCATTATTCCTCTTGTGTTTTCTTTATTTTTTCTTTAAATATTTTAATGAATTTACAGGTGTTTATGTGTCTGGTGGTAGTCCTACAGCTCCAAAGCAAATACCTATTACAATTTTTTGTTTCTTTAATTAGAAAACTGATTTAATGAGAGTGGCTCTTAGATTTTCAGATAAAAAGTGATCAGGAGCGTTTTTTTTTTTTTTAAATTTTATTATTAATTAGTTTTGACTACAGTTTTTAAAGATAAAGTTTTTTTTTTTATAGATTGTTTAAATAAGAATTTCTTATAATGTGTTCCCGTACAGGTAAAGTTTTTTTTTTTTTAATATAACATTTAAATAACATTTAAATAAATAAATAGATAATAATAGTAAAGGAAAATATTTTCATCTGTTGAACGTTGATAAAACCGTAGAAAATTGGAGTAGTTGTGATTCGTTAAAAAATATCATTAAAAATTACTTATTTGGAATTAAGATAAAAAACTATCCGCATTATTCTATAAATATAGCAGATCCTCGATCCATCATTTTTCAAGGGGTGCATGAAAAAAATCTATGAAAGCGAGAAAACGACGAATGCGAATTAAATTAAAATAAGAAGAAAACAATGTTTATGAATTAAAATACACAATCTGTAGTATAATACTGATAAAAAGTATTTCGTTACTATCCAAATTGTCAAGGAAATAAACCAATGTTGTAAAATATTAAGAAAAATTTGTCTTTAAAAATAAGTAATTTTATGTTGGGTTTTAAGTGCATTTTATAAATTAAACAAGATTTTATTTCCAGATGTATTTTTTTTTTTTTTTTGTTCTTTTGTGTAATTTCGTGTGCTTTTATAAAAGTTCGTGCATTTTCAAACGCCATAATTGCGCCCTCGGCGTGAAAATTATCCGCTGTTTCTTCGACATTCTTTCCATTTTTTGAAATGTCACATTTCTTCTATGCTTTAAGATACCGCATGTCTTAACGTCTTGATTAATGCAAATATTATCACTAAATTTTATAACAGACTACAGTTTCTACTATCCAAACGCAACCTCTCTTTATCTGCATTATTATTATCATCATCATCATCATCATTATTTTCTTGCCCGTCTGTTTGGTATTTTTTATCCTTTTTTCGCATGTAACCTGATTTCACGAAACAAAATTTCTGAATTACTGAACCATGCTGAATTTACAAAATGTATAGGTGGTCCAGAGACATAGCATCACAATTTTGATCCTCCTTGGGAATGGGGAAAAGAGTTATTTAAGGACGAAAGAAGTAATTCCAGTTTGTATGCCATATGGAACAGCTTGACATTCAGGAAAAAATTTTTACAACGTCAGGAGAAAACTTTTACAACGATGAATGCAGAAAAATGACTTATTGAAGCACGATACAGACGGGTTTCGTTAACATTATTTAAATGCTATTTGTGCAGGGACCACAAAAATAAAACCATCAACGCGTGAAAATGGAAACGGAAAATGGAATGCGGGAAATAAAATCATCAATGCGGGAATAACAGAACAGGGTTCAACAGTATTATTATTTTAGCCTTTCAAAAGGCAATAAAATTACATGTAGATTAAAATCATGGTAAAGCCCCAAAGAATTTTAAAAATCTTAGGTACACTAGGCTTGAAATATGTTACCTTGCAAATTTGCATATCATAGGATAATCGAGAATTCATCAATAATCATCTCAGGGGTCGTACTCTCCACCCTTTTTTCAGGACACTCTCAAATATGACAAATTTCCGCCTCTATTCCTACCACTATTTTTTTACGATGAAAAATTTTGAAATTCTGCTGCAATAAAAGTTTCTCTGTTCTTGAGATGACAAAAGAGGTTAGGTTCTTTGCACTTGCTTACAATCAGAGGGTGCAATAACATTCGACTGTTGTGGGACTTGGCAGAATAACCTTCCACATTTCGAAATGGGGTGTGTTTTTGTTTAGAACAGGGACGTTTGAAAGTGGGGAAGAGTACACTCATACCGAGAATTGAGCTTGGGAGAAGGAATTTTAAAAAAGGAAATTCCAAAATATTTATCTGCATTCGTAGTTTGGAAAGAACGGCTTGCATACAAAAAGAAAAGAAAAAAAAAACTTTAAAAATGCATGTTTGTTAAGAGAAAACTTTGGATGATAGAAGAAAGTGAAAAAAAAAGTGAAGAAGTAAACCGAATTCGGTTAACGGACAGGAGTTTCGGTTAATCGAGGTTCGGATAATCGAAGTTCTACTGTAATATTTTTCTGCTTTTTATGTTGTTTCAGCCATTGATTACAATTCTCATCCTTATAGCTGAGAAATTAGAACTGGCAGGAAATATATATAAGAAATCAAATGTGGCGTATTTGTTTTATATTTTAGCTATTACTAATATTTCACTACAAATGCTATCCACCTGTGACTAAGATTTTTTTTTTTTTTTTTTTGTAAATGATCGCCGGGGAGTGCTGGGTACAATCACATACAGGTCACACTTTTTGACCAAGCTGTTCGGAATCTTTCGTGATGCTCCCCAAAACTCACATAAAATAAATAGGACCCTCTAAAAAAGCACTTGCAGAAATTATTCTATACAGGCCTAAAAACCAAGTGTAGTAAATCTGCCTTAATCTCTACATACACACATCTCTCGATAATGTAATGGAATTACTAAAAAGTCTTCTCCGAACATTTATAATCGTCTATAATAGATATTTTATGTAGCCCACCTTGTTTCCTTCATCATATATCTGCCACCACTATTTACAAACAATTATATTTAAATTTATAATATTTTTATATGAAAAAAGTCGCCATAAAATCTGTAGTGGAAGATCTCCGAGAAAAATTATCCATTGTATAAACTTTAGTTAAGCAATAACTATTCTTCTGCAGGTGTCGCAGAATCCTATATTTACAAGACCACAATCGTTTATAGCATTTTTTATTTATTTAAAAGCAGATACTAGAGAGTTTCCCTACGCAAAACGTAAGTGCAATTAATGTAAGTTTTAATGCTAAATGTACTATATTAAACTAGAATTATACACAAGACTTTCAAATCATTTTGTAATGGAAATAACACCATACAAATATAAACAGATTCGACAGAAAAACTACATTATATATGATTATAGACTGTACAAGAAAATGTTAAAATTATTATAAACAATTACAAAGATCGTTGTGATGTTTACAAAAATATGTACGTAATTCACATTAGTAAATCGTTTCTAGGAAACGAATCAAGAAAAAAAATATACATAAGCATAAATATTTATTAAATAATACATCAGTCATCCAACGGAATTCTCAAAAACTCAAAAGAATATGAACCTTTTAAACCTTTCATTTTAAAGATTCTTTAAATAATAATAATAATAATAATAATAATAATAATAATAGTAATATGAAAATCGACCATGATATTGTTTCATTACTTCTGAAAAATTATCACTTTCAATTGTTATTCGGAATTTACTATTACTACCATGTTTAACTAAGTACATTCAGGTATGGAACACGGGCACAGAATTCATACCACTCTCAATGTAAGAAAATTTTCTACTTCTTAAATCAACGATATTATAGGTAGAGAAATTTCTTAAACGGATTCCGGTATGAATTCTGCGCCCGTGTTCCATCCCTGTACATTCGAAATTTTATTGTAAAAAAAAATATTTTTAAAAAGCATAAAATACAAAGTTAAATGGGATTTTACATTTAAGTTCATATATGCCTTCATTATGTGTTCTTTCAATATGTTTTTCTATTTTATTTTGTTATGTTATAATGTGTTATAAAGATATTGTTTTAGCAGACTGAATAGCTAATTGATTAAATATTTTTAATGTTTCATTTTAAAAAAAAATACTTTTTTATGGAGTAGTTAAGAATTTCAACCTAAAACTATACGAGTAATATGAGAATCTTTTCAAAATTTTCAGAAGAATAAATAAAAATTATCACATTAAGAAATGTAACATCTATTTAAAAAAAAAAAAAAAAGTACGATTCTCAATACGCCGTGAGGTACATACATTCAATATTGTTGCATACAATTTTAGATGTAGCTCTTTAAATCTGGGCAAAAGCACAAAGTTTAAAAAAAAAAAAAAAATTGGCTACCAGAAAGAAGCATACATTTTTTATTCCGGAATAAAATGAAATAAACAAACAATGTGGAGTTAGCATAAGTTCTTAAAGTAAGTTATTATAACAAAGAAGTGTAAGTTTATCTAAAAGCGTTAAATATTTTGAAACTCCTCTGGCTTTGATCAAGAAATCACTATTTTAGGCGTGGAATCAGCAAGGTTTATAAACACATCTTTTGAAATTTCATTGTGCTAAATTTTAATTAAGGTTTTAGTTATACTCCATATTCTATGCTGCCAATTACATTCCATAGATTCTCATTAAGATGAGGGTAGGATAAATAATATAATTTACAATTTTGCAATATTTTTGGCCGGTATTTTATGAGTGTGTGGAGTTGGGGGTATGGGTGTATTATGCTTAGAACAATCAATTTAAATACAAGAAAGGAATAAATATATTTTAGCGTCTAAGCATAACAAAGCTGAATTCTAGGCTACAGCCTTCAAAGAAGGAGAATCAAATTATGAAAGTAAAAATACAGTTAATATCTGTTATTAAAATTAATGGTTGTTTTAAGGGAAATGAAAAATATTTAGAACAAATTTTTATTAAAACATACAGTGACAGAAGAGTTTACATTATTCTTTTAGTGAAATGAAAAAAAAAAAAAAAAAAAACTAATTCCCTTTTTATGAATAGTAATTTGATTTCTCCAATTATAGTCCAGACAATTTTTATAACAGAAATGTCGAAAGAAATTTGTTATCATAGTTATATCATTTAATAATTTCTCTTAAGCAAGTGACACTTTTTGATGCTCAGACATTTTATGCTGTAACATGAAGCTGTAACATGTATTAAAAATTATTTTAAATGTGTATAATATATATCAGTCACGCAAGGACAAAAATTGAAATTAATTTATAATTTCATAACACATATTAACATATTTTTATTATTTGGGTTAAACGAAAATTGTGTGTTTAACAAAGGATTTAATTTTAATAGGTTGGTTTGCTACTAACCCTTATAGCACATCTTATCTAGAAGACATCGTCAGAATATCTTTTGGATTAAAGTACATCCAAAGGACAACCTTTAGGATGCATTTTAGATAAGTGTTCTGTTAGGAAAGTAACTAATGTTTCCAGTGATTTATTACAAACTGATTATTTCAGATCTGTTTTGCAGAATTTACCCATCAACACGAAACGTTCACCCATCAGTAGATATTTGGCTTGAGTTATTGCAATCACATTTGTTAAAATGGATTTTATCCATTCGATGATACACTTTCTTTTTTTCTTTCTTTTTTTTTCGTAGGTAATTTACTTTTTGCACTAATGTTGGTCCATCATAGCATTTACATTTATGAGTCAATTAAGGCTTCTACAGCTGAAGCATCGGTTTGTTGTTGCTCTCAAAGATAAACACTTGAGGAGACGTACTCTTTGGCGTATTTGTCGCGTGGAACAATCATTGATTTTACTTACAAGTTATATGGAAAATGTTTGAACAATTTCTCTAATTAAAATATTTATTTCAGCTCTTTTAAAACTTAACTGAAAAACAATTCTCACATTTTTATTAATTCACATTATAGTCTAGGAATTGTAAAATTATTATTTTTTTTTCCTTAGAAAATCAACTTAACACATTGTTTGCTGGAAACAAGTAAACTCGTCATTTGGCGGGAAAATGCCCGACTACATAGTGTTAACCCTTTGCGGCGCAAGGCAATTCGGATCATTTAAATTGTACTGACACCGGAATTCATTAACTGAATTAAATTAAAAGAAATTTTAAATTTTTAGGTTTAAAAAACCGTCCTATTCTGATATGTTATAAACGTAAATTTTTGCTAAAAAATTTCCGGGATGAATTTTTGCAGCTGGATCTTAAATTTTGCGTCCTCGCAGCGAGGACAGCGCGCGTTAAGGGGTTATGATATAGAATATATATATATAATTAAAATTTCTCTAACTCAATAAATAATTACTCAGTGAATTTAATCGTTAATGAAACAACTCAGACGTTAATTCTTTATCGATTAATCGATGTTTGCAATGCTTTTATTTTTAATTTCAATAATTTCTTGGCATCTTCCTACTCTCCAGTTTCTGTAATAGTTTTACATGTGGCTACTCTGCTTTTCTCTAGTTTTCTCTATGGATTCCTTGATGATTTCATTTGATAATTCATTTAATTTCTCATTCAACTTGATTTTGCGGCCTTGATAGGGGATAGAACAATATAAATTGCTATGATTAGCTATATTGTTTTACGAAAACGATGCAGCTTTCACAGCTTTATGAAGTACTTGCTCTCTGACGAGTTTTTACTTCAAATTTTAAGCATTTTTATCCAATTATTATTTCTGTAGTCCTTTAGTTATTTTCTCTGTCAGTAAGTTTAATAGAACTTTTTTTTTTTATTATTATCATTCGTGCCAGCGTAAGTAATTTAAATTGATTTTTTTTCTCTTATTGGTTCTTTATCTGAATTGCAACATTTTCGTGTCAGTCTAAAAGTTAAAATCAATTCTATTTTTGTTGTGTTGGTATTGTTTTGCATCTATTAATTGCTAAATTTTAAGGTTAAATTTTATTTCGATATATATCATTTATATATATATATATTATTTGGTCTAGATGAAAAATATTTTTGTCTGACCTGTATATCTTTTAATGTGTGAAACCGAAACTGTAGCCAGTATTTCTCTATCAAATAAAGATGGTTTTTGATACAGAGTGTCTACCAACACAGTTTCTTTCGCGAAATTCCACCTATTTTAATTATGCGGTATCTTTTTCAGTATGTTTCCGTGATTAATTATAAGTAATCATAAAAGCATGCTAGAAACTACCGAAAATGAGGAAAATGTATTCGTAGACATCCTGTATTGAGAAAAATCTACTCATAATGGAGAAAAATTGGCTTCATTTTCTGCTTCCAATATTATGTTTTTTAACCTGTGTAATCATTAAAACACTGTTATAAATGTATAAAATTATTACATATTTAAATTAAATTTTATCAATCATTATATGTAATTAGCTGTGTGTGTTAAAAACAGTAGTAGATGCAAATGGCATATGAAATTTTAGAGAAAAAAATATATTAACATATAACAATAAAACACTAAACAAAGAAGAAATTTATAATTGTATTAAAATTGAAACATAATCTCAGTAATATAAATAATGTTTAATATGATTTTAATCTTAAAATCAAAATGTTTTACTGTGTTAAGTTTAAAATAATTTATTTAGATATATTTCGTAACGTCTATATCTATAGTTTATCATATTCATTTTGAAGTACACATTTGAAAATGGTAAAACTAAACATTAACAAAATATATTTAATCTCAAAAATATATGTGCACAAGTGTACAATAATAGGTGTATTATAAATATTAAAGTTTTTCATTTTCATTATATAAAATAAACCATCATTAAAAAAATTATTATTGTTAGAACTTATTAAAAGTAATAGTTAATTTAATGCTGTTCATCATATAAATGAAAACTGCCGGCAGTTCTAGTTTTCATATACCGATATTTTTAATACATTTTGTATGAGCTTTTCGGCCAGTTACATACAATTAAATAAAGTAAACATTTCTTTAAAAAATACTGGTATTCAAAGATATAGAGCGGTTGGAAGCGATGATGTAGACATCTAAAATATTTATCGTGCAAATCATTTCAGCAAAGGGTGTCGATATCAGGAGAAATTCTGTTGGTAAACCAAGGGAAAAGTAAGTTTTAATGTATATTAGTGATTAATAATCAATTTCTTTTATGCTTTTACGCTTTTTTTTTCGTCATTTCAATATTTTAAATCCATGTAGTAAGTGACAGAAACAATTATCTACCCAACAAGTGCCAATTTTGAATGATCTTATAGTCCAATAAGTAATTGCGCACTTTTAATGCCACAGGAAACACTAATGGGCTAATCAACAGAATGTCCAATGCTCCAACAATCACTAAATGAGCCCGTAAATCCAAAACTATGTTTTTTTTTTTTTTCCCATATACTGTTACATATGCGCTTAGTTTTAAAATAGGATAAATAATTAATGTAGAATATTTTTAATGAATCGTTTAAAGAATAATGGAAACAAAATACGTAGAATATTATTGTAAAACTGTTATTAGACACGTTTGGATAGTCTATTCTCTAAAAAATGGTATTTAAAAAAAATAGTATATAGAAAATAATTTCAACTTTAGATAAAGGTAAATATATATTTAATTAAAGTATTATATAGTAAATTTGAATTAGTTACATTTAATGTTTAAATTGCAGAATATTATTTTCCTCTTATTGTAATATGTTTATATAGTAAATGTTTTTTTTTTTTTTTCCTTAATCCCATCTATATATATAAAAGAACACTTCCTGAGTGAGTGAGTGAGTGAGGGGGTGATCTATCAACGCCCAGACCAAACCCCTAGACCTAGAAGCATGAAATTTTGTGACAATGTTCTTTCTATGACGTAGGCATCCACTAAGAAGCGATTTTAAAAAATTCGCCCCCTAAGGGGGGGAGGGGGGGGGGCAAAACGTGATTTCACAAAATCCTTCATATCTCAAACAAAAAAAATAGATATCCGTAAAATGTTTGCTTTAAAATATAGCTAATACAAATGACAAAAAAACAATTTCTGGAATTTTCAAAATTCGGTCCCCAAGGGGGGCGGGGGGGGGCAAAACGTGATTTCGCATAATCCTATATATCTCAAACAAAAAAATAGATATGCGTGAAATTTTTGCTCTAAAATATTGCTAATGCAATCTAAATCCAATTTCTGGAATTTTAGAAATTCAGCCCCCAGGTGGGGCAGCAGGGGGGAGAGGGGGGAGGGGGCTAAGGGGCAAAAACAAATAGAAATACAGTTAGGGCGTTCAAAATTGATACAGATAGTTTTTAGAGGCCTGCAAGTCGAATGAGGATATTTTCGATTGTGTAAAGTTATTAGGAGGGGCAGGAAGGGGGAGGGGAGAGGGGGGCAAAAAATAAAAATAGAGTTAGATCGTTCAAAATTGGTATATAGAGGTTTTTGATACCTACAAATCGATTTCGGATATTTTCGAATTTGTAAAATTATTAGGAGGGGCGGAAAGGGGATAAGGCGGCAAGGGGGGGGGGGGCTATGGGGCAAAAACAAATAGAAATGCAGTTAGGCCGTTCAAAATTGGTACAGATTGGTTTTAGATGCCTGCAAGTCGAATGGGGATATTTTCGAAAGTGTAAAGTTATTAGGAGGGCCGGGAAAGGGGGAGGGGAGAGGGGGGGGGCAAAAAAATAAAAATAGAGTTAGATCGTTCAAAATTGGTATACAGATGTTTTCGATACTTACAAATCGATTGCGGATATTTTCGAATTTTAAAATTATTAGGTGGGGCGGGAAGGGGAGGGCGGTAAGGGGGGCTATGGTCAAAAACAAATAGAAATACAGTTAGGCCGTTCAAAATTGGTACAGATAGGTTTTAGAGGCCTGCAAGTCGAATGGGGATATTTTCGAAAGTGTAAAGTTATTAGGAGGGCCGGGAAGGGGGGGCAGAGGGGCAAAAAAAAAAAGAAAATAGAGTTAGATCATTCAAAATTGGTACATAGAGGTTTCCAATACCTACAAATCGCTTGCGGATAGTTTCGAATTTTTAAAATTATTGGGAGGGTGGAAAGGGGGGGGGGTGTAGAGCGGCAAAAAAATAAAAATAGAGATATATTGTTCAAAACTGGTTCATAGAGGTTTCTGATACTTACATATCGATTGCGGATATTTTCAAATTTGTAAAATTATTAGGATAGACAGGAGGGGGGGGGGCGAAGTGGGAAAATAATAGAAATAAGGGTTATAGCATTTTGGGAATTTTTTCCGAAGGCAGTGAGAACCCGGTGCGACATTTTTCCTACTCAGATTTTGTTTCTCTTTTTTTTTCACGTAATAAAAAATTATGCAATTTTGAGAATTCATTATAGTGATTCATTTAAAAATAGGGACCAGCGAAGCGGGCGTTGCCTGCTAGTTTGAAATAAACATACAAAGAAATAATTAAAATTTATCTATTTAACCTTTATTGAAACATATTCAAATATCATAAAACATAAAATAAAAACAAAATAAACAATAAATAGGCATATTTTGTGTAGTAATTGATATGAACTTATGTAAATTTAATTAAAATATGTTAATGCAGTTTTGTACGTTATTTATGTAGTAATTGATATACAAGTGTTTATCCGTATTCAAAAAAGATAAAATATATATCCCTTTGCCTTGACACAAGTGTCTATAGTAAATTCTTCATATTTTTCATGAACATATTTCTTTGAAAGCATTTATTGTCATATAACAATATAACAATATTTTGTTCGATAACAAGAAGATAATAAAGCAATATTAATACCTTATCTTTATGATAGATATTTTTGAAACATAATGTAACTCAGGAAATTGGTCATAAAAATATAAGGTCATAAAACACTCATAAAACAGCTTTATGTTTTAAAAGTAAGGCCACAGTAATATTTTTACTGACTTTTGTCGTTATATCTTCTCGTATGATTTTGCATCGATAATGTATACATATCATGCTTTACACTTGGTTGATTTAAATGACATAGTGTATGTTATGCAAAGTTTGCTTAATTTTCTATTCGGTGCAAAACATTCTAATGAATTAATATACTTAATTAAGTACTTAATTTAATACTTAAGTTATTTAACATAATTTATCACAATATATAATAATAAAATATATTAGACTTAGAGAATTCTAAGTAATCTAAGCATTGATTTTATTTTTCCGATTGCCAAAAAAGATTGTCAAAATGTCCTCTATTTAGAAATATATATATTCTTTCTCAAAAAACTGTCCTCTACATATTTTATTCAGAAATATATATTAAAGGTTAATTTAATGAAAATATGTTTTTATAATATTTTTGGTAAATGATAAAAATGGTTTATAGGAATATCATACGTATATTTTACAGAAAGTTAAAACTTTAAATTTTAAAATTTTTTGTATCCATTATCTCATTTTAAATGTTACATTGGGTTTAATATATTAGTGAGCCGTATAAATTATATTTTATTTTATTAAAATGAGTTTTAATGGTATGTCCAAAGTAAAAATTTAATTTATAATTTTTTATTTTGTTATAACTATGTTTATCTTTAAATTAATAAACTGTTTATACTGTTTACAATAAGACATTGAATTCTTCAAAAATATAAATTTATGAATTAAAAAATTGTGAATCATTTTGCTATATTAGTAAGCATTCAATGTTTTATTTATTAAATCGCTGAATTTGGAAATCAAAAGATGAAAAGAAATATGTATATAAATCCTTTAAAATTATTATTGTTTTGTAAACAGCTAATGAAACAATGTAATAAATATTATTTACAGGGGTGAAACAGTTCCGCTTTTCTTGCCACCGGTATTTTTCAACAAACATTTCTACCGTGTAAAATCATAAAAAATTATTGCAAAATTAAGATAAACATTTCTTTATATAAATATTGGTAACAAAAAAAAAAAAAAAAAAAAAAAAAAAAAAAAAGAAACTCTTTCATCCATGTATTTGTTTTATATTTATTTATATTTTACTTGTTTGACATTTAATTATGTACGAGGGCAGTTTGGTAAGTCCGTGACTTTGAAATGAAAAAACCAATATTCATTCTAAAAAAAAAAATTATTTTTCGACATAATCTCCTCTCATAATGATGCACTTTTTCCCAAGATGTTCTAATTTTTTTAATCCTTTCAAAAAATAAGATTTCTCAAACTCCTCAAAATAGGCATTTGTGGCATTAATAATCTCCGAATTTTGAAGAAAATCTCTTTCCACCAAACCATTTTTTTTAAATTTGCAAAAAGAAAAGATTCACTGGTAGCCAAGTCAGGTGGGTAGGGTGGATGAAGGAGGTATTAGTATCGTAATTCAACCAATTTTGAAGCTGCGATTGCAGACGAGTGCGCTGGCGCATTGTCTCAACACTTTTTTTCTTGGACAAATGGTACCACTATTCTTTCAATTTTGCATTAAAACGGTGTAATAAATCAGTATAATAGTGTCCGGTGATAGTTTTCCTCTTTTCCAGATAGGCAATGAGTATTTTGACCTTTGAGTCCAGGAAAACTGTTTTACTCTTTCCGGTCGATGGAACTGTTACTGCCTTTTTCTGGAGGAGTCTACTGTTTAGACTGTTCTTTTATTTCTGGTGTGTAGTAATGTATCCATGTTTCATAAACTGTACGCCGCAAAAATTCGCTTGAATTGCACTCGAACTTGTCAAAACACGGCTTTGAAATGGTTACACGAGTCCGCTTTTGATCCACTGTCAGCAATCGTGGCAAGATATTGAATTCACGTTCATTTGAAATGTTTACCTTCTTAGCTATCTCACGCACTTTCACACAGCGATCTTCTAACACGTTATTATTACTTTTGTTGACCATTTCTTCAGTCGTGATATCAATTGGACGTCCAGAACGCTCCGTATTTGTACTCCACAATGAAACTCCATAAACCACTTGTGAACCATACCATGTGATGGAGAAGAGTCTTAATAATATTTTTTCAACTTCTCATCAGTTTTGGTAATTGTTTTTTGGTCAAAAAATAATGTTTTATCAACACACGAACTTCTTTTTCCTCCATAATTAAAACAAACCTGCCAATCGTTTGCTTTTGAATACAATAGAAATCAATGTATTTGAAATATTGTCTGGAAATATGACGAATGTTGCCGCAGGTAATAATAAATTGAAAACATAATAAAAATAGTGCGATCAGAGAGCCACATTTTCTAAATTCACGGACTTATCAAACTGCCCTCGTATGATGGAAAAAAAAAATCCCAACACCAAGAAAAAATTATTGTACAGTAATGAAATTTCAGCAATACATTTGTCTAGGTAACATATTTAATTGATTAAAGTTTCAAGATCACAGGTAGAGCCATTGGCGAGAAGAGCCATTTCAAATGTGAAATGTTGGTACATTAGTAACCGGTGTAAACGCCAGAATTTTTAATGCAAGCATGCAAACGTGCATGCATTGTGTCGTACAGGTGTCGGATATCAGTTTGTGGGATGGAGTTCCATGCCTGTTGCACTTGGGCGATCAATGCAGGGACGGTTAATGCTGGTTGTGGATGACGCTGGAGTTGTCGTCCAATGATGTCCAATACGTGCTCGATTGGAGAAAGATCTGGTGATCTAGCAGGCCAAGGCAACATGTCGACACTCTGTAGAGCATGTTGGGTTACAACAGCGGTATGAGGGCGAGCGTTATCCTGTTGAAAAACACCCCCTTGAATGCTGTTCATGAATGGCAGCACAACAGGTTGTATCACTAGACTCACGTACAAATTTGCAGTCAGGGTGCGTGGGACAACCACGAGAGTGCTCCTGCTGTCATACTAAATTGCTCCCCAAACCATAACTCCAGTAGTAGGCCCTGTGTGTCTAGGCCGCAGACAGGTCGCTAGCAGGCGTTCACCTGGCCTCCTTCTAACCAACACACGGCTATCCCTGCGACCAAGGCAGAACCGGCTTTCTTTAGAAAACACAACAGATCTCCACTCCGTCCTCCAATGAGCTCTAGCTTGACACCACTCACGTCGCAAACGGCAGTGGTTTGGAGTCAGTGGAATGCACGCTACAGGGCGTCTGGCTCGGAGCTGTCTTTGAATGTACTCATTTGTAACAGCTCGTTGTGTCACTGTGGTGCCAACTGCAGCTCGAATTTCAGCTGCAGACGCAGTACGATTAGCCACAGCCATACGCCGAACACGGCGGTCTTCCCTCTCAGTAGTGCCACGTGGCCGCCCGGAACCCGGTCTTCTTGAGGCAGTACCTTCCCTTGACCACTGCTGCCAACACTCATGCGCAGTGGATACATTCCTGCCAAGTCTTTCTGCAATATCGCGGAAAGAAAACCCACCTTCTCGTAGCCCTACTACACGACCTCGTTCAAACTCAGTGAGCTGTTGATAATGGATTCTTCGGCTTTTTAGAGGGATCCTTGACTAACATTAACCCACTACGTCAAATCTCAACCGTAAATAACGATCACGAACCTTACAGCGCTTATTAAAAGCAAACCTCATTTGCATGTTCATAATGTCGCTAGAGCGCCACACTTATGCGCGTAGCTCGAAATTTGAATCGACGTCATCTTTCAGATGTATAAACACGCCTACTAAATTTCGTTTATCTAGCACAGCTCCTTCCTAGTGTTGGGATTTTTTTTCCATCAGTGTATATTGTCAGAGAACAATGGTACAGAGAAACTTAAAATGTTTATTATAGATAACAATTAATTTATAATTATAAATACAACTTTTAATTTATCAACAGATCGTAGATAATTTTGCATTAATTTAATAATTTATAAGAAAATAAAAAACAACTAACATTCTATATATGGTTAATTATATCGTTAAATTCTGTACATTATTCATGTATAATGGCAATTTTATATAGTTAATTTATTTAGATTTTATATTTCTGTTTTAATGATTGAAAATGAACATTTTTCTGTATTTCTAAAAAAAAAAAAAATTCTAACTCTAGACGTCAGGAAAAAAAAAATCTTTATAAAAGTAAGTTTCCATTTCAGTTTAAAATTATTAATAGTAAACACGTTTTGATATTTTCTGTAAGGATTACAGTCCGTTAAGAAATTATAAGACCACTTTAATTTTGTAAATTATAAGAAAAATAAAGATTCTAATCATAATTTAAATACATATAATAACACATTTCTCCATATTTTTTTTATAATTAGTTTGCAATAACTTGGTATAATGCAATAAATGTTTAATTAAAATATATATCAGAAATAAGTGAAAAATAACCTGTTAAGAAAATATAAGACCACTTGTCAAAAAAGAAAATTGTATAAAAAATTAATATGATATTGGTCCTCTATTTTTCCTGATGACTTCAAACACTCTGTTTCTCATTGAAGTAACCAGGTGATTAATTTCAGTTATAGAAATATTGTACCATTCTTTTACAATGGCTACTTCGAGTGCATTGGCAGATGAAAATTCTTTATTATTAGCATAAAGTTTGCGTGATAATATACCCCATAGGTTTTCTATGGGGTTCATGTCTGGACTTCGACTTGGCCATGGCAAAACATTATTATTTTCTTTTTTAAACCACTCCTGTGTGGATTTAGATGTATGACAAGCAGTATTGTCCTGTTGAAACGTTCAGCTAGCACCACCTGATAAAGGTCCAAACGGTATCATATGATCATAAAGCATAGACTGATATTGTGGAGAGATCATATGACCCGAAATCCGCTGTAAACCACACATCCCCTTATAACTGAAAGCTATCCCAAATCATTACTGATCCTCCACCCATTTATCGACAGAAGCATTCTTTTGGTTCCTTCCTCAAGTCATACCAATAGTGTTTGTAACCATCGGGACCATCAAGGATAAATTTCTTTTCATCAGAAAATATAATTTGTTTCCACTCATCATTCTACGACATGATATTTTTAGCCCATTTTAATTTTTCCTCTCGATGGCATTTCAATAACGTTGGATTTTTCTTCAATTTCATAAATTTCGTATTAATATTTTATTTAAGATTCTTCAGGACACTACAGTACTAGGCGAGTCGTATTAATCCTGGACGATGTCAAATTTGTCCCCTTATTACTTCCGGTGTGAATTTTTTTTTTTTTTTTTTTTTTTTTTTAACACACTTGACATTGTGAGTTTTTTTTGTTTCCTTCCCATGCTTTTTCTATGGGGTTTTTAGCCTTTTCCCCTCTCTTTTTCTACATTCTAAAGTGGCATGTGAAGTTTTCTTGCTAAAACGTTTCGAAATTTCACGAGTTGAAAGACTTTTTTCAATTGACAGTCGAAAATTTGTCTATTATCAGGTGCTGTGAAAATATTTTTTCTACCAGATCGTTTTATTTTGTTTGAATAATCTTTTCTAATTATGACATTATGAATGGCAATTTTAGAACGGCTCAGTAACCTTGCAATATCTCTTTCAGATTTATCAGAACCTTTATAAAATAAAACTTTTCTCACTTCGCACTCCGATAATTCTTTACCTCGAGGCATCGTCAAATTAATCGTAGATAACACATTCAAAACCCAAGCCTTTGCTTCTTTGGTAATGCTTTTATGAAATACTGACGCATGCGCTTTATATTGAGTTTGACGTCATGTATAATATGCTAATTTTCTCAAGTGGTCTTATAATTTCTTAACAGTCACAGTCTTTAACTTTTAGAAAAATGAATAAGTTTTAAAGAAATTTAATTAAATTTTAAAAGTTGGAATTAGTATAGGATGCGTTTTCTTATCAATTTTAAATACGCGACTAAAAATTTGCATATTATGCTGTCTTCTTCAGAAATGCACCAATACGCTTGTGGTCTTATAATTTCTTAACGCACTGTATATATATTATAACAAAATGAAAAATATCATAGATAAACAATTTTACAAAACTGACTGTATTTCTTAGTGTTTCACGGGTACGAAATTGACTTTCTTCCGAAATGATAATTTATACCTCTCTGAAATGAAAATCGTCAGCATGCATCATGGAAATAATTTTTATAAATAATAATTTTTATAAATAATTTGAATAAACTCAATTTGTGTAGGAAAGTTTAGAATGAAGTTTTGTGATAGCCACAACATACTTGTTTAATTTTTTGTGGATAGTATTACAATAAGAGAATAATTATTTACACCGAAACAATTATTTTTACCGAAATAATCAATTTAAGAAATGCATGGCGAAGTAGAAGTGGTTCATTTCGAAGATTAATAGTTAGACACTATTTCTGGAAACAAATAAGATTTATCGCAATGATACCATTAATACCATTTTTTTAAATTAAATTTATTGTAATTTATTATTCAAAATTTTTAGTTACTTTTACTTATATAATCAGAAATATGTGTGATTTTTAATAACTCTCGTATAAAAAAACTGATCACTACGTATATTTATATTGTTAAAATATGTGCTTGAAAATGATTGCAAAGGACCTACATATTTTGTCAAAGAATTTCCACTAAAAAATAAATATGCGCCACTTTCATTTTTAAATACTGATATATTGTTAGAAATTACATAGTTGCAAAAATGAATATCGCTGTTTTTAGTGAAGTTAACCGAAAAATAAACATTAACAGGACGCTCATTTATATCATAGTTTATTTTTAGTTACCCATCATACTATAGGTATGGGGAACTTAGGTAATCGTGAAAATTTTCGACATCGGTTTTTTGACTTTTTTACACGTTTTCAGGTGGGAGGAATCCGAAAATGACAAAATTTGCATGGTGTCTGTCTGTAGGGTGTCCGTTAGTGTGTTAGTGTGTCAGTCCGTTAGTGTGTCAGTGTGTTAGTCCGTTAGTTTGTTAGTTTGTTAACACGATATCTCACGAACAAATGATCGCAGAGAGGTCAGATCAGTTTTAAAATATTATTTTCGATACTGGCAAGAACCCTATTCTTTTGCAACATTCGAATTAAAAAACTTCGTAAGTTATGAGAAATTTACGATTTTCTTAACATGCGAGAATAGGACAAAAATTCACTTAAACGTGCATTAAATGGAAACTTTTTACTGTAAAAATGTTAGACCACTTTTAAAATAGCAGGTTTGATGCCGGAATGAACATTAGTAACTATAAATGTGCTACATTGAAAATTTCGCAAGTTATTGGAAATTTACGAATTTCTTAACATGGCAGTATAGGGCAAAATTTCTCATAAACGTCCAATTTGAGAGATATTTTCATCGTAAAGAAAGTCAGACTACTTTTGAAATATTATTTAGAACACTTGCATGAATATTAATGACTATGAATTTTCCAATATAAAAATTTCGTAAGTTATTGGAAAATTACGAATTTCTTAACATGACAGCATAGAGCCAAATTTCACATAAACGTCAATCTTGAGGGATATTTTCATCGTAAAGATGTCAAACCACTTTCGAAATATTATATAGGATACTGGCATGAATATCATAGACTATGATTTTTCCAATTTAAAAAATTCGTAAGTTATTTGGAATTTACGATTTACTTAACATGTCAGAATATGGCAAAATTGAGCATAAATTTCCATTTTGAGGATTATAAATACATTAGACAACTTCAAAATTACATTTATGATATTTGTTTGACCATGATTGAATACAAATATTCTAATAGAAAAAATTCGTAAATCATTCGTAATTTACGATTTTATCAACATAGCGAAATTGTAGATTTTTCATATAAATATGAATTTTGAGGATTATTGCATTGGAAATAGTAGCATGAAAACTAAACAACGGAATTGACCCTGATAAAATAAATTTATAGATTAGAATAAGATATATATATCGAAGTTAACGGTGCATAGCCTATTAGGCGGGGATTTCATTCTGTCACTATATCAAGCTTTGGTCAAATTCATTTTTTTTAACATGATTATAATATGTCTCGCACTAGAAATTTATGAGAACATAAATATGATGGGGAACTGAGCAGAGTCGACCTATGCCAACTAGTTTACATATTTATTTCTTAACAATCGTAGTTCAGAGAGTAATAAAGAGCTATTTAACGCGCGCAGCTCAAATATAATGTATTTACCGTAGATAAACTTGTACGGATGTCACCTCACGGACATTGAGATAACTGAACGTAGCAAGAGATGATTATATAGGGTTATTTGCTCAAAGGTAAAGCGTTCACCAACTTCTCGGTAGTTCAAATGTTCGATGCTAGATATTTCTGGGACATAAAAATTACTTTTGAGTGGTTGTTGTTTTATAAATCAATCATCCGAATCATTTATTTTATATAACAGACGATGTTCTCAAACCTAAGAATATTACTGCAGTTTCAGAATATCACTGTATTTTCAGCATATTATGTTTTCTGAAACTAGTGACCTGGAATTAGCTCTACTGGAGACACAATTTAGTTTCTTGAGGTCAGTCACAGAAATATTTTTCAGTGTATGAACTACACACACACACACACACACACACACACACACACATATATATATATATGTATATATATATATATATATATAAAGGTGGGTGGGTGTTAAAATATCAAGAAATATTTAAATGTAAATTATTATAATTGTAGTATTTAAATAAGAAATGTGCGAACGTAATAAATATTGAATCCATTTTAAAAAGTACAATTCTTGATTTTTAAATATTTTGATATAAATGTAAAATGTGAAACTATGATAAAATGAAGATAAATGTTTATGTGACTTCTGAAGCTTTTCATTTTGTTTTATGACTTTATATTTTTATGATTCATTTCACCAAAAATGTTTTTGTTATAAAGTATATCATTGTGACGATGCATAATTCACAGAGTTTTATTATTTGCTTACTGTCGGTATATGTAAATACTGCTTTATAGGATTCGAATGATTGATAAATAACTTTTATGACAGAATGTATTACATTTCATTCTGGGGAGATAAACTTTACTGTTTGCATTGTCACAATTGTCTTTTTTTTTTTTAATATATATCATGGCAAATATATATTTTTACATGAAGCATATTTTTTATATCTTAATTTAATATATGCAACTTAATATAAAAAATGTAAGGTCTGTAGTGTTTACATAAATCTATGAACGTTTGTGTAAATTCAATATGCTCTTGATTTCTTCCTATATTTAAGAAGTCATTGATAAATTTTAACCATATATTTTTATTTAAAATTTCGTAAAATGTATTTTACTAAATGTAACATATGTTTTATGAGGCTTGTTGTTGCGCATAATTTGTTTTTAAGATGGTGTATATAAAATATTATCTAAATAAACTTAACTTGGTACAGACATATGCGGAAATGATAAAGTGTAACACTGAATGAGAATATATATATATGTATATATATATATATATATATATATATATATATACATACATATACATATATATATCTGAAAAGTAGCATGTCTATAGACATCATTCATGCCCGTGGGCTTACTGTGTCTTCACGGATGATAGATTGATGATAAGCATGGTACCATTTTCTTAATGATACTCGGTCTAATATTTTAAGAAATTAAGTTCACTTTAGCAAATAATGTTATTTTTATCTGATGTTGCATGCATGCACTCTAAGTTAGAGAGATAGTTAAAGATTCAACAAAAAGGTAAAAGTTTGGTGCTACAGTTAAGAATGAACCAGCAAATACTGTGCTAGTATGCAATGTTAATTTTACACATTGCTCACTTTTAAATATTGAATGTTTTTTTGAAGATGTGGTTCCCTCTAAAATGTTCCTTTATGTGTAGTTTCTAAAAAAAGATAGCATGAATCAGTTGTTCTTTATGGCCATGATTTTTGACAATTTAGTTTTGACTGAGATTAAAACTATTATTCCTAACTCAGCTGTTCAGTTTTTCTTTTAGGGAATCTAGTGGTGGTTTTCTTTTCGGAACCTATCTATCGAAAATTTAACTAATAAGTAGCTTGCCCAACAGTATTTGTCAGTAGTATTTGCCAGAACAAAAACCTAAAGCAAATTTTTAATGTTGTGTAGATGACTGATTACATCCGGTCGTATGCATTTTTTTACAGCAGGTACTTAATAAATTTAATTGTAACCGTAGTGTCTTAAATAGAGAAAAACATGTAAAATAGTACAATTTTGAAACAGATTGCATAGAATTCGAGACATAGTTGTTTTATTTTTTTAATATCATTAAAAAGAAAATGTCTTTCCTAATTAAAAAAAAAAAATCAAGGATTGGACTTTTTAATACAATTTGTTTTAATTCTTCCTCTATCTCCTTCTCTTTTTTTCTACTAGTCTGATATTGTATTTTTTAGCTTGATGCCAAAAGGAAGCAGAAAAAAAAATAGTTTTAATTTGGTGTATTTAATTTGATAGAAATATGCTTTTCTTAACGGCGCTCTTTACTTACTGTCGCCGGAAACCTGATCCAATGTTATTCTATGGGAAATTTTCTTTACTTATAACTCATTAACTAATACATATTTTTATATTCAGTTTTCACATTCTGAAAATTTCCAACTGTTAAACTGACGTACCTATTTAAAAAAAAATTATTTTTATTTTTTATTTTTACTATATTATTTTGAAATACAAAAATGAAAAATTTCACATATTGAAAATTCGTATTTTAAAACTTCAAAATAAAATATTAAAAAAAAAAAAAAAAAAAAAAAAAAAAAGTACGTCAATTTAAAAGTTGAAAATTTTCTGAATGTGAAAACAGAATTTAAAAATATGTATTAATTAATGAGTTATAAGTAAATAAAATTTCCCATAGAATAACATAAGCTTCGTCTTCTGGCAACGGTGAGTGAAGCGGGCGCTTAAATCAAAAATGCCAAACATAAGTAGAAACATAAAAATAACAATAAGGAGAAAGTCAAAAGTTGAAGATTAATATATATCATCTCTTTAAAAACGATAAAAAGGACAAATCAGCTATTTTAAGTATATTTTACAAGAAATCAAAACTATAATTTAAAACTAAAAAAGTTATTCGCTAATTTAACTGAATCATTTAAAAGTTAAAATTTACAAAAAGAAAGAATCATTTTATTTCATATTTTTACTTGATATATAAAGAAGTTAATTTTGATGAGAAAATAGAAGAAGAAACTTGAATATTTACCCCCTTATACTATCCTCTTTTTAAGCTAGCACTGTTAAACATATGTTTAAGTTATTTACAAATTATGAATTTATCTTTTAATTTAATAGCGTAATACTGTTTATAATAAGACTTAATATATATAATAAATGTGAAATCATGGTTCATTTTTATATAATAATAGGACTTCAATATTTTATTTATTTAATCTTTGATTTTAAAAATGAAAAGATACAAAAGTTTAAAAAGGATACATATATGGATCTTGTGAATTTATTAATGACATTTGAAGTATTCCTATTAACAATGAATGTATATATATATATATATATATAATGTATTTCACATTTATTCTAAACAAATTTCTTTTTCAAATGTTTATGATTTCCGTCCCAGAACAAAGGTTCAGAGAAAGTTAAAATATGTTGGGGAGACCCGTGTACCTAGGGCCGCTATTTTTCAATGCCCAAAAACAGAGCCCTTGATCTGTTTAAAATGATCAAACTGGTATGTACATATCTATAGGACTAATTACTCCAATTGGGATTAATATAAATACCTAAAATAACAGATTCCGACAAATAGAAGGTTTTTAAAAAAGCTTACTCGTGGCCCTAGGTACAACACCCTCATTGTACCTGGGGCCAGACCTCATTGTGCCTAGGGCCACACTTTCAATTTTATATTTCACATTGTAATGAATAGACAATAAGCATATAAACATGTATTTTGTAAAAGAAACAATATCAAGTAATATATTTATTTATCATATCATAATTATCATGTTGTTGCCTTAATTTGAAACACGACATTTTTCTTTCCTTTTTTTTTTTTTTTTTCTTTCTTTGGGATATTCTAACAGAATATTTTTTTTCTTCATTTTCTTTTTTTTTCTGGAGTGTCTCTTGGATTTATAGATCTCTGTGATTTTTGGTCACATCTTTTCTTTGATGTGGGAGGTTTTGCTTAGGTTCGTACCTGTTAAAGCATGACACACGAAAAGATGTTAGATGTTGAAGGTTTCGAAATTTCAACAGGACATAAAACAGAGACATCCAGTTCTATCATTGCTGGTTCACTTTCTTCCTAGAAAATCTTTTTTCTTTTTTTTTTTTCTTTTTTTTTAAATATATATTATCACTTATGGAGGGAGGGATCTTGTCTTTCAGTTACATTTGAACTTAAATATTCATCCTCTGTGAATGTGTTTTGATTCATTAGCCACATGCCGGATATACGAAAGCCTGATAGAATGTTTACAGGAGTAAAGGCCGACGGATAGGACTTGCCAACATTTTCAGCAACGTCATATATAGTGATTGGTTTACCAGGGTTTGCCAGCATCCAATTACTATAGGCTGTACTGTGTTTCTTAACACTTTCGCGACCGCTGACGTAGATTCGCTTTATTTGAAAATATGAAACTCCATCAGTGGGCGTTTCTTTTGCAATTTGTATGTTATTTATTTTTAAAAAATATACACAATATTCATATTTGTACAATCAGTATACTATGGATGCAAATACTATGATTAGAGAGGGTATGATTATAATGCATATTCATTTATAATATAAATGCGAATACGAAAAATTTTGTTTTGAAAATTTATAACTTATAGGAAAATCGCCCACAGGCGCACCTTACTATCAAAAACACAAAAACATACGGTCGCGAAAGTGTTAAAGGGTGCAAACACACTGGTCCTAGGTACAAGGTAGCTATGTGGCCCTAGGTACATCTTTTGGTTACTTCATTTCAAAATGCCTTCCTCTAAAAAATCCACATGCAGAGAGAACTAATTAAATATCTCATTTATTACTCAATATAACAAGCAAAATACACTAGAAATGAAAGTAAAATATTTGACTTGCCTTTGTAAAATAGCAAAAGAAATGAGCTGCAAAATTTTACTTCAAATCATGTAAATTCGTTTTCTACATGTAACTTGTCAAAAGTTTCTCCTCAAAAGTTCCAAAGTAGTTGTAAAAGTAGCAATTTGTGTTGTTACTCGCCCAATTAAGTAATAAAACTTAAAATTAAATATTATTCAAATAAAGTGGGGTGGCCCTAGGTACACGGGTCTTCCCTATTATAAATAGCAATTAATTTATTATTACAAATGGTATTAGGTTGATTTCCTTAGAAATCGACCTATTGCAATAACTTAGTTTATCTATATATACTGTCGGTAACAAAAGTGTCCGAACACTAGCAAAAATTCCTATATAGAAAAAGTACACTTAACCCGTTAGTAGTCACTAGTTGGGCGATTTGCCGCCCATTTTTTAGTGTTGCCAGATTTTTTTATTCAATAGCCACCAAAAATTTTTAGAAGTAGCATTTGATACACATAATACGCGAATAAAATCGAAGAAACGTCAGTCACATCACTTCTTAAAATTATTGATGAGAGTTAAATAAAAAGTGCGCAATTTATAATAGGTGGCGCTGTCTATAGCGACTACTAACAGTTTAATAGAGTTTTGGTAAATAAATCCTTGCCGAATCCTGTTCTTAGTCAGTCTAAGAACGGGATTCAACAAGGATTTAATTAACAAAACAGTATTAAGTGTACTTTTTTATATAGGAATTTTTGCTAGTGTTCGGACACTTTTGTTACCGACTGTACATATATATGCATTTCTATCTATCTATCTATACTGAAAATTTGTTATCACGATAACTCCCGAAATAATACTTGAAATCGAACCAAATTTGGACCGCGAACTTATCTTATAAATATCTTGAATGCGTTCTTGGTCATGCATTTCAGCATAAAAATGCTTTCCCGCACACATTGATAGTTCCTACTGCTTGATTTCATGCTTGTCAGCATTAACTTGGCTTGCTGTATTTCATTCTCATTGAGAATGTTTGGAGCACTGTAAAAATAGCCGCATAGCCAGCTTGGGATTTTCCGAATCTAATTTGCTAGTTGAACAGAATTTGCACTATAGCCCACAGAAGGACATGCGCCAGCTCTATCAATCATTGATAAGCCGAATAACTGTTTGCATAAGGGCTAAAGGGGAACGAATGTGTTACTGAATTGCTCTCCTTGTGAAGTGCTGTTTCTCTTGAAATATTCATTCAATTTTTCTGAAATTGTAATTATATGTTTTCTATATGCTGTCATGCATCGAAAGCTGGAACTCATGAAGACTAGCTTTCCTTTCGAGAATTTGATTTATTTCTCGAATTACACACACGATACAATACAGTCACATTTAACACAAATAAACACGTAAACAATTTAACATAATTTAAATTTGAACCGTAACTTTCCAGTCCACCAAATAAATAAAAATAAACGGCACTCAAGCCAGGCATCGCTATTCTCGGCGTTGCATCATTTCTTTACCAAAAAAACTAAAAGCTAAAGTCTCTTCTCAGTTTGAAAGTCTTTTTCGTCTGCGCTGGACAGCCAGCTAAAAGTCATTAGTTAATCTAAAAGTCATTACAGTCCTCCTCCCTTCAGGGGAGAAACTTTTCACTATTGTAGAGGGAAAAGTTTGGTTAAATAATGCTTGATTAGAATAAGTCTTATATTCAAATAATATAAAGTCACAATGTTCAACATATTAGTTCATCTTCTAGATATCGTAATTAGTTTAAAACAAGTAATAAGAAAAATACGAGCAAGCACCAATTCTATGCAGAAACAGTACCTGGTTATATTTAAATGCACCAGACTTATCCCTATTTCAGATTAAATACACTATTTAACTTATTTTAAAATATACAAAAAAATAAATACCAAATAGAAATTTAAATATTATTACACAAAATATACCTGTGACACTAAATAGATATGCAAAGTAAAATATAGATAGTGAAAACAATTATATGCCACATATGTATATATATATAGCAATTATTAAACAAATATATGTAGCAATAATTAAACAAATACGATATATAGCAATAATTAAACAAATATATAAACACATTTTTTTTTAAGGGATACGACTTAAACTATCAGCATTCAGAGATTGTAATTCTATACACTCAACTACCTCCTAATTAAAAATCTGCATAGAGTTCCCAAAGTAAAAGTCTGGGATTTGGTCTTTTTTTTTTCTTTTTCTCAGGAACATGAATAGCTTTATACAATTAGGACTAAATAAAATAGGATTTTGAGATAAATTCTCCTTTAGTTCTTCAAATACACTTTGGCAAGAGCTATTCGAGTCAACAGTGGATTTTAGAGTCTGATCCTTTAGTAAGTCTGTCAATAGAGCTACGTTTTCAGAAAATTCAGGATTACATTTCCGATAGTATTCAGCTAAATTTAAAAAGGCTGTCACATGAGTATTGGTAGTATGAGACAAAGAATCTTTCTTGTCTCGAACCTTTATTTTACTTGGAGTTCTCAACCTCTGGCCTACTAAATGTGCAGAAATTTTCACATGAGCTCGAGTAGGTTGACAGTTAGAAGGTTTAATGTGCAACTTAGTAGTACTTATCTTGAAGGAAATGTCATTTAGCTGTTTTACATAATTTTTCCTTGTTTTAGGAAAATTGGCTACTTTCTCACTATATGGCACTGGACACTTTTCACTGTGTTTCAATAAATTTGTCATTAGTTCACTAGAATCTTTTGGTACATTGTTCATGGGCTTGAATGTACTCAAGGTAGTCGCAGAAAGCATTTCTTTCAAATAATTTTGTTCTTTCAATTGTTTCACATAAGTTAAGCATTTTTCAGATAATTGCATAAGTTCTACTTTATTTTTCTGCAATTCAGCTGTCAACTGATCCAATTTAGCATCAGAATTTTTTTCTTTCTCTTCAAGAATATTAAACAGGTAATCTAATTTGGAATTAGTTGTACTAATTTCATTTCTTTCTTCAACAAGTTTTTCATTTTTAAGAGAAATTTCATTTTCTTTACCTTTCATTCTTAAGAGTTCTTCTTTCATTATGTTAATTTCATTAGACAGCTTAAGATTTTCAATTTTAGTATTTTTCAGTTCTTGTTTGCAATTATTCTTTTCAACATTCAAAATTTCTAACTGATTTAGATAATTCTTTTTTTCACTTTGTGAATCAAGACGAAGATTTTTATACTGATTTTCAAACTTTTCTTTCTCTTGAATTACTTCATTTATCTGCTTTTCATATTCTAAGCATTTTTTATTCAGATAAGCCTCTATTTCTGCTTTTAGTTTTTCCATCACAAAATTAGACTCTTCATTTTTCTGTTTAAGGTCTTTTAAGGCATTATTTAGTTCTGAATAATTTTTTGGTAGTATGTTCCAACTCTTCAGTAAGTTTTTTATTTTCAAGAGATAGTTCTTGTTCTTTAATTTTCTGTTCTTCCATCTCCCCTTTTAAACATATTATTTCATTTAACAATCTGAAATTTTCAGATTTGAGATGGTCAAAATTTATTTTCTCTTTAAGAACAACTTCATTTTCTATTTTATTTTTATTTTCCTTTATATCCTGCAGTTCTTCAACAAACACTTTTGGGGAGGTTTTATTGATTTCTGGCCATGAAAATTCTGGCAGGATTTCTTCTACCTCTTCAGTTTTCTTTTCATCTTCAGATTTGCTCTCAATCAACTTTTGGTCAAAATGAGCAACATCTTTATTTTGAATATTTTTCTTCATTCATAAAAATTTCTTAGGATTTCTTGTTTGTACTGATTTTAGCTTATGCTCTTGTACATTTTCTTTTGATTTCCAATCTTTGAACATTGCAGCAGTTTTATTTCCTAACAAATACTTGTCACCATAAAAAGAATTTTGTAGGACAGCTGCTTTAGTTTTTATGTGTCCCATTTTACAATCTAATTCAATTTCTGTAAGTGGTAGGCAAACAGGATCCACTTCTAATGGATTTCTAATGTACACTTTCTCATTTGTGTACATATGTGGTTTCACATACTTGCTGCTGATCAAATCACATGAAGCACCCGTATCTCGAATTATTTTCATCTCAACACCATTCACTTTACCTATACTAGTACAAGGTGTTATTGATTCATCAGAACCAGCCTCAGTTATAATATGTGAAATAAATTCTTCATTTTTCTTTAATTTATCACACTGAGGTCTAATATGATTAGTAGAAACACATTCATAGCAACGAGCAATTTTTCTTTTATCAAATTCTTTATTTCTCTGATTTTCTTGGGATGTTTCGGGTTTTGCATGAAATTTTGGCTTAACATCTTCATTAGTATCCTTAGACTTATCATCACATAAGTTTCCACTTTGATTTCGAAAGCTGGAAAAGTTCTTTTTGGGCAAATCCCTCTTTTTGAAACTTTCTCTAATACTTTCAAATTCATCTAATTTTTCTGCTAAGTCTAAAGGGGTCATGAATGTAAGCCAGTTATCTAAAAAATGATCTCTTACACCAGCAGGCACTCGAAACTTCAACTGCTCAGTCACTATTAGGTCTTTTAGCTGTTGAAAATTCTCTATCTTTAATTCTGTAAGCCACTCCGTAAAATAACTAGAAAGCTCTTGAGCATAATTTCTCCAAGATTTTTCGGAAGATTTGTGGTGCTTATAAAAACATTGTTTCGATTTTTCACTATTTAATTTATATCTTTTCATAATGATATTTTTAACAAAATCATAATTTCTCGCATCGGTTGGCGACTCTCTGGCCAACATATTGGAAAGTTCTGGCGGTAAAACTGCTAACAGGTAGGCCACCCAATCTTTTTTTGGAACTCGTGCCATCTCCGCTCTTCTTTCGAAATTTATTAAATATAAACCCATTTCATCATGTTTTTCATCAAATCTTGGGGTAATTTGCGTTAACTGAATTCTTGGAACCGATTCAGTCACCTTTTCTGGTTCTAATATTCTTTCAGGATTTTCTCTTGAAATTTCTAATTTTTTTAATTCAATTTCATATTGTTGAGTTTCTCGGGTCCTTCTTTCCTCTCTTTCTTCTTGTCTTATTCTCTCTTCTTCTTGTCTTATTCTCTCTTCTTCTTGGATTTTTTTATCTTCAAGAAGCCTTTCCAATATTAATTTTACTTCTTCCTCATTATAGGACTTGCTAGATAAAATTAATTTCTTGATGTCAATAACTCAACTGGAAGTATCTACTTCAACACCGATTTCCTCACAAATCTGAATTAATTCATGTTTTCGAGCTTTAGCTAAAAATGCCATGTTTGTAAACCCCAAACAAAACCAGAATGCTCTCAAAACGATAATAAAATATAAACAAATAAAATTATCAGAAAAATTATTATTCTTTTTTTTTTCTATTACCCCTTTTTTTTTTCCAAAAATCAATCAAACACACAAATAAAATAAGATAATGAGGGTAATTAAGCTTTGTAATTAATTAAAAAATAATAATATCCAACCCAATTAATGGTATCTATAACTTATGAAAAATACTTTATTTTTCTCTATTTAAGAGAACACTTTTTTTTTAATATATATATTTCTTTCATAAAAAAACCACGTGTACAGTACTTTTCTTCTTAAAGAACAGAAAATATTAAAATTTTCAGTCACACAAATTTCTTTTATTACATAAATCGTATATTCAAAAAGAATACCCAAACAAAATTTTTAACCAAGTATGTTCTCATAACAAGTACTACATTTCCTACACAATCATTATTTCAGTTCAAAACAGAAATAAATTAATTTAGTTGCAAAACTATTTAATTCTTTTTGCACACATATTTCTCAGGAAACAGAATAGTTAATATTTTTCTTCAACCCCCCCCCCCCCTCCAAAAAAAAAAAAAAAAAAAAAAAATAGTTTCGTTTCGGAACCGAAACTCTTTTCTTTATCAAAAAAAAAGTAAGTTCAATCGAAATTGGATTTAAGTAACATAAATTACCATAGTAATTAATGTTAATAAATAAAATGAACATCTAAACATTACACATTTCATTTGTAAGCAAAATTAAATCATTTTACTTGAAACCGTAACTAAAATATTTTGTTTCAAACAAGAACAGAATCATTTTACGCAAAAGCAAAACTAACTTCTTTTTTATTCTTTATTCACTCTTTTTCTTTTTTGTATTATTTAGCAAAGAAATATTAAAATCAGTAAAAACAGACCAGAAAGAAAAATAAATCCAATAAAATATCAGAAATAAAAATGACCTGAAATGCACATTAATATGAATCATTCAACATTTTTATTCTTTCTAATTCGATAATAAATATATTCTTTATTTTTATTTTTTTCTCAAAGTTCTAAACCACAGATTACTAAACAAGAATATTTATTCTTCCATAAAATACAGAACAGGTACTTTATTTAAATCTGTTCTCAAAATTTGCAATTCCATTTAAAACCGAAATTCTTTTCAAAATGTACTTATTCTGCAGTAAGTTTTTATTATTATTATACCATTAAACAAAAGAAAAAACATATATGTTCATTTATTTCTCACTGATTCATCAACTTTATTTTTTCGAAATACATCGACAAAAAAAATTGAAAGATTTTCTTCTTCTTTTTTTTTTTTTTTTTTTTTTATTTCTTTCTTTCAACCAACGGATAAATCAGTTTAATATATATATATATATTTTCTCTACAAATAATAATTTCAAATAATCTTTTTATCAAATAGATAGGGATAAGCAGTGCTATTTATTTTCACGATTAAATATATAATGTGAATTTAAGTACTTTAAAAAAAAATATCTTCTCACGTCCTAATACAAGGACTGAGCTTATTTATTATATTATTTTTAAATCAAGGCACTGTTTCATACAGAAAATGGTACTTACCCCTTTAGTAGCGTGAATTCTTTATCCGCTAGCTGCCACCAACTTCTTAGACTGTCGTGCATCGAACGCTGGAACTCATGAAGACTAGCTTTCCTTTCGAGAATTCGTAAACAATTTAAGATAATTTAAATTTGAACCGTAACTTTCCAGTCCACCAAATAAATAAAAATAAACGGCACTCAAGCCAGGCATTGCTATTCTCGGCGTTGCATCATTTCTTTACCAAAAAAACTAAAAGCTAAAGTCTCTTCTCAGTTCGAAAGTCTTTTTCGTCTGCGCTGGACAGCCAGCGCCCTCTAGTTAATCTAAAAGTCATTACAATGCACATACATCTACCAATTTTCGTCCCAGTCGGATAACTTTTTTGCGCCTCTTCTTTCTTTTTTGTCTTAGAGTGTAAAACTACAATAAAATAAGAAGAAAATTGCATCAAAAAGGGGGTATGGAAAAGCCGAAATAAATTATAAATTTGGCAACTGTGTTTTGATATTTTTGTTATATATATGAGAAATATTTTTAATAACAAAACACAAATCTTATATATATATATATATATATATATGAGAATACCACAAATGTGATTAACAGAACTAATATTCGAATTTGAGTCTTAGTCTTCGAAAACGCAGTTACTTAGAGTCAGTAAAGGGAAGAAGATATGATGAAATTGGACATTTTATTATATTTTGTTTTCTTAATTTTATTTTAATGTCTATAAACTATATATTTGTGAAAATATGATTTAGTTAGATTTGTGTATAATGTTTAATTAGTTTAATTTGTAGATTTATTTTAACTATTTATAGAGAAAATTCCATCTAGTGCTCAAAACTATTTTATTATATATTAATATTTTGTTAATATCTAGTACTAAAAAATATTTTTACATCTAACTTTAGAAATTTCAGTTTTTTTTTTTTTTTTTTTTTTTTTTTTTAAGTAAGCTGCAGTTTTAGTTTAAAATTATTAATTACGATTCGTAAATATTTTCCTCTTATTTTCTGCCTGGATAATTTAAATTACCAAGTTTTATAGTAAACGGTATACGTAAAAAAGCGTTAATATTTTCATTGCATTTCTTCATTCTGATAGCCACAGAATATTACTAGTTTTGTTTTCTGTCTGAAATTCTACTATAAGATGCGATGCCTTAGATTTCTAGAATAATTATTTTCAGCAAAACAATTACTCTTCCTGAAATAATTAGTTCAAGAAATTCCTACGAATTATAAGTGGTTCATTTTCAAGATTAATAGTTAAACGCTACTTTAGAAAACAAATAAGATTTATCGTAAAAATACCAGTTATAATTATTCTTTAAATTAAAGTTAATGTAATTTAATAACCTAAATTTCTTATTATGCTTTTTTACACTCTCAGAAATATTTAATATAGTTTTTATTTTTTATTTTATTATTATTATTATTATTATTATTTTATAATTCTCTCAAAAAAGAAAATTATCACAGAAATTGGTTCTATTTTGTAAACATTTCTATTATTAAAAATATGTGCTTGAAAATGAGAACAGTTACCTGCATATTATTTCAAGTGATTTTCAGTTAAAAATGAGTATACGCTGCTTTCAGGTAATGTACGATGCCTTCTTGAAAATTACATTGTCACCAGAATTATAAATTGGTATTTTAAGTGCAGAAAACTAAAAGCTAGTAGATTAAAATTGCGTTAATTTAAATTGTTTACGTATTTATTTATTTTTCAATAATGGCACTTTTAACAAAATAAAACAGCTACGTATTCGTGCGTAACGTAAACATAATAAGTGAAATCGTTGATTTGTCTGCAAGATGTCAATTCACTGACAGTATAATATACGAACATAGCAAAAGTGATTTTGTCGTCCGTATGCCTAAAGGTATAGCACTCACCTACAACTCTGTATTTCATGAGTTCGATATCAGCTACAATTTCTCCAGCAGTCACTCTACTGAATACTATTTTTTTAAATAAAGCAATTTTGCATTATTTATTTGAAGAGTAGTGTAAACGGGTAATGAAAATTACCAGTATTTTTTAAAAGAGCATTCCAAATAGCGAAATCTGAAATACCTGTAGCTATTTCCTGTACTTAAAAAATATTTTTAAGTAGTTGCTTTTTCATAAATAAAAATGTGTCGAATAACTTTTTTTCAAAACGTGGGTCAAAAAAACAATCTCACCGTGTGTCATTTTTAAAAAGATAAAATAAGAACACACTTTTATGAAACTCAAACTGAATATTTTTGTACTAAACTGAGTACAAAGCTATATTAAATCTTTTTTTTTTTTTTTTTTTTTTTTTTATATATATATATATATAAATGATTTTGTGGCAGTATATGATACCAGATTTAACAATGAAAGACACAGACATAAAAACATATGCATTGTATGTTAAGAGCGGACAATACCTAATCTCGCCGGCAGCCTTCGCCCATGTTATTCTATGGGAAAATTTGTTTACATAATTACTCATTACATAATGAACATTTTTCAATTCTGTTTTCACATTTAGAAAATTCATAAGCGTTAAATGAGTACTTATTTTCCAAAAATTGATTTTTTTAAATTTTAGTATTTCATTTTTCGATTAGAAAATGAGAAAAATGCATTTTGTGAAAAATCGCATTTTTGAACTCAAAATTAAAATGTAAAAAAAAAAAATTAATTTTTCAAAAATGAGTACTCATTTAACGGTTATGATTTTTCTGACTGCGAAAACAGAATTTAAAAATATTCATTAGGTAATGTGTAATTGTCGCAACAAATTTTCCCATAGAATAATATGGGCGAAGGCTGCCGGCGAGATTAGGTATTGTCCGCTCTTAAAATATCGGTTTTCAAATATTTAGATTTGAAATGTGCCAACGCAATAAATAAATAAATAAATAAATAAAAAATCTTGTCTTTTAAATAATTGCCACATAAATGTAAAATATGAAACTATGATAAAATGAAGATGACTTTTTAATGTTTTACTTTTTATATTTCCATGTATGACAATTTTTTTTAATATGATAACAAACATACATTTTCACAAATAGTATATTTCTTATACATTTATTTCATTTATGAATCATAAACTTATATATATGTGTGTGTGTGTGTAATGTATGATTTAAGGTTTCCATTCAAAACTATAAGAGATTGCCCAATTCTGATATTGTCTGGCGAAAGTTAGTCATTCTTTTCCTACTTGGAGTAAGTCGAGGTTTCCTTGCAGGTTTATGGGATGATAAACCAAATTATGTGACCAAACGTCTTGAAATAGTACTCAAACTGTCGCTGGTGCCTTTTCAACTAAAGAATGTCTAATCGTATTGCAAGAGGTTCTTGGAACTCGTACGACCATCCTTCTTATCACATGATCATCATGTCCACTAGTTTTTCTAGATTTTTAGGGAAACAATTTTTTTCCGAAGTTTTAAATTTACTAATAGCTTGATGCAAAGCTCTCTTGCTCCCATTCACCCTCGAACGTATTTGGCATTCATAAAATCCAATAGAATGCAAGGTCCATATTTCTGACCTTTTTGTAACAGAAAGTGAATGTTTATTACTCATTACAATAATTACACAACAGCACTGTATACGGCAAAATAAAATAAACAACTGGCGATATACATGCCGGCCATCTTTATTTATAGCAGTAGAATGTGTCTGATGCAATCAGCACATGAGATGACGCAATAATCTGCGCAAATAATGCAATGCGTTAAAAAACTATAAATCGACTATTGGTCTTAAACTTTTGCAAATGACTGTATATTACTAATGTTATTTTTTATTTACTCAATCTTTATGGCAGTTCTTGCAGAATTACTAAAAATTCGTCTCCGTTTTTTTTATATTCTCACCACTATAGATAAAATCTCTTCTTGAATTCTCTGATATTAAATTATTATGTTTTTATTTATTTATTTTATTTTATTATTATTTTTTTGAGATTCATGACAATATAATAAAATGTGCATAAAATTCCAGGAACGCCGTGACGCCTACTGTTACACTTAATTTATTTTTAAAACGGATTTTAGAAATTAGCAATTAAAGGATTTATAAGCGAGAAAGGAACTATTTCATTAAACTAAAAATATTTTCATATGCTGTTAGATTTACCACAAAAGATATTGTGAAAGTTTCTCTCTTATTACACAAATCTACAATTTTTTTTTTTCAAGGTCAATTTTCATCAAAGTTCCAGTTTTTAAATTCCATCTAAGTTATTTCTCTGAAAATTTGGGTGACGCGAGTAAAGAAATAATCTGGTGTGTCACTCACACGACTTTCTCTTACCCTGAAATTTAATACTATAAATAGAGGTTGGAGATTAAGAGGTAAGATAAAAATGTTATGTAAGCCTATTTTAAACAATTCAAATTAGGCTTCGGAAGAGTTTTATATGATAATTACTTCTGTGCAAGGGGAGCTACCGCCCCCTCAACCCCCCGTCTCATTAATGTACCTACATTTACATAGAATTTAATTCGGTTATTAAAAAATAATTCTGTTTTTTTTTTTTTTTTTTTTTTTAAATAATTTATTAAAATATAATTCATTAAAATTATTATTTAAAAAAATTATCTTTTATGATAATGCAGACGATTTCCATATTAGAGAAGTAGTATAACACCAAATATCCAAAAAAAAAAGTCCATTTTATTTTAAAAGTAAAAAAAAAAAAAAAAAAAAAAAAAAAAAAAATCTTTAACTTTGTTTTAAATTAGCGCAGATCGATGTTCAATCATTCGTTTTAAAGGTATTGGCGAGCTCTTTTGAAAGATACCCATCATGAAAATTTACTCCCCTCGAGGAAGGACTTCCCCCAAAGGGGGGGAAGCGAGGCTCCTGCATACACATTTTTTTCCCTTGTGACTATCTGTATTACAATATATATATATATATATATATATATATATATATATATATATTCGTTTCATTTTGTTTTGTGCAGTCTAAAGACGTTAAACTCTACATACCAGCAATTTCCCCCATAGACGTAATGTATTAGAATTCTCTTAATTGTCCCTGTACACGAACCATTTGCTTGATCTTAACGAAAAGCTTACTGTAGCATCCCTATATGATACACATTTAGAATTCCAAGTTTGGAATGTCTGCTACTATTTGTTCTTGAGCTATGCTGATAACAGCCAGACACTTACACAGACACACAAACATAACACAGACCAACCGATTAAAACATGATTTTCGTATTCAGGAGACCTCAAAACATGTAAATATAACAAAATCTCACTTTCGGAAATTTGACCCGAAAACAATACTTTCTCGACCTTATGGGTAAGAGAAACTAAAAAGAGAGTTATTTTATCAAAACATGAAAGAAATGTAGAAGAGATATCAGGGAATATGTAATGTAACATGTTAGTAGTTTCTCATTAGATGCTACCATGCACAAATAAGCTCTAAAGGAAGTTTCGATTCGAAAAATAAATAAATAAATAAATAAAATATAATGTATAAATAACAGCCTATTTTAATGTATTTTATGCATAAATAATTTCAAAATTGTTAATCCTTCTGTGTGAATTCCTCCCGTCTTAATCCTTACTTTTTGGAAAACCCTTCGATGATAGCAAGCATTTCTGCATTCAGTGTGTCAAAAGGCATTAGAGACACTCAACGCAGTGAAAAAAAAAAGTGAGATTTCGCAGATTTGCGTTGTTGTTAATATTATATTCAAAAAAGCTTTCTTGAATAAATCTGTTTTCTACGTGCAGTAGAATTTTTTTATTGTTAATTGTTTTTAATTAATTAATTAATTAATTAATTAATTAATTAATTAATTAATTTTTTGATACTTGAATTTAATCAGTTGTTTTGTTTTTTTGTACTTAAATTTAATTTTCTTACAATTGGACATTTAAATTTTTTTTATCCGGCACCCACTTATTTTGTTCTAATATTTTCCCACTTTGTTTGTTGTTTCGTTTGTGTCCTATTTATGTATAAAATAAAGATATCCACAAAAAGTTCAAAATTTTAAAACAAGTTTGAAGGGCCGCTACCAAGACTTAAAAAATCAAAAATTGACATAATTGATATAATTTGCAATTTGATTATATACAATTTAATACAATTTCATATTCATAGACACATTGAGTCATAATATGATATATAGATGTAAAGACTCATTTGTTTCAAGTTTTTTTTTTTCCTCCAGAATTCATGCCGCGTGTTTAACTTTTTGCATTTTTTAAACTTTTTTCACATTTTGAGTAAAACGGGCCCGGGCAATATCGACAGGTCAGCTAATTTAAGATTAAATCCACAAACAACTAAAAATAAATTGACTTTTTGCATTTTACTCAACTGTCACGCAGATTTTTTTTTTTAAATCGTGTTGAAAGATTTATATGTTCGTATTTAAGTTTTTTACTTATTTAAGAAATGTTTTTATTATATTTTCATGAGGAAACTTGCAAAACGGCATAGAATGATTATTTGTTTTTTTAATTAACATCTCTAGTAATTTTTAGAATTTAAGTCGTAAGATAAAATGTGTTTTAATAACGAAATATTGAGTTGAATGCAAAATAATCTTAATGAAAGATTAAATATCTTGGATAAGAGAATATATATTTTGGAAATAAAAAGCACTTTTTAATTAAATTTTTTTTTCTCTTTCAAAATATATATAATGACAGTATATATATATATATATATATATATATATATATATATAGAGAGAGAGAGAGAGAGAGAGAGATTTCAGTTACCTTCAGTTATTTATGGTGATAAAATGTGACTTATATCATACTTGCCAACATCCTAATTAATATACCGTAGTATTATTACCTCCGCCCTTTTTTTCACATCAATAAATTTTTAGAGTAATATTCTCCAAATCCAATTATGATTAAAAAAGTAGAAAAATGCTTTAAAAAGATATCGGTAGAAAAAAAGGCGGGGTTAACAATACTACTGAATATTAATTAGGATGTTGGCAAGTATGCTTATATGCAGCGTTCCCATCTTTTTTAATTTATTCACAATCATTTTTAGCCCCGCCTTCTTTTCTCACGAGAAATTTAGTAGATTATTTCTCTTTAATATGGGACAACGATTAAATAGGAAGAAAATCATTTTTCAAAATTTCCGGTATAAAGAAGAGGTGGGTCTGAAAGTGATTGTGAATAAATTATAAAAGTTGGGAACGCTGTTTATATGTATGTTACATACTTGGATATAATATGCTCCCAAAATAACCTGATGTTTTAATTTTTTTTTTCTACGGTAAATGCAATATATATATATATATATTTGTGTAACAATGAAATATGCAATCTATCATCGCGAAGATTTTTATCTATTTTTCAATAATTCTAACTAAAGGTTATATACTGTAAAGGAGAGACAATCTATACAAATTTCTTTTTCTCTTTCTATAATCTCAATAGTTTCTCTAATTAAACTAGTTTTTTTTATTTGTTTAATATATTAATTTAATATCATAAAATAAAATTTTTATGGGTTTTTTCGGTAGCAAAGCTTGAGAGAGCAGATTTCTGATAGTTGTTTTTTATTTATTTATTTATTATTATTATTATTATTATTATTTAAGAAAAAAATATTTTATTAAAAATAACTTTTAAAACATTTTGAAATTCAAAGATCATGCATATAATATGAATAGCATTAATGAACTATACCTAATCTTTAGTGAATGTAAATTTTAATGTAATTAGATTCATGCTACTTTTTGTTTAATTAAACAGAGATTTTTAATTTATTTTTGAATTTTATTGAAAGCACTTAACCTAAATCAGCATCTTATACCAACTTCATTGTATATAAATCATAATACAAGTTTTGAAGCTGAAGTTTATGCAATTGAAAAAAAATTGATGTTTTTTCCAACGTCATACGTGTTATAGGACTCACTGATTTTCACAGGTTAAGAAATATAAAACCTAGAAAATGATGCTGTACCTATCCCAAGATAGATTAAGCAAATACTCAATTATTAAGTATTGTTGCACTTTTTAACTTTTTTTTTTTTTTTTTTTTTCCAAGCAATTCTTTCTTTAACATTTCCCAGTTTAAATAATGGTTATTTATTGATATTGTTTACTGATATTGTTTTAACCATTATTCATTAGGGAAGAAAATAATAGAATCTATGAATTTTAAAAATATTATTCAATTAAAGCAAATCTTACTATTATTATTATTTTTTAAATTTGTTTCTGAAAATTGTTAAAAATCATTTTTCGTTATCATACTTGGAAAGCTTGAATGTAAACTTTATTAAAGTTCATTGCAGAATGCAGAATTTAACGACCATTAAAAACCTCTAAATAATACTTAAATTGTCCATTCATTGATATAAGTATTATAGCTGCACTTTTCAACCAGCAAAAAATGCGAAACTGAATTAACGATACAACCCTATTTTACAAATATTATAGGAATACATTATTTCAAATGATGTGTTATTACCTTCGTTACAAAAAAAAAAAAAAAAAAAAAAAAAAAAAAAAAAGAAAGAAAAAGAGAAAGAGAAAGAGAAAGAAAAGAAAGAATGAAAAACCTAAACTCTACTTCAAACAATATTATTCTAACATTGTTTTAAACTGCATTCATTGATGAAAAAAAAATTAATCTTGAATTCTTAACATTAACAATACTTTAAAAACAAATCTTATTATTTTACATTTGTTAGCGAAAATGATTAATAATCCTATTTCTTTCTTTCTTTTCTCCTTTTCTATCTCATTTGGAATGATTGAATGTAATCCTTTAAGATTTATTTGTAGTAAGTAGAATTAAACGATCAAAAGATAATTTAAATACCTCTTACTATTATTGAAATTTCTCATTCATTGATTCTAAATCGGATTTCATTTAAAAAAGAAAAAAGAATCAGAGAACAAACAAAGGATTTCCATTGTAAGATTAAACAAATCTAGAAAAAATTATTGTTTTTTTTTTTTTTTTACCGTGGCAACATTGTTATTCAGTTTTTTAAGCGTGATTGTACTCAATACGTTATTCCTTTTCAGTTTATTTAATTATTTAATTATTATTATTAACATTACAATTAACCAATGATGCTATTGTTTTCAGATTTTAATAGTTATCTTTCCTTAAATAAGATAAAATATGTTTGAATCTTTAAGAGAACTTTACAGTCTAATTTTTATTTAGATTTAGAGACAATCTGAAAATAGTTTGTATGAATTATTAAAAAATATAAATAAATTTCAAAAATTCTTAGTAAAACATTTAGTCTTATCTAAGGCAAATTTGAAAATTGCGATCCTTTTTAATATTAGATATTTTTCAGTATTAGTTTATGAAATAAATAGACTTCGCGCAGAACAGAAATATCGATATTTACACAACGTTAATTATTCTAAATCGGATTTCATTAAAAAAAAAAAAAAAAAAAAAATCAGAGAACTAACAAAGGATTTCCATTCTAAGATTAAACAAATCTATAGAAAATTATTATTATTATTATTATTATTATTATTTTACCGTGGCAACATTGTTATTCACTTTTATAAGCGTGATTGTACTCAGTACGTTATTCCTTTTGAGTTTTTTATTTATTTATTTATTATTATTATTATTATTATTAACATTACAATTAACCAATGGTGCTATTGTTTTCAGATTTTAATAATTATCTTCCGTTAAATAAGATAAAATATGTTTGAATCTTTAAGAGAACTTTCCAGTCTAATTTTTATTTAGATTTAGAGACAATCTAAAAATAGTTTGTATGAATTATTAAAAAATATATAAATAAATTTCAAAAATTCTTAGTAAAACATTTAGTCTTATCTAAGGCAAATTTGAAAATTGCGATCCTTTTTAATATTAGATATTTTTCAGTATTAGTTTATGAAATAAATAGACTTCGCGCAGAACAGAAATATCGATATTTACACAACGTTAATTATTCTAAATCGGATTTCATTAAAAAAGAAAAAAAAAAAATCAGAGAACTAACAAAGGATTTCCATTCTAAGATTAAACAAATCTATAGAAAATTATTATTATTATTATTATTATTATTATTTTACCGTGGCAACATTGTTATTCACTTTTATAAGCGTGATTGTACTCAGTACGTTATTCCTTTTGAGTTTTTATTTATTTATTATTATTATTATTATTATTATTATTATTAACATTACAATTAACCAATGGTGCTATTGTTTTCAGATTTTAATAATTATCTTCCGTTAAATAAGATAAAATATGTTTGAATCTTTAAGAGAACTTTCCAGTCTAATTTTTATTTAGATTTAGAGACAATCTGAAAATAGTTTGTATGAATTATTAAAAAATATATAAATAAATTTTAAAAATTCTTAGTAAAACATTTAGTCTTATCTAAGGCAAATTTGAAAATTGCGATACTTTTTAATATTAGATATTTTTCAGTATTAGTTTATGAAATAAATAGACTTCGCGCAGAGCAGAAATATCATATTTACACAAAGTTAAAAACGCCAGTGTAAAATTGTAAGGTGCAGGCTGCAGTTTCGGTAGCGTAAAGTATATCGTCATCTGTGCAGAATGAAAAGAAGTGGATTATTGCTCATATATATAGGTATTGAAGCGGACTGTAGAGTCCTCTTCTGCCATTTCTATCTAAATAGCCTGTTCGTTCCCCGTGAAAACGATTTTTGATCCCAAAACCTTATGGTGCAATTTTTTTTTAAAAAAATACAAAATTTTAGTATTTGACTTCGACTTTGAATGCTGAGAAACAAAAGCACCTGTGATTTAAAAAAAAAAAAAAAATCACGTCAAACTTTCTTTTTTGCATAAAGATGAAGGCTGAACAGAAGATGTCGAAGATGATGAACAACACATGATGAAGCTGTCTTGAAAATTAATTTCATTGACGAAGGGCAACATATGATATAAAAGAACGAAAAATACATAAACGGTTCTGGAGCTAAAAACAGAAAAAGGAAGCAGAAAACGTAAAATTACAAAAGTTTAAGGATCAAATTACAAAACGCATAGGGATATTAGGGACATTTTAGCATTAAAACATTCCAAAATATTTAGTTTTTTTTTTTTTTTTTTTGTCGTGACGACAATATAATAAAATGAGGGTAAAATTTTAGAAATCCTGCAAGGCCTGATACCGTCCAAATCATCAAACTTATAACAAACTTATTTTTTCGCTGGGGGTTAAAAAAACAGAAAAAACAATTAGAACTTAATAAATCTAATACATATGAAATAGGCATTATTAAACAACAAATGATATTTTAAATTTACTTGTTTTATGTTTTAGTATGATATTAAAGTGCACATTTTCAGCTGCATCTTTATTAAGTATCAAGTAAATTTATTTATATTTTCACATTTTTATGTAATGAAAATAGTATTAAATGCAAATGATAAGTATAATATGATAAGTATAAATACAACTATATACGTGTTTATGTTTGTAATTGAAAGAGAATTTTAAATGAAATATATTCATATGTTTTTCGTTGCATAATTGATTCTATATCAGTTTAAAATCTTAAACATACACTAAAACAGATACTCTTCGTCTATTACAGCTTTAGCCAGAGTATTAAATGTTTAAGATTTTGCATATTTAAACATATTTAAATAAAATGTAACATTATGTATTTTATACCAATTCATTTATCAGTTATGTTGGAACCTTATTTATAAAATACATATTATAACTAAACACGTTCAGTTATGGAAATATGCTAGCAATACCAAGCAAATATTTTTTATTAAAGATGAATAAATTAAGTAAACATATGTCTCGGAATAACTTTGAACAAATTTAATTTGATTTAATTATCTTCCATAAAAATAATTTAAATAAGATTTTGTTCAGGAAATATCAAATACAAGTGAAACATTTTGTGGAACTTCCCCTTAAGGTACGCTGTATATGTTATAAATTTGATGAAGCTATTTTCTTAAAAGAGTTTATATGCATCTGCAAGTTAAAGAAAATTATTTTATTCCTTAATTAAATTTAATTAATTTTTAATTCCGCATCCAAATTTGAATTATTTAAACATAAATGGAGAAAAGTATATTTTTAACAGATGTTTAAATAGCGGTATGTAAATTTAAATTTAAGAAATTCGTCTTTCCAAAGAGGAGGGTACCAAAAGTTTGCTTTATAATCATACATTAAGAAAACATACGTTTATAGGTATAAACAAGTATATATATTAATTCCAAAATGAATTAAATTTACTTCACTGGTTTGTGAATTACAGTGTCAACAAAATTTTCGTATATATAAACAGAAACGCAGACATTTTCCAATAAAGGTCAAACGAGGCTCATCAGGAAACCATCCCAATATTGTAATGACAGAAGTAAATTATACGATATTCGTTCGAGAGGGTATAATCTAACATGATTTTCGACGTGTAAACTGTCTGACCTCATGAATCCCTTCTCGAAAAATCCATATTAAGGGTCGTAGTCTAATTTTTCAAGAAATTTTCAAAGATGAAATATTTTCGCCTCATTTGCCACCACTTTTTTCTTAGAGAAATCTTGATTGTATTTTCAAAGTAATATGTCATGATTAAACAGTACAGAAATTATTGTATAAAAACAGTGGCAGCGAAAAAGGCATAAATTTATCATTTATAAAGGTGTCCTTAAAAAAAAAAGTCGGAGATTACGAACTGCGCTACATTTAATATTGAGTAAAAACGCAGTAACGAAAAAGGTGGGGGAGGAGTCTCAATGAAACCTGCCTGAAGCATGACCTTTTGTCAGTTTTTAGATTCTAGCGAATAAGAAAACAATCACTAAAGTGTTTTAGGTTCCAATTATACTATAGATATAGTATAAATTAGGTAATCGTAAACATTTTTAATCTATCTAAATTTTTTGAGCTTTTTTATTAATTTTAAGATGTGAGGAATCTGAAAAATAACAAAATTGACATGTTGTCCCTCTTTAGGGTGTCTGTAAAGTTGTTATTTGGTTAATTTGTTAATGTGATGGAGTTTAAGTTTGTTAGACTGTGTACACAATATCTCAAGAGCAAATTATCACAGAGAAATCAAACGTAATTTAAAAAATTACTTATGACATCAACAAAAACCATTTTGATTATCAACATTCCAATTTAAAAACTTCCTAATTTATTTGAAATTTAAGATGTTCTTAATATAGGAAAATAGGGAAAACGTGTATTAAGATAAATACTTTTACTCTAAAGATGTCTAGTCAGCTTTTAAATATCAGTTATGATGTTGGAATGAACATAAGTAACTATGAAAATTTAAGAATGAAATTTTAGTTTGAAATTTAAGAATTTTTAACTACACAATCGGGCAAAAATTCGCATAAACGCATTCTATTAAGAACTGGAATTTTTTTTATGCAGTCGTGTAGAAAAATTATTTTGCATATGAACTGCATCATTTGTCATCTGCTCTTGTGCAGAGAAATTCTTTTCAGCGTCGTAATAATGAACGTTAATTTAAATAATTTTAATGCAGTGTATTCATGTTAAAGTGCATTCAACCCTTTAAAGCTCACTGCATATTTTATTTTGACAATTGCTAAAATAATTTCAAAAATGGACATAACACAGATAACCGATCATTAATGTTTAATAAATAAATAAATAAAAATAAAGTTTTTAATTTTCAAGATTTTTTTTTTTTTTTTTTTTTTTTTTTTGGTAAAACATTTATTTTGTTAAAACAAAATTAAAGCACATTTACCATATTATATTACTTGGTAAACATGCATTATAAATTGCAGATCATGCAACAGTTTATTTTTGAATGTACTGTATTTGACCTGTTCTATTTTTTTTTTAAATTCTGATTAGTACTGCTATATACTGAAAAAAGAACGAACAAAGGTTTAAGATTCAGTTAAAAGAAGGACAATATATTGAAAATAATGGTGCAATAAAATCTAAATTGATATTAAATATTTGGTATCAGTGCAAAACAAATGAACGTAAACGGGTTAAATGATATTTAGTCTAAAAACAGTAATGCTACGGTATGTTTGTTCAGTCCGTGTATGCAGGCGAAAAAAGTTCCACACACAAATATCATTGCTCTAATTACGCATTGCTATTAAGTTTTCTATCATTTCCAGTTCAAAAAGGATATTTAGGAGCACAACTTCGGTATAGCCAGACAGACATACCAGAAAATTTTTCTGTCCAAACGGAGAGGCCTCCACCGCCGTTTCAACATTAATTTTTCCCTGGAAACTTAATTAATGTTACACAGCAAAACAAAATCTAATTTTTTATTCGTGATCTTATAAAAGTATTTTGCAACATAAAGCAGAAAGAATATCTCAAATAGTCGATAAGAATTTCTAGAAATCTATGTTAATAAAATAGACTAAGAATGTTCTATTAATTTAAAAGAAAAAAAAAACACATTGCAATTATTTATTATTATAGAAATTCTAATTATTTAGCTTTTAAATGATATTTTCAGTTCAACATAAGAATTTCAAAATTCAAGTCTTATTAAACGATCTTTTATTCCTGATTAACTCACATCTTTTAAAACTTCGGCATTGCTAATGAACGTACCACATGGTCTTTCTATTAATTAAACGAATCCTTTCTATTTAGTGTAAAATGCACAGGTGCTTCAATTTGTAAAGGTTCAAGCTATAAGTGTTAAATTTATTTTCTTAATCAAGTTTTCTAAGCGGGAAAATTATTCTTTTTAAATGATTGTTAAAAGATGATGTTTATTTAAATTTATATAGTGAGTTTCAATGTATAATACAATTGTATTTATTTAATAATATTATCATCGTTATTACATCGATTGCTACTTTTATTTGAGTTAAAATTTGCTCAAGCTACTTATGATATTTGTAATAGAGCACATGAGTGTGTTTTTTCTTTTCTATTTCAGTTTAACCATGCGGTGGTAGAGATTTTTTTTTAAATGCAAAAAATTAATTTCATACTGCATTTTCTAATTTTGTGATTTTTTGAACCCGAAAATGAAGTTTTTAGTAGTTAGTCTGTGTTTTAGAATCTTTTATATGTATAAATCAAGAACTGATATCAGCAGAAAGATCAAAATCGAAATTGTAAATTTATATCACATAGAGATGCTATACTAAAATTTTCATTGCGATCGGGAAAAGAATTTGTTTACGGGAATATTCAACAGAATTCTAATACATTAGATCTACGAACGAAAATTCTAGTAGTTGCTCTATATACAGTTACCTTGTAACAGACTAAACAATTTTAAATAATGACGCACCTTTTATATGCATAGAAATGCGGTTCACATAATATATCGTTTTTATTATTTAAAGAAAAATCGCTATTTGTTTAAAGATCTGCTGGAAATAATTGTATATATTAGAGCTGTAAATGGAAATAGCTGAAAATTCATTTCATGTTTTGCTGTGAGTTTATCATATTATGCTAATTTTAAGTGTATTATTGGATGTGTATTGTTATTTATGTACAATATGCAAAGCAAAATTAAGTGAATCCATTTTTTTCTATTGAATGTAATTGACGCAAGTATTTTTCTGTGTCTAGGAAATCTGTTGAGGAAAGAAAACAAATTTCTCATATCCATAAGGCATACAAATTAAAACTTAATTTCAGTTTTCAGCGTTAATATTTTGTTTTAACTCACATCTTTTAAAACTTCGGCATTGCTAATGAACGCACAAAATGGTTTTTCTATTAATTAAACGAATCCTTTCTATTTAGTTTAAGAAAAGACTTTTGTAAAATGCACAGGTGCTTCAATTAGTAAAAGTTCAAGCTATAAGTGTTAAACTTATTTTATTAAGGAAGATTTCTAATAGGGAAAATTATTCTTTTTAAATGATTGTTAAAAGATGATTTTTATTTAAATTTATATAGTGAGTTTCAATGTATAATACAATTGTGTTTATTTAATAATATTACCATCGTTATTACATCGATTGCTACTTTTATTTGAGTTAAAATTTGCTCAAGCTATTTATGATATTTGTAATAGAGCACATGAGTGTGATTTTTCTTTTCTATTTCAGTTTAACCATGCGGTGGTAGAGATTTTTTTTTAAATGCAAAAAATTAATTTTAAACTGCATTTTCTAATTTTGTGATTTTTTGAACCCGAAAATGAAGCTTTTAGTAGTTAGTCTGTGTTTTAGAATCTGTTATCAGTATAAATCAAGAACTGATATCAGCAGAAAGATCAAAATCTAAATTGTAAATTTATATCACATAAAGATGCTATACTAAAATTTTCCTTGCGATCGGGAAAATATATTGTTTACGGTATTTTTCAACAGAATTCTAATACATTAGATCTACGAACGAAAATTGTAGTAGTTGCTCTATATACAGGTACCTTGTAACAGACTAAACAAATTTAAATAATGACGCACCTTTTATATGCATAGAAATGCGGTTCACATAATATATCGTTTTTATTATTTAAAGAAAAATCGCTATTTGTTTAAAGATCTGCTGGAAATAATTGTATATATTAGAGCTGTAATTGGAAGTAGCTGAAAATTAATTTCATGTTTTGCTGTGTGTTTATCCTATTATGCTAATTTTAAGTGTATTATTGGATATGTATGTCATTTATGTACAATATGCAAAGCAAAATAAGGTGAATCCACTTTTTTTTCTATTGAATGTAATTGACGGAAGTATTTTGCTATGTCTAGGAAATCTGTTGAGGAAAGAAAACAAATTTCTCATATCGATAAGGCAGACAAATTAAAACTTAATTTCAGTTTTCAGCGTTAATATTTTGTTTTAAGTACGCTTTTTGAGTTCCCTCAAATACGAAAATTATGTGTTTAGATATTTATAAGTGTGTATGATTGTTATAAGTATAGCGTAAAATAAATAATTACAGAAAATTCAAATTTTGTATTTTAAAGTTCATATAAGTTTACCATTTGGAAAGTTCGACCAATTTCTGTATGTTAAGGAGTGGTTTGGGTACAAGCTAAAAAATTCAGAATAGACTTTTAAATATAATAATATCCTTAATTTCATTATAAAAGTTCATATTGTATTCAATTGACGTATTAAAGAGTGACTACACTCATATATAGGCCAAATAAGGCTATTCTAATTATTTTGTAAGGTTTTTAAACTATATTCACATACAAGATTCCCTATTTTACCCTCTAATCTATATTTTTTCATCTTTCTTCATTATATCATTCAAATGGTTAAGAAAAAATTGTGTAAATGCCACGACAGTGTATTTTATCGGTTTCATTAATAAGCGAAAATTTTATAACAATAACAGTAAATAGACTGTAAACAATTTGAACATATTTTGCCGGTCATTGATCATAAAATAGAGTTTTGTCCAGAAAGCTGCCATGACTTTTTCTCAAAGAAGGGATTTCAACTTTAATAAACGGTCACTCTTTGAACTTTACAACACTTCGTTACACATACACGTACACTGTAGAAATATTTACACACTAAATTACAGTCAGTGACCGATAAAAAATGTTACAGTTATTGGCGGTAAAATTATAGTCATTTCTCTAAAGCATAAAAAATAAAATAAAAAATAAAATAAAATCCCGGCGAAGGAAAGTGACTTTTTATAAATGGTCAGCCCTCTGGATTTTGAAGTCATTTGTAACAAATACGAAAACAGAATATTTTCTTGAAGAAGAAAGCTGGCAGTAAATTTAACATTTGATTCTCTAAATTTTACTGAAATTTCTTAGAGTGTATTCTACTTTCTTCTTAAATGAGGGAGCTGATCGTATATTTTAACAGTCAATACTCGAGTTTTACTGAAATTTCTCAGTGTGTGCTTTACTAGTGTGTACTGTATTTAAAGAAAAGAGCTGACCGTAGGATTTCGCAGTCAAATTTTACTAAAATTTCTTTGAGTGTGCTATGCTTCTTTCTTAAAGAAATAAACTGACCGTATAGTTTGACTGTCATTTCTTCAAAATTTATTCCGGTTATTTAGAGTATAAGTGATAATTAATATAAATGAGTTTTGGATCAGTTACGCACGTCTAAATTTAATTTAATTTTTTTAACCATTTCCAGTAATTTAAAAGACATGCTTTTTAAGCATTCATGTAAGAGAAAGTGTTTTGTTTCTTTTATAGGAAACACTAAATGCGATTTTTGTTACGCCTAAGTGTTAGCGCTATTTTTAATTACGCTTAAAATTCTCTTAAAATTAGGTCATTAATAATAAACCCACTTATATATACTCAAGGAAAAAGTATGTCATGTTTTTAGCGATAACAAATACAAAATTTATAACCAGATATAAGTAAATAATATTTGTCTATTATTTAATATCACTTACAGTTAAAAAAAAAATAAATAAAAAAGATCATAGTATTTGCAGAATAAGACTAAAATAGAATAGACTTTTACAGGTAGCTATTCAAAAATATCCTATGCGGAATAACTCAATTAACAATATCATACAATATGTACCATAAGAGGTAAAGATTTTAAAAAGTTTCAGATACAATCAGCTACATTTTTTGCATTTAAAAACAATGTGTATATTGAAAATTCAGAAATCCTATAAATTGTAATTAAAATCAAAGTAAAGACGAATAGTATGTTAAAAAAAAAAAATACTACTGTTACAAACAAACTATATATTTCAAACTTTACAAATAAGAATTATTATTGCGAAATATTAATTCTCTTCTTTGCATCAGAAGTATTGTTATAGGAAGAATAAACAAAGTAAAATGCAAACAAAAGGTATCTGTGGAGTTTCACGAAGGTAGACATTGACTGAAAAATTGGCTAAATGCTCATGAATTTTCAGAAAAATAGTAATTATGGGTTACCAATAAGATATACTATGTTCAATAAGATATCCTGTTTTCAGTAAGAGCCAAGTTCCTAAAATTTCTGGAACGATTCGTTTATTTCTAGTCTAAATCTGATCAGAAGTCCACCAAAATGTGCCAACACTGTAAAAGACAGCGACCCTCTACCGTGAGTTCAGTTGTGTTCTCACATTTGATCTTAACGGACGTTTCTTGGAAATTGTGCCTCAGATATTTTTTAATTGTTACCAATTTAGTGATATTTCTGTTTTTTGATGTATTTATAACTTGTTTTTGTATTGCATTTCTTTACTTGACTTTTAAGATAAAAGTGAGTGTTTTCTTGCACTGTTCCGAGACTGTTCGTTTTTTGAATATTTACAGTGCTTAACCGTGTTTACAGTACTTTTTTTTACGCCCAGAATGGGTCAGTCATGTATTGGACATACGATAAATACGCGCATTAAAAGTATATTCAACATAGAAAAAATGCAATAAGTACAAATAATAAAATAAACAAAAAATAACATGCCGATGTAAAAAATAACGTCGTATTTAAAAGACTATAAATATTCTCTATCTGATTAAAGTATTTTACGAACAAACATTTTAGTTGAATATACATGCTAATAATATTCTAAACTTATATAAATTACAATAAAATGCTAATCAAAAAATTCACTCATAGCAACATTAAAATACTGTATGTCATATGTACAAAAATAGATACTTTTAATATTAGTAATGCTGATTTTAATAGTGATGTCTAGTTCTGTTTCAAATAAATATATGTTACATAACATTTCCAGGTATATTAAGCACTTTGTTAAATTAAATGTATTTGCAAGTATTAAACTTTAAGAATTTCCTCTTTAAATGATAAATGTCACCTTAACAATCATGAAAATAATTATGCTATACACCATTTAATAATCATTGCATGTCTGAATTTAAAGCAGTAATTTCTATTTTGAATGTATCTGTATAAAATTATGTCAGAAATGCGTGCTTGAATAATTGATAGAATAGTATTTCATTTAAATGTGGCTGATTTTATTTGCATATTACACGGAAAATTAATAATTCTAACTTAAAAATGTATAATAAATAGTTCCATAACAGGAGGTTATTGTGTTATGTTTGATGATGCTTAATATATTCAATGAATTTAAGATATACTTCTAACTATACATCATTACTAAATTGGAAATGAAATTGTATCATTTACACTTATAAAACTTTATGAAATACTATATAAACAACTTCATGTTTTCGCAAAATATTTAATATATATTTGATATTTACTGAATCATTAGTGAGAAGCTATATCTTATTACAAATGTAACTTTCACTCATTTCTAACCAAATATTATTACAAAAGCTAAAGGTTTATTTACGCAGACCAGCAAATGTAATTATTGATAACTCAATATGTTTTAAGTCTAATAATAATAATAATAATAATAATAAACACTTAACCTGATATATCTAAATTAAATGAAACATGTTTATATACATACGAAACTAGTCTTTGGTTATATCCCGCTGAGGATTGTAATTTTCAATAACTTCCATTAAGCGCGTTTTATTGATGTTTTTGTATGTCTACTTTTTCTTTCTGATATTCATAATTTATAATTATTAAATAATTAAGTATTAATTTAATGTAACGGAGTTTATTTAAATTTCTCGTTAGAAAATTAAACTAGATATTGTAAGACAGTGGGGATATATCCATTCTTCTTTTACATATACGGCAAATATATGGATAATTTTTTCAACGGAAAAAATGAAACATGCAATTATTAAAACCAAGCAAAAGAAGAACATTTACAGAATTAATGCCATTATTAACATGGTATCAATTTTTACTTTTTTTTTTTTTCTTTTCTTATTTTTCAACGTTTTACAAACAAACACCTTTTTATAAATTATATATGAATGTAAGTATATCGAAAAGTTACCCAAATGTTATTAATTTAAATTAAAATAAAAAGCTCATTAAAATCTTCTTTCAAAAATAGATTAAAACATTGTATCAAACTAGGTAATTTTATCAATAATAATGCCGATACTACATGCACTGTCCGGTTCTTTTTTTTTTTTTACAGTATCTATCTATCTATCTATCTATCTATCTATTTTTCTATCTATATATATATATATATATATATATATATATATATAGATAGATAGATAGATAGATAGATAGATAGAAATCTGTAGATAAATATAGATATAAGACCAATATAGATATATGATTTGAAGTTGTATGATGTCCATTGATAAAAATTGTTATTCCACATTCCAAGCAGTAATCATGGCTTATTTTAATCTAAAGCAGAAACATCCGTTTCCATTATTAATGCATATTTTTAAAATTATATCGAGCATGCATATTTGACTAATTAATGGAATAGTGTTTCAATCAAATCTGGCTGAATTTATTCGTATAATACCGAGAAAATTAATAATTCTCAATTTAAAGTTTATAATGAATAGTCCAAAAATATTATCTTAGTGTATTATGTTTGATGATATTTTGCATATTAACTAAATTTCATAGATATTCGTAAGCATATGTTATGCCTCAATTTAAATTTGTAATTATATCTTTTACATTCTGTTAGAACTTCCTTACATATTGCGAAAACAAATTCCCGTTTTTGCAAAATAATATCTGTATATTTCATATTTACAAAGTGCTTTAATCTGGTGAGGAAAAGTATATCGAAAACCGTAATTTATTTGTTTTGAATGACGCTCAGGATTGTAATTTGAAATACATTTTCTGAAGCACGTTTTATTCAAACGTTTAGCTGATTAATTTTCCTTTTGGAATCTAAAAATATCTGAATATTATGCCTGAAATTATAAATATTCATTTAAAGGATATACTCAAATCCCTTCATAATTCAGTTTAAACACTAGTTAATAAAAATTAAATTAAAGACTGTGAGATGAAATTAATAAATTTATTTTCTTTTCGCTATTGAATTAATTCAAGAAAATATATATTCATGAAATTTAATATCAAATTACAGAGGTAAAATCTGCATGTGATTTTATAACTAAGAGAGTATTATTAAAGGATGTACGCGTTGGTTAATACTAAACTGCTGCTGTAAATATCACCCCGCAACTGAAATGGGCAGTTAGTTGATTGGTTGTCTCAACTAAACAATCATCCATTTTAGCTGCGGAGAAGGGGAGGGGTTGACTAAAGTAAACGGTCAGAGTGTCAACATATTTTTTATGTGGACGATTAATAAATTAAAACAGTTCAAAAACATTTTAATCCGTTGAAGCATTACTTCCCTCTTCGAAGACTGCACGTCCCGGGCAGTGTTTTTATATCTTTTCATGATCTGATGTACCATATGGGCTAATCTATTGGTGTGAATCATTTTCGGCTGACCTCTTAGCGACTCCTGTATTCTCACAACGACGTCCAATTATCATCCGACTGAGCTCAGAATCATTATATATGTATAACTACGACGACAATACATGGTCAAGCGGTAACAGATTTAGGGGGATAAGGGGAGAAAACCTGGGCCTCAACCGCAGTTCAATATTTTTTTTCGAATGTTAGCTCACTTCCTATTATTCGATTGAGCTGAGGTATTCCATACATGTATAATGAATATTATCCCCATCGTCTCAATTGTAAATTTTTAGTAAAACATTTTTAAATTAGAGCTTGTTTTTTAATGCCTTGTTTTTAAAAATTTGTTGGTAATTTAAACTGAGAATATCGCGTATTTATTTTCAAATCAAAATTGTTTTAAAATAATAAGCAGGTAGGTGTTCCTATTTTGAAAACATACTTTTTAACTGTGTAAAAACATGTAAAATAATTTTTAACTTTTGCATTTTTTTCTTAAAAAAGATACATTTGTTTAGGATATGTGACATTCTTTTAGACATTTCAGATATGATACAATAAAATATCTATATCTCACATTTCGTTCTAAATCATTTTAAAAAGGCAAATGATATGATCTCATATGCTGCATTTTTTTAAAAAACATCATTGCGTTTTAATAAGTTAAAGAAAATAATAATAAAAAAATCATATAGTTTATGGCTTATGTTTATGCATTAGGTATTATTAAACACATTACATAGTGTAATTTAGATCTATATTAACATAATTTATAAGAGAATTTTCATGATATATAAAGAAGAAAAAAATCTCAGATAAAAATGTGTCTGGTGTGTCTGTGTTTATCCTTATACTGTTTTATGTGAAAGACCTGAAACACTTTCTCTTATGTGTATACCTAAAATCCATATCTTTCATATGCACAAAAATGTTTAGATGAAAATTTTTTATTTGTCGACTAAACATAAAAACAACATTAAATCTATTAATTTTTATCTCATTTGATATTGAATTTGATAAAATACAATTTATGTAAATATTTCTTACTGTTATTCTTACAAAATATTCATATATTAACAAATCCATAAATAATAATAATAAAAAAAAAGAAAAGAAAAATCAATAAATAGCATTCTTAACTGCTGTCTAAAGTATTATAAATAGTGAAATAGTTACAAGAAATTAAATAATCGATTTTATATCATTTCTAATACCATTTAAGGAAGCATTACAATATGCATCGTAACTGCCTGGAAATTATAAGCAAACATATCTCATACCAAACTATTTAAAAGAATAATTTTCTCTCTTAGAAAACTTTTTTAAGAAAATAAATTTATCATTAACAGCTTTAACTTTTGCTAATCGAAGCGTCTGAGTATTTTACTAAAGTCTTGTCCTGAACTGAACAGAAAGAATCCGTTTAATTAATAGGAAAAGATTAAGGTGCGTTCATTAGCAATGCAAAAGTTTTAAAAGACGTGGTGTAATCGAGAATAAAAGATTATTTTAGAAAAAAGAAAACTAGAATTTCTCACATGTCGACATGTTGAACTAATAAAGTTGTTTAAATTTAGAATATATATATATATATATATATATATATATATATATATATATATATGCGTGTGTAACATGGAATTATTTTAAAACATTTTTAACTAATATATTAATATTGATTTGTTTTATTGACTTAGATTCACGCATATTTTTGTATGTTTTTTGAAGTAATTATTTTTATCATAGTTTGAATAAAATGCTAAAATTAGTTTTAATTTTACCTTAAATATTAAAAGAGTGAAGAAAAAGTTATAGAGAAACAAAGACGAAGGTTCGTAAGTTTGGTGTGGTCGGAAATCAAATTTTGAGCCGCGAAAGTACGCTTTCTCTGAAATGGATGAAAATTTGGATTTCTTTGAACACGTCATTTAATTTCTATTTGTTGATAGAGATGCATCAATATTCGAATACTCAGAAGCCGATCTGCATCACAGATTTTTATACAGATAGGACACTCGCATATGTCCAATGGTATCCAGTGATCCTGCGGGAATAAGCTGCATGTTTTTCGAGTTCTCCAGCTTATCCAATCGCCCGTCCTATTTATATTATATCTATGTTTTCTTTTGGCAAATTTATCCCCACTAAAAATAATCTCAAGATATTCTGCATGTGTTTTTAGAAAAAATCTACAGAATATCTTAAGTTATTTGGCCCATTCTTAAGAAAGTTACAATACTTTTTTTAAATGTCTTTAAAATTTCTTAAGATATTTTATAGAAAAAGATAAATTTTCAAAATCTTTTTAAATATTTGAAGAAAATCTTAAGAAAATGCTATTTTCTCAAGAATATCTTAGGATTAATTTTAGTGAGGATTTTTCACAAACTTCATCGTCAAAAGCAATTTACTTTTAAAGCAAGCACTCAATATTAAGCAAAAATATTTTGAAAACATAAATGAACCTAAAGAATTTTTTTAAAGGTATCTTGCACCATTTAATGCATTTAGTGTTAAATATTTAGTGAATTGTTACTGCTTTCAGAGTCACAGAATGTAATTTTTATTTGTACTTGAATAGGAATATGTTTGGCAAAGTATATTTTTAAACACTATAATTTTTTTTTTTCTTTGAAGAATATCTCTGACTGTTTTGAGTATGATTTTGTGAATCCAAAAATAATAATAAAAAAAAAAAAAAAAAAAGAAAAAATTTACGTACTAACTTGCTACTAACTACTTACGAAATAGAAAACAATTTTTGATCAAAAATGCTATTCATGTAGACCTAACGCATATGAAAGTTCTTATTTCCCCTCTGTTGATCCTATTGGGGCTACTATCACCTCAGTTCGCGTTTTAGCTTCATTGTCCTATCTGTAGGGTAATCTGTGATCTGCAATTTAGGCAAGGGCCTGCCAGTGTCAAAGCCACTCAAGTGTTAAAACTCCAACAGGAACGATTGCCAAACAGAGCAATACTCGATCGACAACCATTTCAACTCTGACTGACAGGCATGTGCCTGAGCCAAGGACATGGTACATGAAAAACATGGATCGTTTGGAGCTGGAAACGTTGAGGAAATTCCAGGAATTTTCCAACGACTAATGAAGTCGCTTATTTAAAGCCTGTGCTGTAGTTTGTGGACGCTAATTTGGGCAATTATTGTATTTTTTTCATTAAAAAACATTATATATACTTTATTATTCGTCTTCATTGTATTCGTCATTTTCACAAAGCATGGGTCCTTTCGACGTTCGTTTTTTACTCCCCCCCCCCACCCCACGTGCATTATCATTATTTAATGTATTGCTATTATTATTAATATTATATTATTTAATGTATTGTAAATTGAGTAATTCATAGAAAATTGTTTGAAATAAATATGGCTAATTTTATGAGCATAAAACATAGAAAAAGAATAATATTCACTTAAAATTCTATGATAAATAGTCTTACAACACACTGTTAGCCTGTTTCTTTTGATGACGTTTAATACATTCAGCAAACTTCGCGGATATATGTATGCATATATTATACCGAAATCTGAATTTGTAATTATATAATTTACTCTGTTCCAGTGTTTCCTCAAAATATTACATAAACAATTCCATGTTTTCGCAAATTAAAGCATACATAATTCATATTTACGAATTACCATTATAGCTACATAGTTCCGTAGATATAATTATCAGTTATTTTAAACAATATTAAAAAAAAAAAAAATTAAAGCAGATAAGTAAATGTAATATTAAAAGCTTGATATCTTTTTAGTTAATAATAAAAGGGTTTTGAATCATGACATTTTGTAGATAAATGAACATAATTTAAACTTAGGACGAAAAAGATATCAGAAATCCTTCCAATTTAATTGTTTTGAATCCCTTTGAGGTTTATAATTTAAAATAAATTTTCTAAAAGACCATTTATTTAAACGTTTAAATGTTTAGTTCCTCTTTCTTAAATTTAAAATAGCTTAAGACAAAACAATAAATTTTTATTTTAAATTAAAGAAAGTACTTAAATCCCCTTCATAATCCACTTTAAACTTCAGTCAATAATATTTAAATTGTGGACTGTAAGGTAAAATTACTATAATAATTTAATCTAATACACTTGAAATTCTCATTTTCTTAAAGGAATTGAAAAAATATTAACTTTTTATGTTAAAACATGTGATCGAAATTCCATATTTAGAAATACATTTGAAGTAATTTTAAATCACTTAAGTCTCACAATCACAGTTTGTTGTTCCGTAGTTTGCAGGTTGTGTCGTCTATTGATCGAAATCGAAATCATCTTATTTTTTAAATCCAAAATTATTTATCGTTTTTATATTACTTCCATTATAAATAGAATAAACAATATCTATTTTTATTTCTTTATTTGTTTTGTAGATACATTTATTGATTAGTTTATTTCTGTTATATACGGTAATTCATTGAGTCGAATTTCATGAAATAATTGATTTTTAATGTATTGTTAATTTAATTCAATTACAAGAAGTTATAACTTAAGAGCGAAAAAATGTATTTCTATATTTTAAATTACATTGCAAATATAAAATATTTAAATCTCTTTTAGTACGTTCCTCATGCGATTTTCTGAAATTACAGCGGCAAAAGCAGATTTATATCTAGGAAAAGAGTATTGATTTCATTCATTGCTCTGATATCGCCTTTATAATTAATCTTTATATACTGTATATATACATTACTAAATGACAGTTAGTGCACGACTGACACATTGAATGTTACTCCATTTAACGTGATAGACGTTTGGATCATGAAAGAAAGACCTTTGTTATATTTTATTACTTTTTAACACATCGCTCAAAAAGTCCCTAGACTAACTAATAAAACAGCAATATTTCGGCTAAACTCTACTTTATCCATCAAGATACTTTCAAGTCTGATAGATTCAGTCCAGCACTTCTCTAATATTTTACACCTTTTTCGGAGAACGATTTGTCTTTGTTTTCAAAATAGGCTTAAACTTCGTCAATGACTTCTTCATTTGAGTTAAACCTAATTCCCTGGAGCATTCTTCTGAGGTCTGTAAGCAACCAGTAGTCACTAGGAAGTCAGATCTGGACTGTACAATGGGTGAAAAAGTAATTCAAAATGTAATTCGTCCAGTTTGACCATCGTCTTCATTGACACAAAGCATAGTTTCAGTGAACAGGAAACGTTGCGTAGCACTCACTTTGATCACAGCTTTCTCTTTGACAAATGTTTTTGAAAAAAGTTAATACCCTGCATTCTGATATCGTAAACGCCTCTGCTATCTTACGCAACTTCTATTTGCGATCGGCCAGAACAATTTCATGAACTTTTTTAAAAATGTTTTCTGGAACAATTACAAATTCAGGTGACTGGAGCGTTCAGGATCATTTGTGTCTATGCGACCGCGTTTGAAGTCCGCATGCCACCTCTTAACCGTTGTTGTCGATGGAACAAAGTCCGAATAACATTTATTAAGCTATTGCTTTGCTTGAGCAGTATTTTTTCATATTAAAAAGCGACCTTTAATCAACAGACGAAATTCTTTTTCATCTATTGTTTATAAACAATCAAAAGTTACTCCACTGAAACCATTGTAACTTTTAACTAGACGTCAAATTGTCATGAAATTTTAACACGTGTAATTTGAGAGTTAAAACTAATTAAGAATCATATGGATTTGTTATTAGTGACGTCATCTCTATGTAGACCTGGACTTTATGAGAGTAATTTGTCTATTATATTTAATTTAATTTTTTTTTCATTATAATTTACAATCTATTATGTAGTGTTTATTTATTTATTTTGATAAAAATAGTTATAATACTATGACTTTTTTTTTTCTCTCCGTATGATGATAAAAGCAAAAAAACAAATCTGTATCTTTTAGTTTACTATTTATGCAAAACAAAGACTTATCAAAATCCTTTGTAAGCAAAACATAGCCCTTCCGCACTGTAATGTGTTATGACTTTAGTGTTAATTTTATCCATTATTATCTCTTATATTAGAATTGATTAAAAAATATTATTTTTAAAGAAACTATTTAAATTATCATCTTTTGTATATACAGAAAATATTCTGCATAGTAATAAAGTTGCTATTTTAAAGTCCACAGAATAAAACATTTTTAATTTCTGATAAAAATTTCCACTTTTGCTTTCATTTGCAAAGAGACAAATTTAAAGTAAAAAATACTTTTAATTTATCGTTAAGTGGTATTCTATTCTATTGTAAAAATGTTTTTTTTTTTTTTTTTTTTTTTTTATTCACCGCATTTTCATACGTTAAATCATTACGAAACACAAAATTTTAAAACGAAATAAAGCGTTTGTAAAGAATTGAACTTCTGAAAATTGAAAAATTTTCCCTCATTTGAAGAGATTTATTTTAAAACCCAAATTTTAAAATTAGCTAAGCATTCTTAAACAGCGTCTCTTTTCTTTTACTGAAACTTAAGCAATTCTAGTAATAAGAAAATTTAAAATTCTGCTAAACAATTCTGAGAAAATGATGAGCATTTCTTTTTAGAAAATAAAAATGAAATCGGTGTAAGTAATTACAATATTAAATGTAAATGTGCCATATTTTTCAATTTAAAGCGACAAGCAAAAAGATCTTATTATTCTAACTTGAATCAGCACATATTTAAAACGAGTTTACATTTCTTAAAGTCATTATACAAATTAAATCAGTTTTGTTCTTAAGATATATTTTAAAGAAACACTTTATTTTTAATTTTAATCCATTAAATTAAATTCTTTAAGCAATTATTACAAATATAGGCTAACTGAGAAAATATTTAAGACAAAATATTTATTATTATTATTATTATTATTATTTAATTGGTGAAATTACTCACATAGATATATTGGCATTGTTGAAGACAAACGAAAGGAAAATAATTCTCTTATCACAAGAACGGATATTAAAACAATGTTTTCAAGTAGGTTTTCAATAGTAGGTAGTATGTAAAATATTCAATAATAGGTAGGTTGTCAGTAGTACCTATATACCTATATTGTGTGTATGTAGTATACATATATATATATATATTTATTTTTTTATTTATTCTTGAAATATTTCTACTTTAAGACTTATACTTAATATATCACGATTTCTTTATAAACAACGCAGTTTAACTCTTTATTTGTTTACGCTTAAATGATTCTTATGTTATATAATATTGAAATTAATATTAATGTTTATGCTAAAGCTGAAGTAAAATAAAGCTTTAAATAAAGCTGGATCCCATTTATTTTACGCATCTTTTTCGCAACTGTTAAACCATACAACTAATGAAAACACTATCAGTTTCGAAAGAACATGACATACCTTTCTCCGGTGCAAATGCGTGCTACTGCCTTTGAGGCAAAAGCAGTCTTGCTTTCGCCTCTAATGCAGCAGCACGAGTTTACACCTGAATAAGAAAGGCCACATTCATTCGAAACCTGTAGTGTTTTTATTAGTTTTATGGTATGTGAAAAAGTGTTTGATACAGATATAGACTGTGTTCACCTTTTCGACTTCTTCACTGGAACCGCAGATTTTTATAATTTTGTTTTACAGTTGGCAGCAAAATTATTGAAGCACTAGCAATAATTCCTACTTAATAGATGGGCACCTAATACTGTTTTGTTTAGTAAATATTTGTCGACTCATGGTTTTAGTCTTTTGTTGTTTATAAAAAAGTAAGTTGATCTTAAAAATTAACAACCAAACTAATATATATATATATATATATATATATATATATGAAAAAGTGTGGATGCGTGCTTCAATAATTTTTCTGCCGACTGTAGATTTTATTTTTTGTGTATTGCTAATTCCAGAATTAGGTGACAGATTATTTTTTTTTGTTCCGGAAACTGTTTATTATGGCGTAAATTTCTAATGAAGAAATCAATCCCTCATCGTGTGCTTCCCGTAAAAATGATGTGAGAAACTGGTTACACTTCATTCTGGAGGACAACATCGTCATGTGATTTATCAATTAACTCATTGTCAGGGTCTCGATGTTGGTTCTTCAGAATCGGTAGTTGTTTTCTTAACGGTACACTGACTAGCTCTTCATTATTCTTTGTGTATCTTTGTTGTCACACTGCAGCTACCTCTTCGATGTTGCACTCAATAATTCGGTGTAGGTGAATGCTTGAATTGAAATGGAAAGTAACTGTTTTTCAGAAGCCGTTCCTGACAATTTGTTATAAAAGCTCAAATTGCATGTAAATTTTTAAATTCAAAATAAAAGTATTTTTTAATTAACTTATTATTTAATCTACAATCAATTCACAAGTATGTTTAAAATATGTTCACAAAATATAATAATGGAAATTCTAGGGGAAAACTTAAAAGTTAAATTGCATGAATCAATACAAATGTTTAAACTAGATGTTATAACAAACCTTTATACCAATTTGCAAAGTTCTACGTCCAACCGTTTTTAAGCTATGCGAGGTACACAACCACACCCACACCCACAAACACAAACACACACACACACACGAAAAAAAAAAAAACCCTGTGGGTGAAATTCTGTCTATGACAGAGATTCTGTCAATGATAGAATTTAATTTAGAACGACAGGACTACTTATATTTGTATTTTAACTCCCTTTCAAAAAAAGAAGAAAAAAAACTGAAAACACTAGTCTAAATAATCAGGAATTTTTCAGCGAAGACCCGTTGTCTCTGTGGTCAGAATACACAGCTACGAACCTGAAGGTTGTAAGTTCAATCCTCACCGATGGGAAGTGAAAAAAATAATTAAATATCTGAAAACACTATTCAGTCAACAACTCATGGCTCTGTGGTCAGAGTACCCACCTAAGAATCCGAAGATTTTGAGTTCAATTCTCACCGATAGGAAGTGGAAAAAGAAAGCATTTAAAAGTTTTTACGTATTTCAAAAAATATTTTAAGAAAATGTAAGAAATTAAATGGTAAAATTGGATGTTGGCAGGCATTTTGAAGTGAAACACTATAAATTGGTAACGACGCAAAATGCCAGTTTGAAAGAAATAGTCCTAACATGCTAATAAAAATTAATTTTTTGAATTTTAATTGCTTCGGATTTTAATAGTTTTCAATGAATTTTAATCCCTTACCTGCCGAGGAAAATTTAGTCATTCGCTTCCCATTGCCACCGTCCTCTTTCAACTCCGAAAAGAGTAAATCCTTTAAATGCACTGTCAAGATCACTTTCAAATTTATTTTATTAAAATGTCAAGCCGTGTCATTATTTTCACTGGTGACAGTGAAATACAGAAAATCGTATTTCAGAAAAACGTATATATATATATATATGCCCGAGGCAGGTAAGGGGTTAATGCATCTAATATTGATACTTTCTAAAGCACACGTTTGGAAACATTCATAATTCTAACATACATTCGTTCAAACATACAACATTCACATACAAACATTCTAATAAATCATTTTCAAAAAAATTATTTTCAACGTTTTTTAACGTCCACCATCTACATATCGGTCTTACAACATGAAAATAAGTCTACAGCCATATTCCTTATTTTTAATGCTATCATCATCGGAAGGGTTTTGTTGACTTGGTGTGTAATTTGGCATTTGTGGCACACACACATTGAAAAAAAAAAATAGAAAAAGAGAAAAATATGAAATTCTATGAAATATATATGTGTCCTTTACATTAAGAAACTCTAGAAAGTTGGCGCGATCTTCTCAGATAACGTCGCTAATGATAAAGAATAAAAGAAAGCCGATGTGAAATGTAGAAATGTTAAATTTACTAATTATTTTTAGATTATAGCTTTTGCAGAATAACCTCAGGTGTTTTTGACATTGTTATAGAAATATGTCCCTGTTCATTTTGCTGAACATTAATCTGTTGTATACTCTGTCATAACGCTGTTTGATTTTTTTAACGCTTGTATATATATATATAAAAAAAAAAAAAAAAAATCCCTGAAATAAACATTTTAGCATTTTGATAATTGTTCCAGTAGGTGTTCGGCATATACGAAATTGACAGTAGAAATTTAACTAATGATTATTACATCTCATAAAAGAAATAATTTCTGTGATTGTTGTAATTTTAATTTTTTACAAAACAAAAACTTAAACATGCTCTGTATGTAAGTTTTGATAACTTCATTAACTGTCTAGTAATTTATTTTCAGTTACTTTAAACTTTTATTGTAAAAAATAAGAAATGGAGAATAAATTCACATGCACTGTGCATTTTATTTAATAAGACAAAAAATACAAATTATTGCTTTGCTTTTCTACCCCACGATGTCTCTTCTTTTATTAGTTTGTGAAGATTAGTTTTTTCTGAAATTGTTAAAAATGTTTTTATTTAGTGTAAATGTATTTAGAAGTAATAGAAACGAAAATTATTAAAATTGATGGAAAAAAAATAATAAATAATAGATATAAATAAATTTCCTTAAGATGATTATATAACGAAAAACTACGTTTAGTGCGGTAATTGGGAATTAAAAACACACTTTTATTATCTTTGAAAAAAATCAAAAAGGTTGTATATATATATATATATATATACATATGTACTTTTTTTCTTATATTAAATGCTCTTAAAACTAAATATGGTTGACTGAACTATGTTTTGCTATTACAGTAACTGCACTCACATTGTTGCTAAATTCTTTGCAAAATTTAAGTTTATTTATTTATTTTTTTACCACCAAATTTTAGTACTCTATGTACATTGTTACATATTTTAGCCTAACATAATTGTCTTAAATCAAGAAAATTTCGACATTTAACAGCTGATGGAAAAACAAACACAGTAGTTCTTACTTGGCATATCATTTATAGTTCAGAATTTAAAAAAAAAAAAAAAAAAAAAAAAGATAGAAAGAAAGAAAAGGAAAAAGAAATTCATATAAAGAAAAACTCTATATATACATATTTGTAATTTTCCCTTCCTTAACTTTCTAGCGGGCGCGCTGCTTATACGAACATGAAAGGTTTTCACATACACTACTGTAAAATATGTATTTTAAAGAATCTCAATATTTTAATTATACTATAACCATTTGAAGATTAATAAGAACATTCAGTTGGAACTTTTATTCATTAAAACAAAACTGAAAGAATGAAACTGAAAGCGCAAAACCAATATAAAAAAATCAAAGAAACATCGGAATTATAAGTTAATTAATTTTAAAAATATTTAAAATAATAATGTTTAAAACAAAAACAACAAACAATCGTTTTTAGCAGTAAAAAAAAAAAAAAAAAAAAAAAAAAAAATCAAATATAACAAAACGTTACATGAAAGGTCGCGCGTATTTTTCAAATACAAACAGCAAATATTCAGCTTCATATCATAGTCTCGAGGTTCAAAAGATAACTAAAAATAGATCAATATATACTGAGTGAATAGCCAAAGATAAGTGTTTCAAATGCTCTCTGACTTTAAGATATACAACGAGATTTACCACAAGTGTATCTCTCAGATACGCGCGCCCGTTGGAAGGTTAATACAAGAATTTATTTAAAATAGAATATATTTTATCTACTTTCAAATTCATTTTTGCTGATAATCTTAATAAAATATTTTTCTTTATCAGAAAGTTTCATTCATTATCTTAATTCCTACATCGCAGTTGACTGAAAAATATTTAGAAATTTAGTAATATTTATAACAAACTTTTTACCCTTTAAGATTTCTAAAATTGAAACATTTATAACTATTCACATAAAGTACTATACTTTACTATATATAATTTTATATAGTACTATATATAGATTTTACATAAATTACTATATACGTAAATTAATTAATTTTTTATTTATTTAAATATGAATTAGGGAAATTTTTAATTTATGAGGAAAAATAGTAACTTTGCTGCAATAAAACATTTTATTCGAAAAGAAAAAATTTAAATGATAGCAGACATTTGTACACGTTTAATTGGTAACACAAAATTTAGAATAGAAATAAAGCATTTGAAAAGTAGTAAAAATTCTGAAAATCACGAATTTTTCTCCCAGTTAAAGAGACATTTAATAACAAATTTTTTAAATCGGTAAAGCAGAGTTTATTTTCTTTTATTGAAATTTGGAAGTTTCTATTGTTTTGAAACTTCTAAATCCCTTTTAAGCAAGTCTGAAAAACGGATGACTTTTTTCTCTTGAAAACATAAAAGTGACATTGACGTAAGTAATTACAATTTCAAAAGTAAATATATCATATGTTTTATTACGAAGCAATTTACAAAGAAATCTTGTAAGTCTTAACGTACATAGAAGACAATTTAACGAGATTTTTAAATACTTTAATTCATTATATAATCAGAAGAACTTTTCTTCATAAAAAAAAAAAAATAATTAATAAAGGTAATATATGTAAATATTCTGTATGGTTAAGGAGATATTCCGTAATAGTTGAGTTGCTTTTCACAGTTACAGCTAAAAATGCTAAATAGGAATTCATTAAAAATAATAAAAAGGAAAGTAATGTGTCACTGCATGAAATTATTTCAAAACTCCCAGAAATTTTCAAAATTCCCCGGGTTTTTCAAAATTTCCTTCCCAAAAAACTCGGTTTGTTTCCGGGGAAGAAACGGTTTTTTTCAAGCCATTGCAGTAGTGACTCACTACTCTACTTAAGAAGGTATTCTTCGAGTTTAAACGTTTCAGATTTTGCGAAATATAGGAGGTAATAAGTTGATTGGTTGATTGGATGGGTTTTACGTTGCACTAGTGCTGCGCAATGGGCAATTAGCGACGGTCTGAGACTCACGCATAGAGGTGGTCCATCACAATTTTGCCATCACAATTTTGAATTTCTACGGACAGATTTTACGTGTGCCAGCCACTAGTAATGTATACGTCGGACTTTGGCCGGATACGCAATGTTCCAATTACAAGCCAACTGGGCTACCGCGGCCCAGGCGATAGGAAGAAATAGAATAAAGTTGTCGGAAGTCAAGTTACGTACGAAATACAAATTGATATTAGGAAGTATAAAAGGCAGATTAAAACGATACTCGGGATGTTGTGAGAGTTTTGAGGTGGTTGTAGGCGTTTTGAGAAGTTTTGAAGAGTTTTCAAAGGAGAGAAATTATAGCGTCAAATGCCGCTCGGTTTATAAACTAGTAAAGTTTCACACTGTTATGATGCTATGTTGCTGAAAGTATATGGATAATTTAAAGGTATTTATTGTATTTGCATTTAAGTTATATATCAATTATATTTTATTATACGATTAAGAAGTATTCCCACTCTCCTAATTTTGAAGAGGTTTAATTATGTATTTGTTGAAGTGAATACTAAAAGTTCCAGTGTTTATTTTGTTACACGTACAGCAGGTCAAATTATGAATGACAAAGGCGTCACTTCATCACAAGGGTGCGAATTCATATAACATTTTTCAAATAATTGTAAATTTGCACTAAATGAGAGACACTTTAATACAAAATATGCATTTATTTTTATTTATTTATTTATTTGTTTTTAGAAATTTTTCATACGAATGTATTTTAATTGTTAAAGATAAACATAATAAATTAATTGTAATAATAAAAGTTAATACGCCCAGCAAAATTTGAGACGATGGTAGACACGAGCCCGAGTGTTGGCTGCAAATAGCGCACGCAACTGGCCCACTGTTTTCTAAATTTAACTATGCCGAATAAAATATGTTACACCGCTCGTCAAGATGAATCGCTTTTGGCAGCTAACAAAAGGATGAAAATAGTGGGCCACTATTGTTAAGCAATTGTAGTATGGCAATTATTTTGAGGCTGTATTTGACCAGCTGTGGCAGACATAAAGTTTTTTTACTATTGATCTCAGCATTCAGTGGATCAGTTGTGGCGATTATGAAATTTTTGTATTACTGTTTTCGGTTTTCATCGCCCTTTTATTTTTTCCCATTAATGAGCAAGCATTGGTTTGGTAATGGCTAGTTTATTTGTTTTTATGGTGATATTCTAAATTTTATAATTGTAGTATCTATTAAACTTTGGAGACGGGCTCTCAAAAAGGGGGCTAAAAACGCCCAAAACCGCTGCATAGTGGTAAGCGGCCACCTTCCGTCTTAGAATCTTAGAATTGTAGTATCTATGCATACAATATTTAATTTGATTTCGTGCTTATTTATATTCTCAATACACTTAATTGCTTATTTATTATGTGTGCTTTTTTTATTTTTAATACAATTTTAATTTACAAGTATTTGATTCTAAGACTATGGATGTAAATTCAAGTAACGATTCCGTGTAAAATTATGGAAATTAATTTTGAACAAATAAGTTAAATTAAAAATAAATAAATTCGTATTTATAGAAATAAATTATGTTTTCATTTAAGTATAACAATATCGCTGTTATTTTTTATTGAAGAAAAATTTTTAATTGGTATTTTAGTAAAAATAACACAATAAAAGAAATAGAGGAATATAGTAGGTTAATGATATTCATTTTTACACCAAATGTATAAACAGAATCTGCTAAAAATCTTAATTTTCTCATTCTGTCTGTACAAAAGTGTATGAAAATAAATGGGATGTGACTGAAAAAAAAACGACTTTTCCTGTGCAATTTGATATTCAAGGCATCTCTTTACGGGAATCCATTATTAAGTATGCGATACACAGTCTATGAATTTAAATATCAAGGATAAAGGGAAATATTTTTTTGAATAAACATTGGGATTTTGCCCCCTTTGGAGATATGCTATATGGGAAAAATGATTTATAAACACCTTTCAACATATTTCATCCTTAAAAAAGATGTTGAATGTAGAAGAAGAAAAAAAAATCAATCGAAATATGCTTGAAAATTAGCATATAAGTATTTAATATACGTACGTATATAAGTATCTAAAGTACGTAGTGTAAGTATTATCATATAAGTATCTAATGTATGTTTATATATAAGAACATGTGAGTACCAATGCAAATAATTAGGCCATCAAATTCAATCAAAATGGAGAATGTATTGAAGAAATTAAACTCAGATTTAGATGAAAAATAAATGTAATTGGCTCGTTGTAAATAAATTTCACTTTTAAAATCAAGTTCTTTTTATTATTATTATTATTATTAGTTAGTGTTATCTTCTCTTATACCACTTCTCATATACCAATGAAAGTATGAAGGCATTATTCCAGGAAGACTTCCTTGTATTTTATATCTTTAAATTTTTAATTATTTGAATTATTTTTAACAGCAATTAGTGAACAAATATACAATAGTAACAACCTACTCCCCGATTTTAGTGATTCTTGCCCACATATTAAAAGTTTAATTAATTTATTTGACAACCAAATGTTTTTTTTTTTTTTTTTTTTTTTTTTTTTTTGTCAAATAATACATGCACCAAAAATATTTTATCTCGTAATTTTATTGCATACCATATCCCAACATAGACTTTACAAACCCCAATAATTAGTTTCATTTAGTTGAAAATGTTATATATCTTATGAATTTTTATCTAGTACATCTATTCAATATCTTACATACAAAAAGATAAAAAAGAAAAAGGTGAATTATATGCAAACGGAAAAATAATTAATGATAAACAGTGAAAAGTAAATTGGTGTCTAAATTGTATTGAATCCTGCTTGATTTAGTGCCAGTCTTAAAAAATCGTATATAAGAAATGCTATTTTCTACGGTTTCACTTTCTTCAATAAGAAAAAGGGCAATTGTTTTTCTAAGAAAAACAATTTATTCTAAAATGGTAAAAGATTGTCTTTGGGAAGAATAACGAAAGAAAAAAACATTAAAAAAAAAAAAAAAAAAAAAAATGGAAATTTTGTGTAAGTAAAAATTTTAATAAAATGAAAAGTATACACAAAATGTTAAAAGTTTGAAATTAAATTTCTTTGTTTTTACTTTTGTTGACCATTTATGTTCTTTACATTTTAACCATAATTTGCTTTCATCCAACATCAATTTTTAAATAAACTACAATACTAAACTTGGTATTGGTTGGACATTTTGAAAATTTACTATTTAAAGAACATGGCACTCACATTTTTACCTTATCTTCGTAAGAATAAAAGCCCAAGTTTACCGAAACTAATGAATTACAACTCTGGGAGTTCATCGAAGCGGGCGAGCAATCCTCTCCGTGGAGGATCAGATTTGTGATGGCATGTTTCCGGGTCATCCTTAAGGAATCGTCCTAACCCCTCAACAATTACCTATTGCATTTTTATGGTGTAAATTTCTAGTGAAAAAGTCAATCCCTTATCGTGTGCTGCCCGTAAAAATGATGTGAGAAACTGGTTACACTTCATTCTGGAGGACAACATCGTCAAGTGACTTATCAAATAATTCATTGTCAGGGTCTCGATGTTGGTTCCATAGAAACGGTAGTTGTTTTCTTAACGATAAACTGATTAGCTTTTTGCTATTGTTTGTGCATCTTTTTTTTGACAGTGTATCTATTTCTTCGGCGTTGGCACTCAATAATCCGGTGTAGGTGAATGCTTGAATTGAAATGGAGAATGACTGTTATTCAGAAACCGTTCCTGAGAAATTGTTTTGAATGCTCAAATTTCATGCAAATTTATAAATTTAGTACAATCATATTTTTGATTATTTTTTTTTTAATTAATCCACAATCAGTGCACAAGTATGTTTAGAAAATGTTGACAAAATATAATGTAGTAAATTCTAGGGGAAAACTTAAAAATGCAATCACATGAATCTGTAAAAATTTGTAAAATAAAAATTAAATTTTTGAATTTTAATTTCTTTAAATTTTAGTAGTTTTCATGGAGTTTCTACTCTTTACCTGCCGAGGAAAATTTAGTCATTCGCTTCCCATTTCACCATCCTCTCTCAATTTCGAAAAGAATAAATCCTTTGAATGCCCTGTCAAGATCACTTTCAAAGTTATTGAAATGTAAAACTGCGTCAGTAGTTTCACTAGTAGCATTAAAATACAAAGAATCGTATTTCGGAAATACGTATATATACGCCCGTGGTAGTTAAGGGTTAATATATATTAATATTGACACTTTTTAAAGCACACGTATGAAAACATTCATAATTCTAATAAATTATTTTCAAAACTGGTTTTCAACAATGATATACTCGTACAGTTGCAAAGGATGGAGCGTTACTTTATCACAAGGCTGCGAATTCAGAATAAATTCTTACGAATGTATTTGAATTGTCAAAGATAAACGTAATGAATTAATTGCAATAATAAATGTTAATACACCCAGGAAATTATGAGATGAGGGTAGACACGAACCCAAGTGCTGGCTGCAAACAGCGCACGCAACTGGCCCACTGGTTTCTAAATTTAACGATACCGAAGAAAATGTTATACACCGGCTGTAATATGTTACACCGGCCTACAGGGGATTGCATTAGACCGAATCACTTTTGTCAAACAGCAGAAGAATGCAAATAACAGTGGGCAAATGATGATTTACTTCTGGCAGCTAACAAAAAGATGAAAACAGTGGGCAAGTATTGTTAACAAATTGTAGTATGGCAATTATTTTGAGGCTGTGTTTGACCAGATGTGACAGACACAATTGTTTTATATTATTGATGTCAGCATTCAGTGGACCAGTTGTGACGATTACGAAATTATTACTGCTTTTGGTTTTCATCGCCGCTTTAATTTTTCCCATTAAGGAGCAAACATTGGTTTGGTAATGGCTAGTATATTTGCTTTGATGGCGATATCCTTAATTTTATGATTGTTAGTACCTATGCATACAATATTTTAATTGATTTTGTACTTATATATATTTATCCCATATATAAGAGTATTTGATTTTAAGGATATGACTATAAATTCAAGTAACGATTCAGTGTAAAATTATGGATATTATTATTAAACAAATGAGCTTAATGGAAGAGATAATTAATTAGTATCTCTAGGAATAAATTATGTTTTCATTTAAATATAATGATATCACTGTTATTTTTTATTGAAGAGGTATTTTTAATGGGTATTTTAAGCAAAATTAGCAAAATAAAAGAAATCAAGGAAGGTAATAAGTGAATGATACTTATTTTTTTACATGAAATGTATAAACAGCATCTGAAAAATTATTAATTTTCTCACTTTGTCTGTACAAAAGTGCATGAAAACAAATGAGACGGAAATGGAAAAACGACTTTTCCTGTGGAATTTGATATTCAAGGCATCTCTTTATGGGAATCCATTATTAAGTATATGATACACAGTCAATGAAGGTAAATATCGGGGAGAAAAACACATAATTTTTAATATACATTACGAAGATTTTGCCCCCTTTGGAAATATAGTATATGGGAAAAATTATTTATAAACCCCTTTCAACCTATTTCATTCCTTAAAAAAGATGTTGAATGTAGAACGAATTAAAAAAAAAATATATCAACCGAAATATGCTTGAATATTAACATATAAGTATCTCTGTATGCGTAAGTACATGTAAGTACCAGTGGAAATAATTAGACCATCAAATTCAATCAAGATGGAGAATTTGAGATTAAACTCAGATTTCGATAAAAAATAAATTTAATTGTTGAGTTGTAAATTTATCACTTTTAAAATCATTTTTTTTTTCTTAAGAAATAAATATATAATTTTAAGTATGTGTGTTACTCAATGATTTCTACCGTTACAATTTCGGATCAGGATATTTATTTTTCTTTTGTATCAGGGTATGCCATATTCTCTCATGCCACGTCTCATATACCAATGGAAGCATGAAACACTATTTCAGAACGATTTCCTTGCATTTTATGTCTTTAAATTTTGAATTATTTGAATTATCTTTAACTGCAATTAGTGAACAAGTATATGTTAGTAATAACCTACTGACCAATTTTAGTGTTCCTTGCCTAAATATACCATTGTAAAACGGAATAATATAATAAACCATTGTAAACAGTATTTACAATTTTTTTTCAAGAGTTTAATTGATTTATTTGACAACCATATGATTTATTTTCAAATATTACATGCACCAAAAATATTTTAACTCGCAATTTTACAGCATACCACATCCCACATAAACCTCACAATAATTATTTTCATTTAGTTGAAAGCGTTCTCTATCTTATGAATTTTTATCTATTAGTTCTATTCTAAATCCATCAATATCCTACATACAAAAAAGATTTAAAAAAAAAGGGGGGGGGGGATTCTATGCAAGCAGAAAAATAATTAATGATAAACAGAAAAAGATAAATTAGTGTCTAAATTGTATTGAATCCTGCTTGATTTAGTTCCGGTCTTAAAAATTCGTATGTAAGAAATGCTATTTTCTGCGGTTTCACTTTTCTTAATATAGGAAAAAGGGCAATTGTTTTTTCTAAGAAAAACAATTTGTTCTGAAATGGTAAAACATTGTCTGTGGAACTAATAACAAAAGAATAAAAAATAAATGGAAATTCTGTGTAAGTAAAAATTTTGTTAAAATAAAATGTTTATACAAAGTGTTAAAATTTAGAAATAATATTTCTTTGTTTTTACTTTTGTTGAATATTTATGTTCTTTTGCATTTTTACCATAACTTGCTTTCATTCATCATAATTTTTTAAATAAACCACAATACTAAACTTGGTATCGATTGAAAATTTTAAAAATTTACTATTTAAAGAACATCATTTTCACATTTTACCTTATCTTCCTAATAAAAAAAGCTCAAGTTTCCCCTCCGTGGAGCATCAAAATTGTGATGGCATGTTTCCGATTCATCCTTAAGTATTCGTACTAACCCGTCATCAGTTACATATTGCGCAGTACTAGAGTAATGTTAAACCAAACCATCCAACCCGAAACTAATGTTGAAAATTCTCTTATAGCCAATATTGGTATAAAGAAAGTAAAATTTTATCCATGGTTTCCATGTATGCCTCTCAAAAGAATGAAATAATGACAAAGGAAAAATTAGAAGAAAATATTTCATCTCAATCGCAAAAAATACATTTAGAAGGGAAAAAAATACCCATGTTTACCATAGTTTTTGAAGATTCGCTCATTGATTCTCAATAAATAAAATAAAATAAAATAATATTCAGCATTTTTTTTTTTTAATTAAGCTTTTTGGTCGAGTTACTTGTCATTCATCCAGGTAATATATGAAAAATGACTATAAAAATATGTTTCTCTTCAAAATACAGCGTTCACAAAGCAAGTAGTTTTTGCAACTGGAGAGAAATTAGTTACTAATTCTGTCAGTATGTATACTATAAAAATCGAACCATTGTTTGCGTAGACAGTCCAAATCACACTCTATTATTCCGATTACTTGATTTTGCATCAAAACAATAAAATTTATTTATTTATTTATTTATTTTTCTTAACTTAAAGTTTAAAATCAACCAAAGACATTCTACTCATTCTGCATTTACAATTTTCATTTGCTTTTATTTTAAGGATACAAATTCATGAAAAATAAAGCTATTTTCTAAACTTTTTAACTGTAGTAATTGACCTTTCCTTTCATATTTCTATAGTAATCGCTTGCAATAAAATAACAAGAATGTTATTTCTTAAAAGGATTATTTTATTTAGGTTATTAACATTATTTACTTTTCAAAAGAATGTCACTTTTATTTCCTGAACAATATCAATATAGTTACATTAAATATTTTAAAAATAAATGTGAATTTATTTCCTTTCTTCTTGATATTTAAACACGAACTACAAATATAAATCTAAAGAACTGAAAATTTAAATAGACGTTTACGGAAATAGATTCGAATTTGTAAATGTTTTGTAAAATATCTAATTTCTGGGGTATTTACATTACATAAACAAATATCAAACTGAAATGATGACATATTTATTTAAGAATTAGAAACGAACTTAAAAACTAATATGGAAAAGTAAGACCCTATTTTATTTGAATAAAAAGTAATTTTATATAAATATTGCTTATTTTACTGCAGCAAGGAAAAAAAATAATGAAATAAATTACATCAAACGGACAACCATTTCAATTATCGTGAATTTTTTGCTTTGATTTTCACTTAATATATCATGTTTATTTTTCTTTCATAAATGTCATTTTGAAAAAAAAAAATAAAAATAAATAAAAATAAATAAATAAATAAATAAAATAAGGCCCTTTCTCTACATTTGAAATTTATCAACGAAGTAACTTGGTCGTTTCTCGCCAGGGTCTTCATTTAAGCAAATGCAATAGGTACGTGAATTCATCGCCAAAATGGCAAGAAACATTTAAAGTTGCTAAGGATATCCTATACTAAAGCTGTACCCTCATTATTTTGTGAACGCTAAATATTTAATCATAGAGTTTATTGGTGGAAATAATGTATATTAGTTATAATACAATAAAATAAACCTTTCTCTTAATAAATAATATCAGGAGACTTGGCGTTGGAATATTAAAACCCGAATAAACTACTACGTCAGAAACGCCAAAGAAAAATATTGGAAATGCATACACCTGTTTCGGTAGCCTTAAGCGTACTGTCTTCAGTGCCAAAAGGATACTGAATCAGGAGAAGTGCTCGTATATATAGGAGAGGGGCCGGATTTAGTTCAATATATACTAACACTTCTCCTGATTCAGTATCCTTTTTGCACTGAAGACGGTACGCTTAAGGCTACCGAAACAGCTGTATGCATTTCCAATATTTTTCTTTTGCGTTTCTGACGTAGTAGTTTATTCGGGTTTTAACTTTTTCCTAATACTCATTTACTAGTCGAAAAAAAATAAAATAAATACATAAACAAATAAAACAAAATAATATATATATATATATATAATAAACATAAAAATAAGAATAAATAAATAAATAATAAATATATTTCTATTGACGACTATTTTCCGGCACAGTCATTTTGAATATATATATATATATATATATATATATATATATATGTAGGAAGTTATGTGGAAAGCTTTGTGGCACGCATTCAATGTACAGACAACAGATGGCACTGCCTATGATGCTCATCTTTCGAGAACATGACGAACGGAAGTGAGTTGAGATCTGGCTGCAACGGAGAGCTGTTGAGACCGTCATCGCGAAGGCTGATATGGTCATTTTCTCCTAATTAGAGCTTGATGTGATCTTTATAGTTGTGTAGAGCCATGGAGGGCTCAATGCATCAATCTCACATATTTGATAAAGTGCGCGAAGGTACTTTTGTGAATTATATTTGTGAGTAAGCGCTCATATGTTACCTTGTGATAGTTCTAATGATGAAGAGAGCTTGTATTGTGTGCTAAGCCTCGAAACCAGCAAATGGTTAATGATAGAAAGTCTGCTATTATATTAATCCTTATATTTAATCTGTGTTCTGTATGTTACGTAATAAATGTTTTCGTCATCGAAGTCGCATCTCATCATTGCCCCACCCCTAGACGCCCAGCCAAGATTCCACAAGTGGGGGCTCTGCCGCGATATTATGGCAACACCAACAAGTTATAAAAGGTAACTTTTAAAAATTTATCACTCTGTTTGATAATAAACAATAACGAGTAATGCATAAATTGAGCAAAGAGAATTTAGTACAGTTTTGAATTAGAAATACAATGGAGAAATATTTTTAAGAACAGTTCTGGTTTCGATTTGTATGTGTAAGATAAAATAAATATAGCACTTGAGAAGAATGAATAGAAGTAATAATATGATTGAAATATATGATTCTGAATAATCTGTTATAATTTTGCTTATTATTGTTTGCAATATTATTTTGACAGTATTATAACAATGTTATTTTAAAACGAAAGTGATATCAATTATTAAATAGAGAACAATAATGGTGATATTATGTGTATATCATAATAATTAAGAAATATATAAGTTGTTCTAAATATTCTATTGAGTAAAATAAATTGTTCTGAATGTGGTTATTTAAAAATCATGATAATTTAGGTTTGAGAACAAAAACCACAGAAGCACTTTTTAAAAAAATGTTCTCATATTACTTTGTTTCTATTTAAGTATGATATTAATTTGGTAGAAATATTGAAATATCTTTTGGTATAAGTAATTATTTGGAGTTATAATGGCCCAAAACGTGTTACAAGGTATTAGAAAAGCCGATTTAAAAACATTTGCTGAAGAATTAGGCCTAGCTGTTCCGGCAGAAGCTAAGGTGGTTGAATCAAAACTTTAATTGAGAGTTCTGATATTTACAAAAATGATTTAGAATTTGTTAGAGGTGTTATTAAAATGTTAGTAGAAGAGCAAAAGTTGAAATCTGTAGAAGAACAAACCAAAATTGAGATAGAAAGAATTAAATTATCCCAGTTAGAAAAAGAAATCGAGCTTCAAAATTTAAAGTTACAAGTTGCAACAAATAATTCTAGTAATAATGTGGAGCAATCAAACTCAGAAACTACTTCACAATCATTAGAAAATTTAATTAGAAGTATTCGAACTTTAACCATTTCAGTACCTGAGAAACCGGAAGATTTGCACTTGTTTTTTAAATCCCTTGAAAAAGCAATCGTTTCTAAAAATGTACCGTCTAAATTCAAATCGGAAATATTGATTAATTTATTGGGAGATAAATGTAATCAGGTTCTTGCGTACGTAACCACCGAAGAAATTATAGATTATGAAAAAGTTAAGGAATTAATTTTAAGACAATTTCAACCAACGCCGCGTGAATGTTTAAGTAATTTTAAAAATGCGCTGCGTAATCCGTCAGAATATCATGTCCAGTTTGCTTCCCGTCTAAGCGCTTCTTTTGATTACTATTGTAGATTGAGAGGGGTTAACGATGTTAAGCAATTGTGTGATCTTATTGTTTCTGATAAATTATATGAAACGTTGGATTTTAGAACTAGGGAACATATTAGTGTTCGAGAAGGTCAATATTGGTTTAAACCCAACGAATTAGGTCGGGAATGTAATTTATTCTACTCTTCTAGAGGGAAATCGTTAATTGAAACTAATAATAATACGCGAAACGAAAGTTCAGAGAATAAGCGGTTGGTAAACAAAACTCCTTTTAGAAAGACACATTATAATAATAAAGATCCCATAGTACGTAATTCGGTATCTAATCAAACTCACGAAAAACATGAAAGAATGTGTTACATTTGTGGTGCAAAAGGGAAAACATTTCATTTCGCTAGAGTCTGCCCTAAACGTATTCCAGAGAAAAAAGAATTCCGTGAAAATCTTCCAACGAATTCAGTAGTTCAATCCGAAACAAGTCCGATTAACCTAATTGTTAATGAGCTTGAATATGTTGATATTTTAGTGGATGATATTCCACTTAAAGGGTTAAAAGATACAGGTTCTTCGATTCTAGTTGTGAATAAAAATAGCATTCCACAGACTAAAAATGTTATTTCTTCAACCACTCTAGTTAGCTGCTTTAATGAAAAGAAAGATGCAAATCTGACTGAATTTAAAATATCTTTACCTAATCATGATTCAATAAATGTAATCGGGGCTTTTTGCAACAATTTGTCATGTGACGTAATTCTCCCTGGTAATATCTTTCATATTTTGAAACAACAAAATAAAGAAGCAACAGATGTTTCGAATTCCACCGACATAGGGGGGGGAAATTTTCCGAGTTCGGGGGAAAGCTATTTCGATGAAGCAAGTGAGTGTTCTTTTTCATTATTTGATCGAAGGGAAAATGAAATAGAATCTTTTTTTTTCAAATATGTGCAACTTTCCAGAAGAAAAATTCGATGTCAGTCACATTTTAGATAAATCGTTAAAAGAGAGATTAAGCGAGTTAATAAAAAGTTATAAGCCAGTTAAAACAAAAAGTACTGTTTTAAAAATGTCCATTATTTTATCTGATGATACACCAGTATGTTTACGCTCTCGCAGATTATCATTTGTAGAGAAATCAGAGGTGGATAGACAAATTGACCAGTGGTTAAAAGATGGTATAATTAGAGAAAGTACGTCAAATTACGCTTCGCCAATAGTGGTGTGTAGGAAAAAAGATGGAGGAATAAGGTTATGCTGTGATTATCGTGCTTTAAATAAGAAAATTATTAAAGATAAATACCCGTTGCCAAATATTGAGGATTTATTTGATAGATTAGGGGAGGATAAAGTCTTTTCGAATCTAGATTTAAAGAATGTGTTTTTACAAGTTGATGTAGAGGAAAAAAGTAGGAAATATACGGCTTTTGTGACCGATAATGCCCAGTATGAGTTTCTAAAAGTTCCCTATGGATTATGTAATAGTCCCTTAGTATTTCAGAGATATGTAAATTATGTGTTTAAAGACCTATTAAAAGATGGCACTGTAATTATTTATTTAGATTATATAATTATTCCATCTAAAGATGAGAATGAAGGGTTAGATAAATTAAAACGTGTGTTAGAAACGGCATCAAAATTTGTTCTAGAGTTAAATTTAAAGAAATGTCAGTTTTTGAAACGAAAGATCGATTTCTTAGGTCACATAATTGAGAATGGCACGATTAAACCCTCAGTAGAAAAAACTCTTGCAGTCCAAAGTTTCACAGAACCCCGTAATGCTAGGGAAGTGCAGAGTTTCTTAGGTTTAACGGGTTACTTTAGAAAATTTATTCGTTCATATGCCAACATAGCAAGACCACTTATTGACTTATTACGTGCTTCCAATCCATTTAAATTCTAGAAAGAACAGAAATTGGCTTTTAAAAAGCTGAAAGACATTTTATCTAATACGCCTGTCTTACACCTTTTTAAACAAGGTCATAAATTAGAAGTTCATACAGATGCATCTAAATTAGGATTCGGTGCAATCTTATTACAACAAGATGACGATGGACAGTACTATCCAATCCATTATATGAGTAAAAAGACCTCAGTACAAGAAGAAAAATACTGTAGTTATGAGTTAGAAATGTTAGCGATAGTAGAAGCCCTTAAAAAATTTAGGAACTATTTGTTAGGTAGTAAATTCAAAATTTATACTGACTGTCAAGCGTTCACTAAAACTTTAGATAAACGTGAATTGCCACCTAAGGTAGCCAGGTGGTCTTTCCTGCTACAGGACTTCGATTACGAAGTAGAACATCGTCCTGGTAAACAAATGCAGCATGTTGACGCTCTTAGCAGACACCCTGTAATGGCTGTAAGTACTGATACTCTCACTCATCGTATTGCTACTGCTCAAGAAAACGACGAGTTTATCAACACTATGAAATCTCTTTTACAACAGAACCAAAATGACGAATATGTGTTAAAAAATAATATTTTATATAAAGTGTTAAATGATAGGAATGTACTAATTGTCCCAGAGACCATGCAAATTGAGGTCGTAAAGAAATGTCATGCCTTAGGACATTTTTCGGCTAATAAAACTGAAGAGTTAGTCAAACGCGACTATTACTTTTGTAATATGAAAAAATGTGTAGACAATGTTGTAAAAAGTTGTGTAGAATGTATACTCGTAAATAAGAAACAGGGAAAAGGAGAAGGTTTTTTGAACCCTATCCCTAAAGGAGATATACCATTGTCTACTTATCACATCGATTTTGTGGTTCCATTACCGACTACTAATAAAAACTATAATCACATTTTCACTGTCATCGACGGATTTAGTAAATTTTCGTGGCTATATCCGGTGAAATCAACTTCTTCAGCAGACGCCTTGCAAAAATTAAAACAGCAAGCTGCTATTTTTGGTAACCCCGCAAGAATAATATCTGATCGTGGACCTGCGTTCATATCGAAGGAATTTGCAGATTACTGTGAATCAAAGGGAATCGAACATGACACCATCACAACTGTAATCCCAAGAGGAAACGGTCAAATAGAGAGACTCCACCGAACAATCATTCCTGTATTATCCAAGTTATGTATAAATGACCCTAACAAGTGGTACAAGTTTGTTGAGGCTGTCCAGAGAACTATTAATTCCACCGTATCAAGAAGTACCAAAAGAACTCCGTTTGAATTACTCACTGGAGCAACAATGAGAAGGAAAGAAGATAAAAGAGTACTAGAGCTCCTCGAAGAGGAAAGGGTAAATTCCATGCTTGATAATCTTAACACCATTCGTGAAGAAGCAAGAAAAAACATTCTTAAGATTCAAGAAGAAAATCGCCGATGTTACAACAAGAAGAGAAAGAAAGCCCATGTGTATAAAATTAATGATCTAGTTGCCATCTAGCGAACTCAGTTTGGAACCGGCATGAAACTAAGACCAAAATTCTTAGGTCCTTATAAAGTTGTGCGAATAAAGACGAAAGACAGATATGAAGTCGAGAAGATAGGTGATCACGAAGGACCTATACATACTAGTACTTCTGCAGACCATATGAAATTATGGTCCACAAACTAAACTAAAATCCAATAACAGAGACTAATGAACTTTAAAGAAAAAATTAACTGTGAATTTTTATGTACATAATTTTTTTAATGTCTGTTTCTCTTTTTCGTTTTTTTTTAAATTGTATTTTGCAGATATCCTTTAGTACCCCAGGCTAGTTCGACGGTGAGGTCACCGTATATCAGGATAGCAGAGCGTTGTAGGGAGTTATGTGGAAAGCTTTGTGGCACGCATTTCATGTACAGACAACAGATGACGCTGCCTCTGATGCTCATCTTTCGAGAACATGACGAACGGAAGTGAGTTGAGATCTGGCTGCAACGGAGAGCTGTTGAGACCGTCAGCGCTAAGGCTGATATGGTCATTTTCTCCTAATTAGAGCTTGATGTGATCTTTATAGTTGTGTAGAGCCATGGAGGGCTCAATGCATCAATCTCACATATTTGATAAAGTGCACGAAAGTACTTTTGTGAATTATATTTGTGAGTAAGCGCTCATATGTTACCTTGTGATAGTTCTAATGATAAAGAGAGCTTGTATTGTGTGCTAAGCCTCGAAACCAGCAAATGGTTAATGATAGAAAGTCTGCTATTATATTAATCCTTATATTTAATCTGTGTTCTGTATGTTACGTAATAAATGTTTTCGTCATCTAAGTCGCATCTCATCATTGCCCCACCCCTAGACGCCCAGCCAAGATTCCACATATATATATATATTATAAATATTAATTTGTAAACTATGAATGTCAACAGAGTAATAAAAATGTCAGTAAATAATTATGTAACGAATAACACATTCAATATTCACGTTCTTATAGTAGATGGTTTTCTTCACCTTTTTTGAGACTCCTTCTTCTCTCTCTCTCTCTCTTTTTTTTTTTTTACCATTATTTTTATATGATAATCTAAATCCGATAGAATCGTGACACATTACTACAAAAAAGGCGAAAATTTCTCACACCTCAAAGTGTCCTAAAAAAAGTACGACCCCTGTCTTATGTATTTTTTTTTTAAGTTATTCGCATGAAAATAAATAGATAAAATAAATAAATAAGATAATACAAGAAGAAAAATACAATTTAACATTTGCTGGAATATGCATTTTCAATTAACTCTAGTGCATCCTAAGCACCATTTTTAATGAGATTTATATATATATATATATATATATATATATATATATATATATACGTTTTTTTTTTTTTTTTTTTTTTTTTATTCTTTCTAAAGCAACTGTTGATAAAAAATGAATTAATATCAGTTAAAAAATATATTACTTCTCTTAAAACTATAAAAATATTAATTAATGATTTGATAAGGGACTTTTTTTTTATGTTCATGTTTAAAAATTATGCGCAAAAAAGAGGAATAAGGAAATAGGTTGTGACTTTAATTTTTTACTCCATTGTAGTTTCTAAAAAGTATATTCACCAACGGCGTACTCATATTACAGTTAAGGATTGATAATCTGGTATCGATGGAAAATAGACTTTGCCGGATTATCGATTTTTATAGTTATAGGTGTTCCGAAAATTTATCAAAATAGTCAATTAATCACACCATCCAAAGAAATATTTCTTTAAAATTAGTTTTCAAAAGTTGCTCTAATTTTCACCCTATTAAAATTGAAAATAATTAAAAAACATTTGCAATAAGCACGGGAAAACCTTCACTCCTGCAGAAGCAGGTGGCTTTTTACTCTTGCTGATTACAAGAATTTTGAGCTTGTGTATTTCTGCTGAATATGAACACGTTAACAACGTAACTCTTTTCTTATATTCTTACATTTTTGTGTAAGATTGTTCAGTTTCACATGCTAAATTCTTTTTCGACAAGTATCTTAGAAAATTCACAGCAATTCGTCAATCAGTAAATCTAAACGAAAATTCGTAAACTTTACTGACGATTCATAAAAATTAGCAAGTATGCACGTCCAAGGTCATTTGTGAATAACCTATTGAGCATTACAATTTACAGACAGAAAAAATGAAAGAAGATGAAATAAGTCTTCATTGCCGGATTCTAGGTGCTGTCAGATTATAGGTTTCCGGTTTTTCAATGATTCACTGTATTAAAAATGAAATTTGTATGTATGTCCGGCTGTCTCATTAGAAACAGCTGGACTAAGAATGAGTAAGGGTAGTAGAAAATGCAAAAAAAAGACAAAAAATCACAAATAATAATTTAAACAAAGTTATTCCAGTTACATATATTTAAAAATTTAGAAACTTAAAACTAAACGTGCAATATAAGCGAAACAAAGTGCTGCAAAAAAATATCCGCCTTTACAGCTCTAATTGCCTCATTTTTTTAGGTTTCAAAATACATACAGCGGCTGCAGCATAGAGTAAGGAAAACATAAAGTACAAAAGTATATGTTATAACTCAAAATGAGATTTTAGAAGATTTTACTTTTTTAGTGTTCATTTATAAAGTTTTATAGAAAAAAAAAATCTTAAAGCAGGCAAAGCCTGCTGATTGATTATTCATGTTACAATAGAGGTCGCAAATTTAGTTATTCAATTTTAAAGTTTAATTGATGTTTTTGTAAATCTAACAAACGCTTCTTCTCACAATGTTTGAACAGTCTGTTTTATTTGTAATTTTTTAACTTGTTACCCCTTTGTTCTATTTTTTTCAAACTGTTTTAATTCCATAATCGTCTTTATTTTAAAAACTGTAATACTTAACATAGCACACTGAAATAAAGCAGGTAAATATAAAACGTCACTACACTATTCAATGAAGTATCTTTCAAAGTAAATCAATATTTCTTTCCTTGAAGTTTTTCCTTGAATAAAATTAATAATAGTTAACTGAAGAAGTAATTTCAGGTAAATATTTAAAAAGAACTTTCATAAGAAAAGTTATAGAACTAAATGTGACTCTACAGTGTTTTCTCTCTGTCACAATTTCCGTTTCGTGAAATATGGTGACATTCTATTTTTTAAAATTGAATTCTAAAATCTAATCTTAAGATTAGTCATTCTTTTAGATTTACTATGCGATACGTTATTCTACATTAGAAATGGACTGACATTTAGAAAAAAAATACCTCTTAGATAAATTACAATATCAAATGGATACTTGAAAATTTCGAAAAAATCCTGGTTTTATACTATATTAAATTTTTTTCAACATGAAAATTGCATTTCCTGATAAAAAGATTCTTTTCTACATGAACAAAAATGAACAAATTAGAAAATTCTTAGCCTTTTTCCATTTTTATTTATTTATTTTTTTATTTATTTATTTCTATTAGAAATGGCAATGTGTCAAATTAGACGCGTGAATTAAATTATTAGTTAGTGCTACATTTTACCTTTTTTTAGAAGAGAAATAATTGTTTGGTATAGAAAACCACATATATTACACATTAGTTAAATTAATCAAATATATTATTTTTATCAGTTGTCTGAAATATATGAAATTACTTAACATCATTATATTAAAGAAAAAATAGATCTCATATTATTCACTCGAAATAAATTGCTATTTATTCATATGTGTCAGCTGTGGCTTATTCATTAATTGTTTACTCATAAATGCAAGTTGAGATTTCCCAGATATCATATCTGTCTGGAAAATAAATAATTATTATACTAAATCCGTTCTTCTTCGCTTACTGTTAAACATAGATGTCTTTTGATAAAATACCTTTCTAATAAGTAATTCATAAAATTGAACATTGAGTATTGTACTTAACAACAAAATGTACTTTTCAGCAATTATCGCTACACCAATAGACTGAGATAAGCTTGATGGTGAAAAGCAGATGTAAAAAATATAAATTTACTTGTTCTCTGATTTTCCATTTCTTCTTGTATGTTAGACGGAAAAAAAAAATTGCTACGTTACGGAAAAGTTTTATCAATCCCATGGGAAGGACAACTATACAAATTAGCATATCTTGCATGTCAATTATGTTTTAAACTAAAGCCTATAAGTATGCCTGACGATTGTAAAAAGAGAAGTTGCTAGATTTTAAAACTGGCGAAGGTTTGATGGTATGGATAATACGACCAATTTCTTATCGATTAAAAAATTACCCACTCGCTTCTCATCAGTCTGTCTATCAAGACCTAATTATTTTCGCTACTATTCAAAGCGTAACCTCCACTATACTCCTTCCGAACTTATATATGTACTTTAGATTTCCATGTAAGTTTTAATGCTTGCAAAATAATATAATAATTATAATATAAGAATATTTATATTGTAATTAATTCTTTTTACGAACTAATTTCACATAATAATGTATATTTACTTGTTCTCTGAAGTTAATTTCCACTTCTCCTTGTATGTTAGACTGAACAAAATTGGTACGTTACGGAAAAGATTTATTAATCCCATAAGAAAGATAATAATACAAATTAGCATATCTTGCATGGCAATTATATTTTTAACTAAAGCCTATAAGTATATATAACGATTGTAAAAGCAGAGGTTGCTAGATTTTCAAACTGGCGAAGGTTTGATGTTATGGATAATGCGGCCAATTTCTTATCGACAGAAAATTTACCCACTCGCTTCTTATCTGCCTGTCTATCAAGACCTAATCATTTTCTTTATATTTCATAGCGTTACCTCCACCATACTCCTTCCGAAATTATATATGTACTTTAGATTTCCATGTAAGTTTACATGCTTGCAAAATAATAATAATAATAATATAAAAATATTTATATTGAAATTAATTCCCTTTACGGATTAATTTCACATAATAAAATTAATCCCTTTTACGACTCGGCATTGCAATGAATTTATCATCAAATGTTTCACTTAGCAGCCCAATACGAGCTTCAAAATGCCAAATTTGAATTTCCTGCAATTATTTGTTCTTACGTTATGCTGCTAACAGATATCCATGCAGAGCAACTGCTAAAAATAGTCATGCAGAGCAACTGCTGGCCCAAATTTATTTTGCTACCTGAGCAGTATTCGTCAACGTAGTGTAATTTTGCAAAGAATTTCCATTAATTACATTCAGTAGAAAAAGAAAAAAGAAGGTTGGCTTAATTTTGGGTTGCCCTGTGGATTGTCTGTAAAGTATAGGAATATCAAATTGTATACTTTAATTTAGTTTTATATGAAATATCTAACACAAAAGTAAATAAGCTTCGAGTAATTTCCATGTATATCCTCAATATATCATATACTTTTGTTTGCCTTGTAAACAAATTATGAATGATTTCCATACCACAATACTCAAAACATACTTTTATGTATATAAAAAAAAAAATACACACACACATATATATATATATATATGCGTGTGTCTGTGTGTTAATTCCATTTCATTTAGAGCAGCTTATACATGCTATAATTTATTTACCAGAAATTTTTCCCATAAACGTAAAGTGTTTGAATTCTCTTGAATGTTTCTGTCCATGAACCATTTGGTTGATCTGAACTAAAAGTTTAGTGAGGCATCACTATATGATACTCATTTAGAATACCAAGTTTCAACTTCTTGCTACAGTTTGTTCGTAAATGCGGATAACAAACACGCACACAGACCAAACCTTACAAACATGACTTTCGGATTCAGGTGACCTCTAAACATGTATATATTACAAAAACGCAATTTCGAAAATATGACCCAAAAACATTCTCTATAATATGCAATAACCGCCTGTTAATAAATTCATTGGTTAATAAAATCAACCGCTTAAACCGATAAAATTACCAGGAAAAGATTCAAATCAATACGAACTATTTTTTAAAACCGCCACTTATTAAAATCAGCATCGCTGGTTAATCAAGTCAAAAAAAAAAAAAAAAAAAAAAAAATCTCTTCAACAGCAAAAATGGTATTTGTGCACGGTAAGTTACAGATTTATTTATTTATTTATTTATTTATTTTTTTTTTTTTTAATTATCAAAACACAATTTTTAGTTTTTATTTCTAAACAATTAAGAAGTAAGGGATTTAAACGGAAAAATTTAAATTTAAAAGAAAAATGTGAACTTTTGGCAAAGTTATGATAATTTTTTCTTAAAGGAAAGGGCATCGGAAATTGAGATGCATTTTATTATTTCATCAAATATTTATTATTATCAAATATTTAATAATTATTTCTCAAATATTTATTAATATTTTATTAATACCATTATCTGTTACCTTTTTCAATTTCTTTCCAAATTCAGGGAAGTGATACCTTTTTCTTGTGTGCAGGGATGTTCGCCGGTTATAAAAATCAGCCGCTTAGAAAATTACTTTGGCCCAGATCGAGTGTGATTTTAAAAAGCGCAGGCACTGTATACGGTTCGGAGAATGAGATAAATATAAAAATTAGAAATTGCAGCATTATTAATATATATGTATATAATATAAGGAACCTTTTCAAATTTACGAAAAATATCATTTTATATTTTCACGTGGGCGATATAGCTAAGGTTATTCTTTTCTGTACGACCGAGATAAGAACGACCCTAGAACTGACTTAGTCACTGTCCAGTTGCCAGGGTAACCGACCAGTCGACTTAATTTGAGGGATGTCCGGTATTTTCTTTTCGCGCCAACACTGGAATTTCTCGCCATATTCCTCTCGTTCAGTCGTTCCGTTCAGCGATTGACTTATCGCATTTCCTATTGTCATATCGTTAATGCAGGTTGTGTATATTAAGTGAAATGGCAATATCAAAGAAATAAGTTAGTCATTTTTAAATAACATCTTGATTAATATTTCAAAAATAAGTGAAGTTTAAAGATAAGTGATATTGTTCATTTTAGTAAAAATAAATGATACTTTCTATTATCTTCGGATTTCCAAAAGAATGCTAACCGAATAAATATTTCTAATTCCTTTTCTTTTTTTTAAGGACTAATATTTCTGTGAGGAAATGCTGTTATTAGTGTATATTGTATATAAGTGCTAAAAAGCTTCCTGAATTCATATACAAAATTTAAAAAAAAGGGGGAAAAGAACTTTGATAACTGCGCCAAATATGACAACCTTTCTCCCACACGTAAAACTTGTTCACTTTCTGATATGTTGCCCCTTCCTTTCTTACAACCATACCCAGAGTTGTTCTTATGAGAGCCAGACAGTAGCATAAAGAGCATTTGCTCTAAACGGAGTAAACTTCTTGGTTTATTTCTCTGAAAGACCTAAACATGGAAAATCCATTTTCCGTTAAAGATCAACTGTTCCATAAAATACGTTTTCACATAAAATTTGGAAATTTATACCACATTCAGAAATTTAGGAAGGTGTTGAATTTTCTAGAATCTTCAGTTGCAGATTATTAATTTTTAATAGTAGAACCATTCTTAAAAAATTCCTATTTTCCAATATCTGCAAATTATCTGCTCTTTATCTGCAAATGGAATATATCATACAACTTTATTCTTTTATACAGTGTTATTATTTTTACTATCTTCGATATACAAAAAACAATTATTGAATTCAAGCAAATTTTCGACTTCTAAGTATAATGGATTTACACGTTCTGAAATGCCTTGAACACATTTTCACCTTTTTAAAAATGTCTATCTGCGTGTGTGCTTGTTTTTGTGTGTATGCGTGCATTACAAATTTTTGCGGATAATGTATCTCACGAAATAAAGGACTGAATTCAAAATAACTTCACATTTGCTTGTACTTTGATATAAATTGTTACTGACTGGTGTATATCATCCAGCATATAGCGCTGCTATATTGAAATTTTTAGCATTTATGGCTAGCTATATATCGGTTTCTTTTGTGTTAAAATGAACTAAAAATAATATATATAGCCCATATCTACGTATTCTGATTTGTTTTATATATATATCGACCGAAATGTGGAGCAAGTTCGCTCTTTTCGTTACATTTATGGAAAAGTCTATATCTCAGATTTTATATCGTATAAGTGACTCAAAAGTGACGTGTGAGATAACCTTTAAAAAAATCTAAGGAGATTTCATAAGAATTTATACTGAACGACAATTGTTGCTAATATGTTATACTATTGTCGTTCATGTGAATACTATCCAGAGCAAATTTCTACAGCATATAAATGTTCCAGTTTTGATTTATGTGATGGTAATTAGCAAAAAATATGCAGATTTCATTCGGATGTATGTCTGTCGATGGGTGTCATTGGTCTTATCGTCATATCCTACAGTTTTTCAGATTGCCGTATATTGGCATATATTGCATAAAATTGCACCAATCTGCTTTTGTAAAATATTTATTATAAGAAGGTAAATTCAATAATTTTCTGTGAATGTCTACAAATAAGTTGAATTGTTATATAGAATGTTGCAGAAAAAAGGAAAAAGGTTCGTAATGGCTCCATTATACTAATTCTTATACGTTTTATAAACTTTTCTCTGCATTTAAACACGGCTATATTATTCATAACAATGATTCTATAAATTGAATAATTTGCATATATATATATATTAGTGTGTGTGTGTTAGATTTCTTTCTTTGAAGATTACTTGTGTATATGTATATATATATATATATATACACCAACAGCCTTTGCCCGCTTCGCTGGGCATTAGTTTTAAATGAGTTCTCAATATTCCATATAATTATTAATAAAATTTCAAAAAACAAAATAAAATAAAATAAAATAATAATAATAATAATAATCACTGAAATCAGTTGAAACCTAAGTTAAAGTTACTGCTGCGTTCGGTAGAGATTTTGCTGCTCGCAACGTCAGTTATCCGGGTCTCCATTACTTTCAACTGCAACTTATCCACTTTTTACTTCCACTTCTCTGCGGAAAAGTTTGAAGTTCCGTGAAATCCCACCAAAGTGCATAATGCTTACACTCAATCAACACCCAGAAACCAATGTTCACTATTTTAACGTAACTTGAAGCTATTTCAGATGTGAAAAGGGGTTCCTTTCTCACCCACCCAAAGAGGGGCGACTAATTTTGCGAAATACCTTTAGAGAGCTTGTTGCCTACACATAACCAACCGACACATGAAAAAATCATTTTTCTGAGATAATTTTGAGCTGAGTTATATATGAAAACGTGTTTTTGACCCTATCTGCTCTTAAAAGTTTGAAAGGGGGTTTAACTATGCAAAGTTTCTTTATACTACATGTCGGATACGTATAACAGACCCACATATGAAAACCACTTCACTCTTATAATATGGAACAGATTTAAACTTGAAAACGTGTTTTTTGTGCTCTCGTCAATGTAGAAAGTAATTTTGCAAAAGGTCTCTTTAGTGTGAGTACTGGGTAAACACAACCAATCGACAAATCAAAGAACAACTTTCCCGATATACGTTGGAGCTGAAATACTCTTGAAAACGTGTTTCCATCCAAAATTTAGAGTGGAGAGGGGGCAATTTCCCAAAATCACTTTATAGTGCGTGTTGGGTACACATAACCAATCCACACATAAAATTAATCATACTGAGATAATTTGGAATAAGGTTGTGCTTGGAAATGTATTTATTTCCGCCTGACCCCCCAAGGGGAAGTTAGGGGAGTGAATTACGTAAAATCTTGTTAAAAAATGCGTCGTATACATACATACAATTTAAACACCAAATTTCGTGACCGTAGATCCCATAGATTTCTTAAGAGAAATTTAGCACTAGAAGGGGGTTTCTCAAATTTGCCCCGTCGTAAACCTCCCCCCCCCCCAAAAAAAAAAAAAAAGAAAAACGAAAATGCAATTTTTGGAAATATTATAAAGAAGACACATGACTATTGTCAATACCTTTGTACCGTTTTTAGTAGAGCTCTATTAAAAAATGCCGAATTTGTGAAATTTTCCCCTAAAACACAATTTCTCCGTCCCTCCGTTAAGAGTCAAAAATTCCAAAATGACATATAATGTTTTATTCGTAATCATGTGTAGTCAACTCACGTGCAATTTCTTCAACAGGAAATAATTTGGAGCCAAGATATGATTGCAAAACTTTTTTGTTTTGCGTCCTGTCACCATGTGTTCAAAATGAGGGGGGGGGCGGATTTCGATTAATCCCGTTACTTTAGTTGTCGGATACTTATAAACAATCGAATCACCAAAATTCGTGACTGCAGCTCCCGTAGACTCTCCAGGACAAATTTAGCACTAAAAGAGTGTCTCAAATTCACCTCTCGTAACAACCCCCCCCCCCGCCAAAAAAAATATATAATAATAATAATAACAATAAAGTAGATAATCACAAATATATATACATATATATATATGCTTTCGAAACTATCCTAAAGACGATGCATGGCTATTTTCAACATATTTGTTCCATTTAGAGTTCTCTTTGAAAATCCGAAATTTCCCGTGAAAAATCGATTTCCTCCCTCCCTCCCCTTAAAAATGGAAAAGTCCTAAATCGTAGATAATATTTTATCGATACTGAAGTTTAGTCTCGCCATGCCCATTTCCTTCACCCTGAAGTAATTTGAATCCGAGTTATACTTACAAATGTGTTTTTGCCTTCTGCTCCTCCGTAGGGGGGAGAGTAACAGAAGGAAATTTCACAAAATTTGATTGATATAATTTTAAGTTGGGTAAAGGCTAAAATGTCTGCTAAGTTTCGTTTAATTCCATAGAGCTGTCCTTACGTGTTACCGGGACAAAAATAGCTTTACAGATATACAGAAGCAATGACATACGCACAGAGAGAGAGAGAGAGAAAGTTTTCTAAAGTCAATTTTGGTTTTCACGATGTGTGTAACGTGAATATATCGTAACTTTTTTTTTTTTTTTTATTCTGATAAATTTACAAATAATATGTATGTATGATGTGAGATTTGTCTTTTTCTTTCAGCAGTAAAAATTTGAAAATAACTTAAAATCATGGAAAATTGTTTCTAACGTGTATAATCATTTGTATTAAAATATAACATTCAATTCATCTTAAAACATCCAGTATTTATATCTTATAAATAACTATCCAGTCTACTGGTTAATAAAATATTATCAATTTATTCATACATACTTTTTATATTATTGTTACAAAATTTTATATTTGTCTTACTTCGACATGAAAGAAACTGTTTATCTTTGAGAATTACAACAAAAATCTATGAACAGAAATCATTTCATATTTACCAAAAATATGCTATTTTGTATTTTGACATGGACGATAATACTACGAATGTTCTTTAACACTAAATGCAATTGATCTAAGCACTTGAAAATAAGGGAAACTTTTTGGTCTTTTTCTCTAAATGTCGTGAACACAGAAAATTCATTTTCCGTTAAAAGATTCCCAGTTCCATGAAATGAAACACGTTTTCAAATAAGGTTAAGGAATTTATATCAAAGTCAAAAATGTATTGAAGTGGTTTAACTTTCTAGCATATTTAGTTGCAGTGTTAGAGAATAGGGCAAGAAATTTCTTCAGACATTCTATATAAGTATATTAAAAAAAAAAAAAAAAAAAAAAAAAAAAAAAAAAATGGTGTATTAAAAAGAAAAATCCGTATAATAAAATTTATGAAAAATTCTTTAAATTTAGTAAAATAAAATTTAAAAAAATTAAGATTTTTTTTATTATTATTATTATTTTATGTTTTTTGATAACGTTTATTTTTAAATCTTAATTTTACTAATTCTACTTTTACAAAATATTCTTAATATATTTGGGTATTACTTGTATAGTTATCGATAAATTAACATTTTATTTTATTTTTTTAATAGAATTCTAAAAATTTTCATTAAAATAGAGTATGCAAGATACACAATATGTGTATGTGTGTGTGTGTTCCGACTGAATGAGACATTTATGTCGTGTTTCTCTAAAAACAGTTCGGTATAACTCCCCACAAATATTGTATATATATATTTTTTTTTTTTCATCAAACGTTTTCGTTATTATCTTAAAAGGCATGTTTTCGGTCATGAATCTATGGTAACACTGCTCGGGGGGGAAATTGCATTCAACATTATTTTTGCAAATTTCTATGAAAAAAGACCTCCTGATTCCCAATATGACGCCCATTTTCCCCTATCAACCACCATTTTTTAGAGATCGCCCCCTATTTTTATCACTTTTTGGTGATTTTATAGTTATAAATTTGATTTTTAGGTGGGGTAAGGATGAGTTTAATTGTTAAATATCGTCTGAGGGGATGCAGAGTTGGAAAATACTAAAACATGAACATTTGCGGCAAGGGGAAAACTTAGGGGAGGGTGTGGATTTGCTATTGAAATTATGCATTAAATTTCTTATAATTTTTAAATCTATTATTAATGTCATCTGTTAAACATAATATTTTTTTTCTTTTTAGGTGTTAAATTGATTCTTTTTCATTCCCGAAATTAAGTTCATTGTCTTAAAATTACCGTACTAATAAATAACAGGGCGAAATTGGAGCCATATTCGGATTCAGACGGTCATTTTACATAAGAATCAGCAAGGATGGTATCAGAGCTCGATTATTGTTATTTTATTTTTTTCAGTGCAGTGTAATTTGAATCAAATTTATCGATTTCTTTACATTTTAAACAAATGCATATCTAATTTATTTATTTATTTATTTATTTTTTTTTTTTAGGTGTTAAATTGTTTCTTTTTCATTCCCCAAATGAAATTCATAGTCATAAAATTACCGTACAGCTATAAATAACAGGGCGAAATGGGAGCCATATTCGGATTCAGACGGTCATTTTACATAAGAATCAGCAAGAATGGTATCAGAGCTCGATTATTATTAATATTTTTATTTATTTATTTATTTATTTATTTATTTTTTCAGTGCAGTGTAATTTGATTCAAATTTATCGATTTCTTTACATTTTAAACAAATGCATATTTAAAAATATATAAATAAATAAATTTCCTTAAATGTTGTCGAAGAGTATAAAATAGTTTATATATATATGTTGTCACATTCACCGGTGAATGTCAACATTCACATAGTCGTTTTGTGTATGTCCGCAATATTCAATCATCTTCTTATATATTCGGACTATCACCTTTGTATGTCAAGAATCATAGGCATACTCTGGTGGAGGTCGAAAGGAGAAGCCGATGTCGACGGAAAGGCTACAGTCTGACGCCAAATCATTTCTTCTGGCGCGATTAAGGTCCAGTGTTGCGGGAGGGCGTAACTCGGTTACGGAGGCACGTAACTCGGTCCCGCAGCAATCACTATCACGCATGTTAAAACCAAAAATACATCACTAGACGCCCCTGCCAAGCTGTGCATGAAAGCATGTAACTCGATTACAATAACTTTCTCCTACTTTGACATATATTATAATATGTTTTAATAACAAAGTGTGATTTAAAAACGTTATTTTCTGTACTCAGTTAGAATGTACTGTCGCCTTTCCGTCGAACTCGGCTTCTCGTTTCGACCTCCACCAGAGTATTTCTATGATTCTCGACATACACCGGTGATAGTCCGAATATATAAGAGGATAACTGAATATTTAGGACATACACAAAGCGACTATGTGAAAGTTGGCATTCACCGGTAAATGTTCACATTCTCCAGACTTCGGTCTTTGAAGGAAACATATGTATCGTTTTCTAAGATGGTAACTCATCTGCATTCATTACAAGTTAGGTTCATGTACATACTGTTACTTTAATAACAATTAGTTTCTAACGAAAACATGGGATTTTTGTCATAAGAAAGTTAACAATTGCTCTTAAAATATGAATGATTGGATCTATTGTGCTCCGGTCTATAGCATGCTCGTAGACATTAAAATATTTTATTTTTATAATAAAAGAATTTCTAATTAATTCTTACATTTTCAGTTAGATATTAAAAGAATAATATTTTAAAAAGGAGTTTTTCTATGTCCCTGAGTAAATGAGATTCTATGAAATTACCATTATTTAATAATAACCAATGGTTCCCTAAATTACAGTCATGAATAAGTGAAAAGTTTTTATTAAAGTTATTACAGTTTTTATACTTACCTATGGTTCCAGGCATTATGCTGCTCTGTGCACACACGTGAAAATAAATTATTAACAGTAGTAAAACTACTTCTAATATCAATTTTAAATTTAAAATAATATATTAATACTACTATTTGTTTTTTTTTCTTCTAAATTTACACGATATAAATTCTAATACTTTTAAAGATTCAACAAATTGTTATTGTATAACAGTTTTTTCCTTTCTGCACATCTAAAATTAATCTAAAATGAACTTAAAACTTGATTCCTCTGTATATGTGTTTCTGTTATTTTATTTTATAGCATGAAGTATTACGAAATTTCATTTTTTCGGGATATTTGCATTTAAAATAAATGAGTCACCATTGAACATTTTTGCATAGAATTTATTATGATATATGCTGTATTATGTTTCAAATTCCCCGAACAAATTTGAATATTTACAGTTATGGAAAGTTTTAACTGCTGACTGGTACTTCAAAATGCAGTAAAATATCTTCGTAGAAATCTAAGAATTGGGAAAACGTGAAAGTTCCAATACGTCATACCATTGTTCTTTAAAGAGGAATAGAATTTTAAAGAAGACTTTGTTATTTAAAACTTCTAAAGCCTAGTAGTTATAAAGCATGCTAAAGAGGATAAATATTATTACAGAGACATCTAAAAGGATTTTAATTCCTTATTTTTTTCTAAAATATATTTTCCATACACATTATACTGTTAAAAATTGTTTCTTAAAAATGAGCTAAATTGTCTCAAAATAGCTCCGAAACAATGTAATGTTATAATGTTAGTATAATACTATTATTATTTTTAATCAGAAAATCGAAATCAGATATTCATAAATGAAATTTAATTGAACAGAGCTTGTTGTGCATTTGACACCCTAAAAATTCATTTCACATTAAATTTAGCTGAAATTAAATTCTGGTTTGTTGCAAATTCGACCAATTCCAAAATAAAAATTGGAATCCCCCCTATCATCACGTGCCCCTCTCACTATCTTTCGAGTTTTCGATTATACTTCTCTAAGAATTATAAAACTAAAGAGTTTGGATTTCTACCTTATTTTGGCTGGGAAAAAAAAAAAAAAAAATCAAAATTTTACGTTTAGAGATTGTCTATTTACAATAAAATAATAAAATAAATAACACAAATAAAAATTATGATTTAAATAATTGTCATATCTGTATATCATTAAACTATACAGATATGGGTTAAAATGACCATTTTTGACAAAAAAATTAATTTTCTGTTTTTTATTTGGTTTTTAAGAATAGACTTTTAGCTTTCTAAAACACCTTTACTTTTATTTGTACGCTAATTAGAACTGAAGTTATAGCCAATTAAGTAAACCGGAAGTGAGATTCTTTAAGACAGGAAGTGCTCGATCTCGCCAGTTTAAAGAGCTGTCTATAGATAAACATTGGTAATTAGGCTTGATTTCACATTTATCTTTAATTTAAATCATTCAGGGTTTTTTTTTTTTTTATTATTATACCCCATGTATTTATTTATTTTTTCCAACAAATAATTACACATTAAGTAAAATCTTTAAATGCGTTTTCTAAAAAACTATATTTTTCGATTTTTGTGTATGCGATAAACCTGATTTCTCCAAAAGTTTTCAAGTTATTTCTATGAAATTTCTTTACAGTATATAACAGATTTCCAGTCACGCAATGAACTAAAAGATATGTTCTATGTACTATTTTAAAGATTTTACATGCGTTTATTTTCTAAAAAACATATTTTTTTTTTTCGGAAAATTCTGGTTTTTTCTCTGTTAGTTACCATATTTCAGTCAATTTTAAGAATATCTCTTAACTTTTAGTTCAATGCACAGATAAGGGTTATATCATTATGTATTTCAATGGATATTGAATTACATTAATTTTTATCGAGTATGTGAGGTTTGGCGTAAACGTGGAATTTTGCTCATTTTTTACACAAAATCACCTATTTTTCTGCAAAATAAAGAAATATTTGCTTAAAATGTACTATTTTTCATAATTCTATGTCCGTTTATAACTGAAAATATAATTACTTAATGCATAGTGTGCTTTTTTAGAAAAAAGTGCTCCGTACACAGGCAGATACCTAAATTATTTTTAATTATAATAGTACATTTTTTTTTCACTAATTCATCATCGTCCATTACATATTTTCTTTTGGAAATTGCTCAAGTATTTTTTTAATTGGATGTAAGGATGTTTTTCTGATTATAAATAGGCAAAAAGATAAAAACCGCGGCTTTTAATTTCTGGAATATTTTATTTGAAATATTTGTATGATAACTTGATTGAGTTCTAGTAATAATTGATTTAACCGATAAATAACTTCGCAAATAAACATTATAAATTGCGAAAACTCGCAACAAATGTTCCAGGTAAAAACAATATAGCCCACCCCTTCATCAGGTGAAAATTATTTGACACGGGTGCAACATCAAAGAAGCAAGTTGTAGTTGCACCTATTACGAAATTTAAATTGACATATGCCTTACTCTGAAACATCATGGATTAAATTTAGGAGTAATGCAGCTGTGTAACGAATATATATTTAGAAAAGCTTAAAAAGTATTTAAAACAAAGGAAAATACTTAAAATTTATTTCATAAAATTTTTATTATTTGTTCTAGTGCGAATTAATGTCTAACACTGAATCTAGAATTCTTGTACTTCTAAATTTTCAACAAATCTTTATTCAGTAATATCTTTCCGTTTTGTCCATATCTAAGATGAATCTAAAACGAATTTTAGATTTGATTTAGTTGTATCTTTCATCCTTTTATTTCGTTCAATATCATGAAATATGATGACATTTGATTTTTTGTGATACTGATATGCGAAATAAATCAGTCACGACTGGACATTCTTTTATAGATGCATTATGAGATATGCTATACTATGCCTAAAATTCACCGAACAAGTTAAAATACTTACAGCTCAGACAAATTACAAATACTGACTGGTACTTAAAAATGCTGTAAAAGATCTTGGTTGAAATCTTCAAATCTGTAGAACATGAAAGTTCATTTTGTCGAGAATTTATTCATTGTTCTTTATGGCAGAATAGAATTTCAAAAGAAACTGAATAATTTTAAACTTAAGAAGTATCATATGAATGCTGTAAGTTATAATTCATGTAAAATATGTAAATATTATTACAGAGATTTCAAAAATGTTTGAATTCCTTAATTTTCTTTTGACTGAATTTTAATAATAATAATAATAAAAAGCTGAATCCTGTTACTCTTTTATAGTAATTTTGTGTAGCTTCGAATTACTTATCTAATGGTTTTTTAATGAATGACGATATATGGCAGTTTAAAAAGGCATGTGCATTCTATTACAAAAGAACAAAGAAAATTTCTAACGAATATCTGTTAATATAAAACTATTGTGAATTTTGTGACAACTGATTGTTAATAACAAATTGCTTTTGACCATATTGTTCTCCACCAGTATTTATAAATGATATTTTTGTAATATATTTATACGATTCAATAGACAAAAAATATTTTTTGAGATATATTGGTGCTGACAGTTACAAAATAGGTAACTCTATAAAAATAAAACTAGTATGTTGTTGCCACCAAAGACTTTCTTCTATATTTTCCTATACATATTCAATCAGTGACAATAAAAAAAAAAATAATAATAATAATACGATTTTTTTTCAAAGTTTTTTTTTTTTTGTTGTTGTTAAAAGTAATGCATATTCAATCAGTAACAATAAAAAAAAAAAAAAATACATATATATATATATACGAATTTTTTTTTTTTTTTTTTTTTTTTTTTTTTGTTAAAATTTAAAAAAAAAAATCGATAACTTTGTTTTAAATTATCACAGATTTATACTTCAATCATTCGTTTTAAAGGTATTGACGAGATCTTTCGAAAGATACCTATCTTCAAAATTTACCCCCCCCCCCCCGGGGCGGGGGGGGGGGGGTACGCCGCCACATACACAGAAATTCATTCCTAGTTCATTTTTACTATTATCAATAACTCATATTAATTTTACAATCACAAGTTAAAAATAACTCTCATTATGTACATTTATACGAAATTTTGTCCTATACTTTCATGTTAAATATTTAGAAAACATGAGATCACAGCGCCACCTGTTGAGCGATTGATCCAAAATGTAATCAACACCAGTTTATGTCGGGGACCAACTAAATACTAAGTTTGGTTAAATTTCGTTAAAAAAAAAATATACGATTTTTCTTCTAAGGTTTTTTTTTTTTTTTTTTTTTAAAGTAAAAAAATCGATAACTTTGTTTTAAATTATCACAGATTTATGGTTCAACCATTCGTTTTAAAGGTATTGACGAGACCTTTCGAAAGATACCCATCTTGAAACTTTGCACTCCGGGGGGGGGTACTCCTCCCCTAGTGAGGTGGGGGGGACCGAGATGCCCCCACATGCACAAAATATTTTTCCTGGTTAACTATTACTATTATCAACGAGACCTTTCGAAAGATACCCATCTTGAAAATTTACTTCCCCGGGTGTGAGGGGGGGGGGTTACTTCCCCACCAGGAGGGGAAACCGATGCCCCCCCATGCACAAATTTTTTTTTCTAGTTAACTACTACTATTATCAAAAATTCATATTAATTTTATAATCACAAGTTTAAAATAACTCTCGATATGCCCATTTATACGAAAATTTGTCCTATACTGCCATGTTAAAAGTTTGCATAAAATGTGATCACAGCGCCACCTGTTGAGCAGTTGATCCCCAAATCTAAACAGCACCAGTTTATGTCAGGGTGCAACTAAATACGAAGTTTGGTTAAATTTCATTCATAGGTTCGTGAGATACAGCGTGCGCAAAAAAATGATACAGACACACAGACAGACAGACAGACGCACAGACAGACATTTTCTAAAAACTATCAATTCGTGTTCAGGACATCCCAAAACGTGTAGATCCGTCAAAAAACGGAGGTCGAAAATTTTCGCGAATCCAATACTTTCTCTATATTACATATAGAAGAAAGTAAAAAGATTTAATTACAATAGTAAGTCAATTAGGGAAAAAAAAATATTAAAAAGGTACATGTAGGAGCATCGCATCCTCTACCCCCCCCCCCCCCCCCCCAACCTTCTCTCGAGGAAGACCAATTGTCAGAATGAATACCTTTTAAAAGAATGCAATTTCAATACATTTAAAACTAATGGTTGAACCGTCGAACTGTGTTAAAATAAAGTCAGACAGACAGACAGACATTTTCTAAGAACTATTAATTCGTGTTCTAGACATCCCAAAACGTATAAATCCATCAAAAAACGGAGGTGGAAAATTTTCGCGAATCCAATACTTTCTCTATATTACATATAAAAGAAAGTAAAAAATCGATAACTTTGTTTTAAATTATCACATATTTATAGTTCAACCATTCGTTTTAAAGGTATTGACGAGACCTTTCGAATGATTTCCATCTTAAAAACTTACACATGCACAAAATTGTTTTCCTAATTAACTACTACTATTATGAATAATTCATATTAATTTTAGAATCAGAGGTTAAGAATAATTCTCATTATGTACATTTATACGAAATTTTGTGCTATAATGAAATGTTAAAAATTTAGAAAAAATACGATCACAGCGCTTCCTGTTGTGCTATTGATCCCCAAATCTAATCAACTCCAGTTTATGTCAGGGGCCAACTAAATACCAAGTTTGGTTAAATTTCGTTAAAAAAAAAAAAAAGAATATATATATATATATATATATATATATATATAGGATCTTTTTTTCTACGTTTTTTATCGTAAAAAGTAAAAAAAAAAAAAAAAAAAAATCGATAACCTTGTTTTGAATTATCACAGATTTATAGTTCAACCATTCGTTTTAAAGGTATTGACGAGACCTTTCGAAAGATACCCATCCTGAAAATTTACTGCCTTTGAGGCAGTAACATGGGTTTGACGAGGCTCCTACACATACAAAAAATTTTTTCCCAGTTGACTGTCTCTATTATAAATAATTCTTGTAAATTTCATAATGATTACTAAAAAATGATTCTATTTATGCACATTTATACAAAATTTTGTCCTATATCACCATGTTAAAAATTTTTAAAAAGCGGGATGGCAACGCAACCTGTAAGACAATTTTTACCAAATGTTGATAGGCACTAAATTATATCAAGGTGCAACTACATACCAATTTGTATGAAATTCTGTGCAATAGTTCCTGAGATACAGTTGCCACAAAATTTTGTCACACACACACACAGACAGACAGACATTTTCTAAAAATTGTCAAATCGTGTTCTACAGCTCTCAAAACCTGTAAATCCATCAAAAAGCCGAGGTTGAAAATTTTTACGAATTCAATACTTTCCTCTATTGAATATAGAAGAAAGTAAAAATATTATTATTATATATATATATATATATATATATATATATATATATACATATATATATATATATATATATATATATATATATATATATATATATATATATATATATATATATGTATATATTTGCATATTTACATTTAGCATAAAGCATTAATTTCTGAATGGTTGTCTAATAAAAATGTAAAATTTCTGAAATTCTACAGATTACTTAGAACCCTTAAATTCTTATAAAAATAATCTGCTGCAAAATAATTTTCTATTTTAACCCGTTAGCACCCAGTGTCCGCATTTGAGGACAGCTAACAAAATGGCACGTATATTTTTTATGGTTTCTTGGAATGATTTCTGCTTTTTAGTGACAGTTTATAGCATCACTCTAAATGATCCCTGAAAATTTTTTGTTCCTGCTATTAATTATTATTTCATAATTTGGATAGCCATTTTATGATTTTTCATTTGTCTTACATATTTTTGCTTTTTGAGGAAGTATGCTAATTAAGATAAAGGTATAAGATAAAGGAAGAAAGTTACAGTCAAATTTCAGAATATTTTTAAAAAGAATGAATGGATGTAAAAAAAATATATATTAAATACTATGTTTTTACTTTAATGATTAAAAATATTATTATCGCTTACTTTAAAATATTAACACCCGAATTAATTTTGCAAAATATTATTAGCTGATTATTTCGCTTCTAAATTATTGTAGACAACTGCCAGTAAAATATATTAATTTAAACAATTTTTCTGATAGTTTTAGATTTAAAGCCTATCCTCATTTATTGACGTGTAGTGTTCTAGCGAGAAAACTTCGAGATAGAAAATTTTTCATATAACAGATTAATTTCCTACTATATGTTGACAAAGATCTCGAAAGTAAAGTATTATGATATATATTATTATTCAACTTTGAGTAAAGTATTATAATACATATTATTTTTTAGTTATATCATTTTTGACACAAAGAAGTCATGTTTTATTTTTAAAATTAGACTGCCCCCTTAAATTAATTACAATTTTTATTATAAATAGTATAATAAAATTAAAAAAATTACAAACACTTACATTTTTATTAACATATAATCTTGTTTAAGGATACAAGATAAATAATTGCTTACGTAAAATATTTTTCTCATTAGAATATCTAATTTATATGCATTTTTTATAATTTCAAAAATTATTTTATTTCCTGTAACCAAATATTTTTAATAAGGGTGTTTGTTTACAAATTATCTGTATTTTTTTGCCTATAATGACAACAGCTGTGAAGAAACAGAAAGTAAAAGTCATATTCCTTTTGTGCATTTTTAATAATACCTCTATGTAACTTTAAGTTAATTAAAAAGAAAAAGAAAATTTTTTCAATAATGTAAAGAAGAAAAATACGTTAAAAGAAATTCCTTTAATACTTACAGTCGGCTGCAAAATTATTCGAGCACTAGCAATAATCCATGTCAAAAAAAGTACACTTAATACAGCTTTGTTAAACAAATCCTTGTCGAGTCATGGCCTTAATCAGTCTAAGAACATGATTCGACAAGGATTTACTTAGCAAAACAGTCTTAAGTGTACTTTTTAAATATAGGAATTATTGGCTAGTGCTCGATTAATTTTGCAGCCGACTGTAATTCATAAATTTACATAATAATATTAATAAAATAAATAAATAAATAAATAAAAAATGATTTTTTTTTTTTTTTTTTTTTGTGTGTGTGCGAGTATTGACATAAAGAAAATACGAACAGCGGTTAAAAAAAAAAAAAGAACATAAGATTTTTTTTTCTGTTTTCCATCTTTTATATTCTTAACATAGACGATAAAATAAAGAAAAAAAATAAAAGAAAAAGAAAAAAAAATAATTAAAATGATTTAATTTATTTATTTTTCACTTGTAAAATTTTGCTTGAAATAACATTGTTTTGTTCTGAATCCATTTAAAAAAATCTAAAATACCGAAATTTTGGTTATTTCTCAGTATAGCTCACTTTACTTGTTATTAACATTCTGTTTTTAATTTTTTCTAAGTTGCTTCATGAAATAAACTTCTGAATTAAAAAAAAAAAAAAATCAATAAAACTAGAAATAATGAAAGAATTTACAAGTGTGTAAGGAACAGGTATGTACTTACAGAGGTGTTAAAGGTCCAACGTTATATTTTATTTTTACTTAAAATTTTTAATTTTTAATGTTCTTTAAATGCATTTTCAAGTCAATACATTTGTAGTTTAATTGATAAGAAATCAGTAGCTGCGTCCTGCATGGATATTAGTGAATGAAATTGCCCCAGAGATTGAAATCATTTTCCAAGTACACAGAGAAAAAGAAACATCAAGACCTTAAGATAATGTATTTAAAAGCAATATTTTTAGAAATTTGTAACCAAGGTTTCTCATGTTAGCAGTAAATACTACTTAGATGGGAAAACTTTGCACCAAATTTCTAAAAACATTGTCTTTAGGTAAATTTGCCCTTTTTTGAGGGTAAACCGATTAAATTTGTTTTTAATAGTGCAGGAAACTGCAACGTAAATTAGTTTTTTTTTTTTTTTTTTTTTTTTTTAATAATACTAGTATAAAGCTTATCAAAATGGCTGAATTTACAAGAAAATCTTATTCAGAAAAGGAAGTGGTATTTAAAATAAATTTAGCACTTTTGCACTTAAATTTATTACTAGAATTCTAAGAGTTTGGCTAAAAATATTTAATACGTTCTTGATGAGATATATGAATACACCCTGCATTGTACAGATTTGTAGAGCCATTTAAATATATCTGATTTCGTTAAATGTTTAAAACTATTTTACTTCATTACTTTATCAGACCCACTAATAAAGTAATTTACCACTAATAAATTAACCCTACCGAAAGGTTCCGCAGCTGAAGTTAGTAGACGTAAAGTGCAGGGTTCGATTCCTGGTCACATGTGTCAGCATTCACCATAGGAGTCTTTTATGCTGTTCACCAAAACGAGCGCGAATACTAGGTAGTTACTTTTCTTCATCTCCAGAAATAAAATCATAAAGTGGATGAAACATGTAACTACCTAAGTCATTCTCAACAGAAAAGCGGCGAATATAAGTTAAATTAAGTGGGAATATTATTAACACATGTACACTGTACTGAAAGATTTATTGGCAATGCATGCTTCTCCCAAACGTGCTAAAGAATGAAAATACCTGAGTTATTACGATAGTTACGTTATTTTTTAGATATCCTCATGCATAAACAATATTATAGCTATCCAATTTAAATTATTCGTACTTGACTCCATAAACAAACAACTATAACCCGCTGCATTATTTCACGTATATATATATACATATATATATATATATATATATATATATATATATACATATATATATATATATATATATATATATATGGACTATTTTATTTTTAATTCTAAATTTTATATATATATATTAGGTCTTTGCATAAATTCCTGCGGTTTTTTATTGCTTCATTTCATAAAAATACATGGCAAATTTTATCAAAATACTCTCCATTATTTTCTACAACATATGCCCATTTTTCGGGTAACAAATGTATACCACGGCGATAGAAGATCTTGTCTTTGGAGGCAATAAAATGATCCGCGTCCGCACGAACTTTTGCAACGACCTAATATATATATATATATATATATATATATATATATATATATATATATATACATATATAAATTTAGTAATAATTAAAAGTTCCATTATGATTTTTCTCTCTGATATATTTTATTTCCTCTTTAGAAAAATGCTTTTTTAATAATATAAGTAAACAATCATCTAAATCGTAAAGAAATAATAATTCATAACTTATTTATTTATTTATTTATTTTGTTTGTTTATCGTATACAATAAAAGTAGATATTTATTTTAATACTAAATATAAATTTTTATTTTATTTTATGCAACATACTGTTAAATTTCATTTATATTTAAAAAAATGTACTATATATTTATCGAATATATATATATATAACACATGCTTTTGATTTAATTAGAGATTTGACAAAATATAGATGTATAAGACATAATGTTAAAGATATTCAAATTGACTCAAAGAATAATGAATATCTAGTTATTTTATTTATGAATAAATCCTATGATAATATAGATTTTAATAAAATTATAAATAAAATTGAAAAATATTTTCCTATTAAAAACATAATTATTAATAAGGATTATAAATATAGTACTCCTATTGGAAGATTGCTATTTAATTATAACATTAAAATGAGTGATGGAAAATCAGAAACTTGTATTTGTGAAAATTTTAAACAATTTATTGACACACATCATGAACATATTATAACTGGTAATATGGATAAAAATAGGTACTAAATATAGATTAAATGTTACTAATTGCAGGGTGATTCAAAAAAACGTGGACAAAATGATATGGCAGATCAGTCATACAACAAGGATCTAAAATCGCATAGGAACAGGAGGTTGCAAACGCCTGTAAGGGCGCTAGAGCCACGAGAGTGCGTTGTGATACAAACACGAGCTGAGCAAGCGGAGATTATCTTCATTCGAGCCGTGGATTCGTTGGGCGTAACATGGCTAGTTACACGCACCGCGTAATGGCTGACATGCATTTAATTTACACCGTGCCAACTGCAATGAACGAGAAGCCTTGCGAATGTATCGTGAGAAATATCCTGGTAGAAAGGTGCCTAGCCGCTCACTCTTTGCCACTCTGCATCGACGATTATGTGACACCAGCTCGTTCGACGTGCACAAGCGGAATGCTGGTCGCCAACGAATAAGTACAGTAAGCTTGCCAACGAACAGTGAATGCTTAAGAAAGAGTTGTCCAAAAACTCCAGCGTAATCCTTCAACGAGTACACGAGTTGTATCCCGAAAGACCCGTATCCCCTAAGCTATCGTCTGGCGCATTATACACGACGAAGGACTACATCCTTATCATTTGCAACACGTCCAGGCAGTGGAAGCAGGAGACTACAACAATCGTATGGATTTTGCATAGTGATTTTTGCAAGAAAGTGCTGCGGACAGAAGCTTTGCAACAAGTGTTCTCTTCACGGACAAGGCTGCGTTTGCATTACAGGGTGTGATGGACTTTTACAACCTTCATACGCGGGCGGATGAAAACCCCCATGCTACACGTCCGCACGGCGCACAACGAAAAATTTCCGTTCACGTGCGTGCTGACATTGTAGGAGTCTGTTTACTTGGTCCGTACATTATCCCAGAAAGACTTAACGGTGCCAATTATCTTACATTCTTGCAGGAGGTTCTGCCAGAAATTCTGAATGATGTTCCGATGCCTATTCGTCAGAACATTCGATTTCAACACGACAGAGCTCCGTTAATTTCAGCACAGACGTCAGAGCACATCTGCAGGCTACTTTTCCTGGCGGCTGGATTGGTCGTGGTGGAGCAATCGCATGGCCACCACTATCACCAGACCTGTTTCTCTTGGATTTTTTGTTATAGAGATTTTAAAAGGACTTGTGTATGAAACACCTGTTGCAACGCCGTAAGACTTAGCAGGAAGATTCATTGTGGCAGCAGGATGTGTTCGGAATACACCGGTATCTTTAAGAAGGTGCGGCGTTCTATGCAACGTATATTCCAGGTGTGTCTCGATGCATCTGGCAAAAACTTTGAGCATCTCCTGTAGGCTTAACATTTGGCTTTCATTAGTCGCACGAGAGTTTGTAATTATAAAAAAAAAATGATCTCAAATGGTTTTGTTTCTTATCTCTGTGTTATGTATTATTTTAGACACCCTGTAGCGGCTCCGGATCGCTGTTGCGACCCACTGTTCCTATGCGATTTTTTATCCTTGTTGTATGACTGATTTGCCATGTCATTTTGTCAACATTTTTTGAATCACCTTGTATATCAAAACTATAAAAAATAAGTTATATAAAGACATTGATAATTTTATAATAAGTATTGCAGTGAAACATAATATGCCTATTGAGGCTTTTAATAAATGGGTTTTCTATGTAAAAAAATATATTGATAAATTAAAATTTGATGTTATGAAGGTACAACAGTAACTTCTGCTTATGAACCATATAATGTTAAAGCAAATAATAAACTACAACTACTCATTCAAAATGCTCTAGATCATACTAAAAATTCTATCATTCTTAAAAATAG